>CM076974.1:34731264-34833764 GCA_039105355.1 Benthosema pterotum
TGGAATGTTGGTCCACTCCTCTTCAATGGCTATGTCAAGTTGTGGGATATTAGTGGGAACTGGTACACACTGTCAAAATGGTAATGGTAACACATTATTACCACATTATTACCATTTCAACAGCACGTACCAGTTCCCACTAATATCAAGCAACTTCACACAGCCATTGAAGAGGAGTGGACCAACATTCCACAGACCACAGTTGACAATCTGATAAACTCTGTGCAAAGAAGATGTGTTGCACTGCATGAGGCAAATGGTGGTCACACCAGATACTGACTGGTTCGGAGTCCTATACCCCCAATAAGGCAAACAAAAATTGCACATTTCAGGGTGGCCTTTTATCGTGGACAGTCTAAGGTACACCTGTGCACTAATCATGATGTCACATCTGCATCTTAATGTGGCACACCTGTGAGGTGGGATGGATTATTTTAACAAAGCAGAAGTGCTCAATATCACACATTTAGGCTGTTTTGTGAACAGTGTTTGAGAGAAATGGTAATACTGGGTATCTGGAATGAATTTTAGGTCTTTGAGTCCATCCCCTGAAAAATGGGTGCAAAAACAAAAGTGTTACGTTTATATTTTTCTTGAGTGTATTCTTCTACATTTTATAAATATGTAGAATCTTGAAAATTAGATGTTACTTTAAATATAATTTAACTCTTGAGAGCATAAAATGAAACCAAATGGACCCATAAGGGACCATTTGGTTTCATTTTACGATCTCAAGAGCTACAAATCTTTAAGGGTCCATTTGGTTACCAATGGTCCTTTCTAGAAAGGAAGGAGGACTCTATCATAGGAGGAAAAATGGTGAAAAATGAGGGTTTTATCTCTGGCGCCTCTCGACCATTTTCGCCCGAACTCACCAGCAAAAAAGCACTAGTTTTTCACAAATTTGGGCGTCATAGGGGGTCTGGAAAAAAGCTAAATATAGCGACAAATGCACCAAGTTGGTGCAAAATGTGTACAGTTGCCTACTGTACACATGTTGCAGTAAACAACTATGTGATGTCAGGGTACATATTTTAGTTTGGAAAGAATATTTGGATGTGATTGTGTGTGACCAACTACTGTTCATCTGTGAGGTTGAGAATGACTGTGAGTGAGTGAGTGAGTGAGTGAGTGAGTGAGTGAGTGAGTGAGTGAGTGAGTGAGTGAGTGAGTGAGTGAGTGAGTGAGTGAGTGAACTACTTAGTTCCGGAAAGCGGAGACAGTAAAAGCCTCTAACTGTCTTATTGATTCAGTCTGAGTGCATGTTAGTTTTGTGGTTCACTGTGTGTGTGGGTGTGTGCGCGCGTGTGCGTGCGTGCTATGTGTTATTGTCTGCGTGTGCTTTCCAGATCTAGACCACATTTTTGAATTTCTGTTGATAATATGTACATAGCCTACAATATGTTACATGTTTTGAATAAACTCCTTATGAAGCTGTAACCTGAAATTGTATGTGGTCATAAAAGAGACAAATCTGAAATTATGTGATTAAATGTGAAGATTGCATGTGCAAACATCTTCTAGATGGCCACAAATCAGAGATGAAATATTTCTGTTGTCTCTTACTCTCTTATAGACTTATGTGACCACAAAGAGGATGCATCGAGCCCAGAGTCGGTGTCCCGATAATCGTCTTTTCTCCTTACACCATACCGTAATTTCTACTTGGTTCTTCTGTCTCTCTTCTCATCCACTCATGCCACAATACTGCTTTATTTTATGTATTAATATAATTTTTATTGTAGTTAAGATTTAAGTTATTATTGCAGAAGGTAATCATTGCTCTTGTCAGAGAGATGTTTGTGAATGAAGTTGTAATATAGGCCTATTGAGTAAGATGATGTCCATATATTGTTTTTGTACAGAAAAGAAAATAACACCCTATTAAATCAGTGACCTCCTAGGTTTGTGTAATTATTAATAATACTTATTTGTGAATTAATAGTCCAGTGGTACTGCTAGAAGTATGTTGTACAGAAATCTACATTCTAGCTTTCCATACATTTCCATAAATGACTTGCACAAAAAGACTATGATTCACGTGGCTTCATCCATTCACCCATGAACACTCAACTAGGATTCATTTAGTGCAGGGATTTTCAACCGGTGATGCGGGGACCACCAGTGGTCCTTGAGATGGTTACAGGTGGTCCCCAGCTAAGTTTGTTAACCAGATGAAAAGTTGGTTAATCAGATGTAACCCTTGAAAGTGTAAAACTGAAACCAAATGGACCCTTGAGGGTCCATTTTGTTTCATGTTTACACTCTCAAGAGTTAAAATATTCATCATCTGAATCAGGGGTTTTCAACAGGTGGTCCGGGGACCACCAGTGGTCCTTGAGAAGGTTCCAGGTGGTCCCCAGGCGAAATGATGGAAAGTTGGTTAACCAGATGTAACTCTTGAGAGTGTAAAAATGAAACCAAATGGACCCTTGCGGGTCCATTTGGTTTCATTTTCACACTCTCAAGAGTTAAAATATTCATCTTCTGAATTAGCACCACTTAATTAAGAAGTTTTACACTGTTTTGTTGGCAAAAGAATTCTTTAATGTAGGTATTTGGCGTGAAAATGTAATCAAATGGTGGTCCGTGGCTCAAATGCTGAATAAATGGTGGTCCCTGGAGTCAAAAAGGTTGAAAACCCATGATCTGAATTATCCATCATGTTTGCACAACTAGAGGATGTACAAGATTAATGGTCATTTTGATCTGTATGTTTCCATGTTTTGGGGGTCTGTGGGGATAAAATGTCCTCAGATGGTGGTCCTTGGCTCAAATGCTGAATAAATATTGGGCCCTGATATCAAAAAATGTTGAAAACTTCTGATTTAGTGAATTAGTGTCACTTGTAACAATAGACTACTGGCGAATGATGCTGCTATAATCTGGAAGCAACCATCCAAGTTTGTGATTATAGGCATATACAGACATGCTCAAATACGGAGTCTGCCAGCTTGGGTTAGGCATCAGGTCCGGATCTAGGCATGGACATGTCGAAATGCCCAGGCTGCCCCACCAAGCATGATGGCATGCAAAACATCCAAAATTTCAAATGAAAGTGCTTCTATTTAAAATGATTTGAAATACTACTACTGCTACTAACTAGTTGTGGCGCCACTAAACCAACAGCATTTCATCATTGAAAACATAAAACTATCTGAATCAGACCTTTAGCTTTAGGCAGGCTGTGTGTCTGTTGCAACTTCAACAACTGATATTATTGATGCTTACTTGCCAAATATACCGTAGGTCCTGTACAAGATATGAATCTTGTGGGTCACAGAACTAAAGAATTTAAATGAAAATGATATGGGGACGACTTCATCGCCTGTGGCCCGAAGCGTCACGGGCGATGAAGCCGCCCTCATGCCATTTTCGCCTGCCCACCCCAATTGGGAAATGTTACATCTGGGCCTGTCAGGCATGCCAGATTTACATAGTAAGAGCTGACTACATTCACAAATACAGTTTGTTTACTTTATTTGTATGTCATTAGATACATGGTGGAATGAGACACAAAAAAAAGTTAAGAGAAAACTGTAACCACTCTGTAAATGGCAGAATGTCCTCATGCTTACACCACATACTATACAGTACACCGTAGGAATATTAGGATTATGCACTGTATGCAATAGCAATACAAAAACCACATACCAATACCTAGCAAAAAGGTATGAGCGTGTTTTGTGTATTCCTAATGCATACCATCAATCAATCTCAATCCATGGTGCGACTGCGTAATCTGCATTCACACATGTACTGAGCAAATTGGGTTATTTCTCTGGGGTTTCAGTAGTATTATTATAAAACTAAAAGTATGCTAAAGATGTCTACTAAATAGTATGTAATATGAGTTTAAAGACATGGCCCACTTATACATAAGCAGAGGGCCAACAGATAAAGGGAGCATGGTTTGTGAGTGTCTGTCTGTGTAGCCCTTGCCATGCATTGGTAAGAAAATAAGAATGTACTTTATACATGTTGCTCTATAGGCTGTTTGTTCTAATCCCCCTTAAACCGCTTCACATCAACAGTGAAGGAACTTGGCACTGCAAAGATCTGGGGATTCCAAATACAAAGCTCAAATTTCTGTGGAGCGCCTAGAAAAAATAATTTGGCAATATTGGCTTTTACGAAGTCTACAGTCCTTGGAGTGTGTTCTGTTTAGTAAATCTTTAACAATCACTAGTTATTTGTGTCTGTCCATCGATAAGAGCAGCGCGCACTGCTGTCCCCAATTGTAATTCTCTGTAGGTTTTTGAAGATAGTATGGCATTAAGAGGAACTACAGTATTTGAGGCAACAGCCTCTAATCTTCTAAAACAGTGGTTTTCAACCAGTGGTCCGGAGACCACCAGTGAGGGTTCCAGGTGGTCCCCAGCTAAATGATGGAAAGTTGGTTACCCAGATGCAACTCTTTGAGAGCGTAAAACTGGAACTGGAACCAGTTTGCTCGTTTCGTTTCCGAAATCCAGCCTAATATTGTGGACAAAAAAAAACAAAATAATTCTTTAGTGTTGGGGTCTGTGGGCTAAAATGTCCTCAAATGGTGGTCCGTGGCTCAAATGCTGAATAAATAGTGGGCCCTGGTATCATAAAAGTTGAAAACCACTGTTCTAAAAGACAAAATTGTAGAGAATGCCTGAACAATAACCTGGCACAATAATTCAAAGTGAATCAAGGACGAGAAACTCTAAACAACTTGCCCAGGTTCCCTTGTGCAAGGCACTTGATGCCCCATTCAAACACAGGTTTGGCGATACATCATCAGCTCATATTTGTTACAGTATCACCATTTTATCTCACCAACCAGGGCAAAAATAAAGGATAATGGGTGTGTAATAAAATGATCCTATGAGAAGTCAAGTGTGCTGAAGGTTTTGCAATATCATGTACACATTTCAGCTTGGCAAATTGCATGGAATGATCTGGTAAACCAGTTGTTTTTAAGAGACATTTCTGATTTTGTTTTTCTTCTTAGTTAGCATGTAGTGTAGTGTTAATGTAAAAGTACATTATGGGACATTGGACCGTAGCCTATAGACAGACAGACTGTATAATATGTTCCAACAATCTGAAAGTAAGTAGTCACTGAATCAGCCGAGACTGTCTCCAGTATATCCAAAGAGGGTCTACCATGATATTAGCCAGTAACATCACTCTATTCACCAGATTTGATGCACAGGTTTAGTGTCAACACATTTGAAAAATAATGTTTCATCATCGTCATAAAAACAACATAAACTGTAAAAACAGACAAGTTCAGTTTCACATCAAAGTAGAATACACATTTTTACCCACAAAATTTGTTGTTACCACTAGCTAGAAAAAAAAAGTAAAACATCACCATGTTTTATCATGAAATGTTGAAAGATTTGTGTCCGTTACGCTTGTAAGTGTACTTATATTAACATGTCTTTCATTATCAACAGTTATCATTATACATCGTCCCCAACCCCCCACCCCCCACCAAACAAAACCCCAATATTACATCAAAATTCATTTCCTTTTCAAAGCGAAAAAAATGGGAATCTGTCACCACAAATACACTTGTCAGCTCAGAAAAATCAAATAATTTTGTCAGATAATGGAATATTTTAGTAACATCATTTATATTTATATATATATAATATTTATATATATACTTTTTGTTCTTTAAACTAACAAAATGTATACATGCTGCAATGGTTATGGTCCACAGCAACATGAGAAAAGAAAATGTTCCCCCAGGTTTTTTCCAGCTTGTGTGTGTGTGTGTTTTGTGTGTGTGCATGTGTGCGTGTGAGAGAGAGAGAGAGCGAGAGAGTTCAGTCTGATTAAATTTGATGGTTTGCACATCCTTGTGCATCATGTGTGCATTCAGTGTTAGTTTGACGCACTCACAAGCTCATACTCTTTATAAACAGTAGGGGGTGCTGTTGAGCAGGTGTGTGTTTACATATTTGTAGTGTTTGTAACCCGCAGAGTAGTGTGCATGGTGTTTGTAGTATGTATTTAGGGTATATGCTGATTCTGTTTAGTGTGTGGAGTGTGTGTGTGTGTGTGTGTGTGTGTTATCTGTGCATAGTGTGTCACTAGAATGCTGTCACATAGACAAATACTATTGTGCATGCCCATGCCACAGCACTGACACTTGGTACAGCATGGTAGATGTGTGTGCCTATGCTTTAGTTTTAACACTGACAGCATAGTAGTTGTGTGTGTGTATGCACTGATACTCCATAGATTGTGTATGTATGTGTGCGTGTGTCTATGCATTAGCACTGATGCTCTGTTTGTAGACAGCATGGTAGGCGTTACGAAGGAGAACGTAGGGGAAGCAGGATTCCAGTAGGTCCATTGTGAGGAATGGAGACTCCTGGACAATCTGAAATACACATTATATTAATGTACCCAGTTGGCATAGACAGTGATCTTCTAAACCAATTCATAAAAATGTTCTACTCTTATAAGCAGATGATCTTGATTAAATAAATGTTGGTAGTTTCTATAGCTATCTCGCTGTGATGGAAGTCTGTTTTTTTCTTTTTTCAAGAAAAGGAGACACACTTCCACCACAAATATCGTTAACTGGGCCACAGCATTGTACATTGAAAGATAGATTAAGATTAATTAAGCCTTTTAAGCTCCATCTTAAATGCAAATAATTCCACCTGAAGTTTAGCATTCAATATTCAGGGTTTTCTGAGGAAACATTCTGAGGTCTGTTTGCACCATTAGCTCTCTTACAATCTCTCCTTTCTGTTCCACACACTCACCATATCTAGCAGCAGGTAGACAGATTCTCGGTTGCGTGTTGTCATCTTGTCAGTCTCCTGGCCAATCTTCAGTAGACTGGATGACGCCAGCTAAAAACAAATGACACATGGATTTGCGTTAGACAGTATCCATGGGGGGTGGGGGGAGGAGGGATTGTGAGTGAGTGAGTGAGTGAGTGAGTGACCAAGAGAGAGATCTATCTTACAGCCAGGAACTCTTTGAGGCGGTCCTCTATGCTTCCCTTGTGAATGGTAAACAGAGCTGCAGCGATCTGGTTGATGGCTTTAGCCAGGCAGTGGATGTTGTTACAGTGGCCTGCAACCAGAAAGATCTCTCAACAACATTTGGGGATACATCATGGGACGGTTAAATACACACTTCGACCAATACCGTACTGGTAAAAGTACGTAAAGTGTAATTTTGCTTTTAAAAAGACTTTTTAACCAGTTAAACAGTACATTCTATTTAAATAAAGATACAAAATATTTCCAAAATGTAAAGAAATAGGAAGAATAGCAGATCCAGATAAAACCTGGATGAAGTCACACTATATTAACAGGACTGTAGTACCAAGAAGCACAAACTAAAAAAATAAAACAACGACACAGTAGTAAAACCTCATTCTCATTATTTAATCAACCTCATTATCTAATCATGAGCATTGGTAAATTATTTTGCTTGGTTGTACTGTATGTATGCAATCAAACGTTGCATACATACAACTTTGGCTATATGTATGCAAACTTTGCTTCATATCAAATATGATGTCCAGTTATTATTTTCCTGCATATGATGTCCAGTCCTAGTGCTGTTGTCACATTAAATACCTTCTATAGCAGGGCTGTACTGGGACATCACGTTGCTGGCCAGTGTCGGCAAGGAAACAGCCACAAATACCATGAGCAGGCAGGCAATCTTATACTCCTCCTCTGGACTGATGTTCTCTATAAACAAACAAGCTTATGAATGAGACATATGTAAAACTAATATTTGAATATTAGATATTTCAAACTAATTTGTATGTGTGTGCATTTTTATGAATATCTCACCACTCTTCTGTGAGGACAGAGCCACCACAAGGGCAGGGTCAATCTCACATGGCAGCCCTGCTGCTGATGACAGCTCATAGACGTTCATGGCAACCTGTGACAAAAGCACATTTAATTATCCTGAACAAACAAAATGTCTGTTTTGCTTTTTGTCCCCCGTTTTCCTCTCCTGACTTAAGTCCCCCCGACTGGGTGTAGTAATATAAAAATTTGCCAGTCTGATGATGTCTAGGGATAGGCATAATAAGCCATAGGCTTCAGCCTAAATCCTTTTGGTCATAATAATCCGTTGTACGACTGCCAGATGTATGCCATGGAATGATGCCATGGAATGTTCACTGTATGACCAAAATAAAACTGAACTGAACTGAATGACGTGGATGTTGTCACATGGGAAATGCTGATGCAGAGAAAATCATATGCATCTCGCTGACCCTACTTGTTATGAGCGCCTCATGGAATTAAGTATATTCGTCAACGTTCAGTCATGAAATTGAATTGACAGTAAGGTGTGGAATTATTATTGAAACAAGTTATCCCTGGTACCAGTTTCAAAAGAGTTCATAATAATTAACAATTATTACAATAATTTGTTTCCTTATTCATGCACAAAGACGAGAGCATTCAACATTTTAATTGATTTAATATAGCTGCCAACATTATTCGACAATAAGAAAACATTTTGTAAACCATCAAAGTGCACATTGTGTGCTGTTGCAGTTCCATGGAGCCCGGATAGACCTGCTTATCTAGGGTTTCCTCAGCAAATAAATTGTGTGTTCAAGCAGAGAGGTCACCCACATTGACAGCTCAGAGTGCAGTGGCACTTGGCTTATCAGTCAGCTGCTTAGGCCTAGGGCTGATATAGTGGCGGATGAAACCAGTGCAAGCTTATGAACCATTCACCCAAGCAGACAGTAATAAGAACATCATAACATTGTAAGTATCTCTCGTCTCTGGAGTAGCAGACATGCATTTACAATAAGATTCCAACATGAATGGTTTATAATCAATGTTGACAAATGCTTTACACAGTCAAATGAACAAATTGTCAATGGAATAAAATTAAATTGGCAATAGCAGTTCAGGTTACCTTCATGTCTGTCTCGCGTGGGATGTGGTCCTTAAAGTCCTCAACTGAACTGACCAGGAATGGAATATGACAGGACAAAACCTAGAGAGAGAGACGTGGGGATGGATGGAGGGGGGTTATTAAAACAATGAGGGGGCAGATTTTTTAACTATTATACTATACTACACTATTATTTTTGATTTGTAGCTTTTTCATGTTTTACAATAAAATGTGTGCATGTATATCTTACATCTCTGAGAGCCTCCTGTGCCAGGGAACGGAACGACAGGATGACCCCAATAATGGTCATCCTCTTCAGAACACTGTCAACAGCTGGAACGCACAGATATGAGACGTGCCAGTTAACTTTTTCCACAAACTGACCTCTATAATTAACTTTGCAAATAAAACATTTTTGTGTCTAGAATAGTGTTTTTCGACCTTTGTATCTTTGACCAAAACGGTCAATTCTGGGGATGAATAGTTAACTCTTGAGAGTGTAAATATGAAACCAAATGAAGAAATGGCAGAATAATGTTATTTCTTCCCCATATTTGTAGACAAGCTTCTACGTATGATTTTTTAAAATAAAGACATACATTTATGGCTTTTTGATTTTACTTATAGAAATACGTTAGCTTGAAAGGAAACAGGGAGAGACAAAGTGCATCTTGTGTGTTTAGTGCGAGTGTTGCCATTTGTGTATTTACAGGAGAGTTTCTTGAAGAGTGCTGCCATGTGCTCGGGTTTGTCAAAGCTTGTCCTCATCTGAGTCAACACCTCCACATTGTCAACCACCAGTTTCTACACACAGAGAAATAAGAAGTGTTATGACTAGTATTTATCGGATACATGAAGGCTCCGGCCAAATAATACTCTGACCAGCCGAAATGTTGCCACATTTAGGGGTCGGAAAACTGAGCTCTCGGGAGGGCTGTTGCTGCCTGAAAGAGGGGCATTTCCAATATTTTCATGAGAGTGTACAAATGACCCTAGCGGGTCCATTTGGTTCCATTTGAGCAGTCAGAAAAAAGGAGCTAAAAGAAAAATCATTAACATGGTGAAACACAACTTGATGGTAGAGCCGCCATTGGACTGATACTCAGGGCCGAGCCTTCCTGTTACCTATTTATCAACATATATACATTTATGCAAGTTATATACAATTATAAAGTTGAGACTGTGACTTCATGACTGCAAACACTTTATAGACGATGCTCAATGTTCATGTTCAATGTGTGGAAATATACCTTGAGCTCCGCAACTTGTGAGGAGATGTGCCACATGAGGCTCTCACTGAGGAACTTCATTCCATAGGGTCCCAACAGCTCAGACAGGGAACGCATCTCTACACACACACACACATGCGCACATGCACACACGTTAGGACTAAAGCACACAGACACCCACAATGCTACTATATACTGTGGTGGATCACACTCAAAGTGAGCCTTCTACAGACTGTGTGAGCGTACCAGAGATGTCAGAGTATTCCTCAGCATTGAAAGTCAGCTCATTCTCCGTGGGTAGGTTCACAAAGGCCTTCATGGCAGGGAAATAGGCGATGTGTCCATTACTGACCTGCCGAAGCAGTGTTTCCAAGTACCTGTGTATAGACACGCACACACACACAGGCAGTAGGCGGAACTGTGAGTGAATCTGACAGTGTGCTGTAGTGGGCAGACAGACAGGGTTCTGGTGTGTGAAAGGGAGAAAACATGTCCCATCTAGAATTCCATAATACAGCGTCAGACTCGAGTGCGATACTCGCTAAGATATTCAAGCAAAAAAAAATACCGGTATATATATTTTTCAATGACATCTGTAAGGAGTATGAAGCCATTAAAACCACTAGCAACAACATACAGCAACAGACACGCTAAGTGCAGCAGTGCACCACTCTGTTTCGCGCAACAAATGGTTTTGATTCACACCACATGGTGTGATATTAAATTCTGGGTATGTCAGTGGTCCCTTAACAGCTGGAAAACTAATTCTAACCAACAAAGTCACAAACCTCGATATTCTGTTTTTTTTCCCCCGCATTCCTAAAAGATAACTGCACCAATTTTATAAGTCAATTGTTTGACACAATGTTACTTTTGACCAAACGCACTGAAAGTAAAGCCTTGCAATGCATTCAGGTGCAGACGCATGCTAGTTTCCACAGGCCAATAGTGTGGTCTTGGTTATCTTTTTCTTTTGTTCGTTTTCCTGCCTGATTGTTGATAGCTCTCAAGTGAACATTGAGAGAAAAGTAGTAGTGAAAGGCAGCAAAGGTGGCCCTGAACAGGACTCAAACACGCAGCATGCTGTCAGGCCAGAGCCTATATGTGTCATGTGCCCTGGGCCATTAGGTCAGTGGGTGCGCCAGGTCTTGGTTTCTCTTACCAGTTGGTGTAAAGGCTGGTGATGGTGGGTTCTCCGTGGCTGTCTAGGTGCTGTGTCTGCTGCAGCAGCACGTTGTTGAACACGCGGGTAATGTCAATAGTGACATAGTTCTCTATGGACTGTAAGACAGTCATGTAGGCCCTGACACTGGTCAGTAGCTCGCTGGGCTTGGCTATCTCCTGAGTAGCCTGGTTGTACATGGTCATCCCCACAATAGACCTGACACATACATGAAAGAATGAAGTTTAGCTTTCCAAGTGAATAAAGGGTAACAAGAACACATACAGTACATAAAGGTTTACTGTATGTTTGTTCGTGCTTTAACAACTAGAATGCATTTGTCTGCAATATTTGGCACAACAAAACCGACAATTATAACATTAAAACAACATAAAACATTGAGCAACCAAACGCAAGATTATTTGCAGTGTACGTATTTACTTGGTAAATCTGATCTCTAGATGTGAGGTAAGGTATTCCCGGGGTGTGAAGGTGTGCTCCCACACGACCATGTTGGGAACGTAGTTGATGGAGAAACACAGCTCAGACAGGGCTGTGTGCAACTTGTCCAGACTGAAAGAAAACAGTAGCGGCATATTATTAAAAACAACAACAACAACACATCACTGCATTATTATAGAGTATACTGTATATAATAACACATTATTGTGACCTGTTGAACCCTGCTCTACAATAGAGCGAGTAGTCCTGCCCCTTTCATGACGTCGCCCGTGTTTCAGAAATCGAATCCCCACTCATTTTCCTCATACACTTTTAGAAGAAGGCGATTAGGCCGCAGACAAAGACAACTCGGTTCGTGCCAATTCAAGACACACACGATATTACCAAACATACAGTATCTAATTAAAAACAGCAGGATACAACACTTTTTGTTTCGTTTTTCTTCTAGGAAATTATTTGATTGTCCCAAAAGATTGTGTGTGTGTTGTTTTGGGTGTGGTGTAATTGTCTTTATATAAACTATTTTAGAAAAGTCTATGAGAAAAATGAATGAGGAATCCATTTCTGGAACAGGGGCAACGCCACAAGGGGGCGGAACTGCTCAGCTCTATAACAGAAATAGACACAGTTCATTGAAAACAAACCTTTCACTTTTAGTTTAAAATGATGTGTCAGGATGAGGATGTGTCAATCTCTCAGAAATAACTCACTTGGTGACCAGTAATCTATTTTTCCTCATGCTCTCCACTCCAGGCTTCTCTCGCTCCGGTTCTCCTTTCTTCCCTGTAGCTTTCTTACTCTTCTTGTTGACAGCCTGGCTGATGGTTTTGGCACAGTGCTTAGGAAGCAGCTGGAGACAAACACACAGACAACTGAAGTATAGTAATAACATTGCATGTATGCATTAGATTGGTTCCACTGCTCCCGTGTTGGTGTTCTTTATTATCATTAATGCACACTTACATCAGCAGAACCAACGTTAAGACAACTGGTTATACAATATATGCTTATACTCTTGGCAACAGAAATGTATACACTGTTATATTCCATTTGTCTCATTTGTGTCTTCAGATTGGCCCAAAATAGGTGTTGCAGTCTGTGAGTCAAAACAGAGATGATGGTTTGGTGTTTTTCCTGTGTGTGTGTGTAGTCTGTGTACATACCTGGTCACTGAGGGTACATTGTTCCGTGCAAATGTCAGTGATGAGATTTCTGGCCTGTTTGGCCATTTCATCCAGGAACATGTTGCACAGCGACAGGCTGCGATCCCCTATGTGGTGGCGCTAGAAAGCACACAAGCACACACAATGTTGGCTACAATTACACTTGACATTTCTATGCAGACACAAACTGAAAACACAGATTTCACGCAACAAGACAGGATAGGTGGCAGGGTATTTCTCACATTATTTCCAGTCACCCATTTACAGATCCTTCAAAAAATAGCATATTGTGATAAAGTTCGTGTGTGTGTGTGTGTGTGTGTGTGTGTGTGTGTGTGTGTGTGTGTGTTACCTCCTCAGGGCACAGTTCATGTGTGCAGGACATGAAGTGTGTACACAGCAGAGGGAAGCAGATGGAGTGTCTGCTCTGAGATGGTAGCTCCAAACACTGTTGAAACATCTTCTCAAATGCACGGCTGTAGAAACTGCACGCATAGAAAGAAACAGATTTTTGTTTGAAATATCATTTGTTGATGATAAGAAGAAAACAAATATATATACTGTATACCAGGGGTGCCCAAAAGGTAGATTGTTGTGACCTATCAGTAGATCACACACGTTGTGCAGGTAGATCCCCCTAAAATACATCAACTGTCAACTCAAACCCCAAATACTTTTCAAACATCAGTAGTAGCATATACAAGAAACCCTTGCCTTCATTTTAAGGGCATTATTCCAAAAGACATTTTCGACACACGCTAAACCCCTTGTGCGCGATTTTCATTCCCCCCCTTGTCCCTAACGTTACCCGATACCCGCAGCGAATTCCCTTATTGCTATTTTGGTCACCTTTTCTCTTCCCTTAGCCACTATTCTTTATGCCGACACCGTTATTTGTGGCTGGAGGTGTGGTCATGGGCGTGTTTGTTGCGCAGTCCCTTAAGTTGCTAATTTCGTCAGATAGATTAGGGAACTAGATAACGCCATCAGAGACCACCCCTTAACCGATAAGAGAAGGCAGAGCCACGTGCGCACAGTGCGTGCGTCTGTGCGCCTTTGGAGATGTCCACGACTCCACGTGGAAACTCTGGAATTCGCGGCAAAAAGTCGTTTTTTTGATCATTGATTTCTCGGTCAATTCTGGACCATTTTTTACATTTCAAAATACAGCGTGACGGCAAAAACCTCCTCTCTCAGATGCTGTATAGTATATGTGGGTAGGTCTTCTCTACGATCCCGCATCGAGCAAAATGTAAGTGTCGGGGATTTGGTGGACCGTTTCCACCAAAATCCCGACACTTACATTTTGCTAGATCCCGCATCGTAGAGAAGACCTACCCACATATACTATACAGCATCTGAGAGAGGAGGTCTTTGCCGTCACGCTGCACTTTGAAATGTAAAAAATGGTCCAGAATTGACCGAGAAATCAATGATCAAAAAATACGTTTTCTGCTGCGAATTGCCGACTTTTTTTTGCAATTTACTTTATAACATTTCGCAGACTTGGATAAATGCACGCCACATACAGCAAAAAAAACATGGAACATGTTTTTTCAACATAACATGTTGAATGGTAAGAAATGATTGAGAATTGACCGAGCAATTGTTTGAAAATGAGAGCATGATCTTTGAGAATAGGCGTCTGTCCTAAGCCCGCAGCCAGGCTGCGTGCTTCGGAGGGTCAGACATAGCAGTAGGGATAAGGGAAATAGATAGGGATGAATTAAAGGGAATGGCAAGACCAACACGGATTGGATGAAAGCTAAAAACGCCCAAACCACACCTATGCATAATTTAACGGGTAAAGGAGGTATTTAAGGGAGATGGCATGGTACGAAATTAGCGACTTTAGTGGGGGAACGCCTCTTCCCCAATGCTATGTGCGTTAATTGCGCATAAGGGCTAATGTAACCAAAATCGGGCCCCTTGTCCCAAACCCCTTATCCCTCTTTTACTATTTTGATAAAACTTTTTGGAATAGTTCAACATGCCAATCTACTGACACATTGTGAGCTTGTAGACTGGCCATTTTAACTATTGAAAAATGTTTTTTAAATTAGTTTAAAGAAGTTAGGGGATAAGGGGTTTAGAGGTAACGTAAATGTTCCATTTGCTGGAGGTCTCGAAATGGATTTTCAGGAATCATAAAATCACATTTTTCATGTGTCTCACCAGAATATGGAGAGATCAGAGGTCTCCACTAGCATCTCCACCAGTGAGTCCACCATCTTGGTGTGAAAGATGATGGTGTTCATCATCTTGCCCAGCTCCCTGTGGTCTGCTATACCTAAACTGGCCTTAGAGACACTGGTATACGCCTGAAGGACCCATGAAAGATAGAAAGGAATGAAAGAAAGAAACATTCACACAAAAATATATTTGACATTATAAATGGATATACTCCCAGCTTGCCCGTTGATATCTTAAAAATACTGCAAATTAATTTGACACGATTTGTTTCCAGAATAACGACGTAGTGGTCATCGACTTTGCATGCATGTGTGTACCTGCAATCTGAACCAGTCCAGTCTCATTCCTCTGAAGTCAAACACATCTCCATCCTCCACTATAAAGGAACAAGCATGTGTAAATCAGAACAATATGGTGTTGGATGTTAGTTTTTAAAAACAGTATTCACCCACGCACCACATCATCCTTCAATAATCCTATTCCACAACCCTGAGCTGACACTGACATTTGAGCATTTGATCCTTGATGTGTACTGGCTCCTGGTGTTTTTGCTCTCTGCCAGAAAAGGCATGTGAATGTTATTCTGTTATATCAGGACAACTCATTTTTAACATAATATAACACAGAACATCCCAGCATTAATTGAACTCTGCATGAAGTATCGCCAGACATACATTATTTTAACACTGTAGTTCATGTATACCTTGTTTGACGCTGAGAGAGGTCATTGTGTTGACAAAGGAAGACATGATGATTGATTCATCCTCTGGACACACAGACAGGTTCTAGCATAGGAAAAAACAAGTAATATTCTTACGGTCATTAACCCTTTTTTTGGTGTTCTAAGCATTGTTTACTTTAACTATTGAAAAATAGCAGACCTACAAGCTTGTGGCACGCTATGAGCTTGTACGTCTGCTATTATTGAAAAATCATGAAAATGTGCACAAATCACATTTTCAACTCAAATCTTTGCTTATGGGGAAACTCTAGAACATTTTCTCAGATGGGGGTCTGTAGCCAAATATTGATAATTCTTGTGGTCCTTGGTATGAAATGTTGAGCATCACTGATACAGGAACATAGATTTTTCTCCAGAAAACTAGAATCTAGTGTCAAAAAGTAGAATGTATCGTCAAAAACTAGAATCTAGCGTCAAAAACTAGAATCTAGCGTCAGAAACTAGAATCTAGCATCAGAAACTAGAATCTATTGAGGACAAAATGGGTTAATGTTGTAGTTGTAAATGTTCGTTTAGACATTATTTATCATAGTCAATAAATATTATAGTGGAGCGGGTTAGCAAAACCATTGTTCACTTTTTGAGAAAAGCGTGAAAATTGGTACACGCATAGCCAAAGACATTTAAAAAATATTTGGATGTGGAGGCATCTTGAATTCCAAGATGGCGGCCCCAAAATCCAAGATGTCTGCCCAGAAATGTGGTTTTTCCTTCATAACTTGAAATGCATTGATTTTACGCCCATAAATGTATTGAGCGTTAATACGAAGTTGGCCATTACGGACAATTTGGTACCAAGTACGTGTCTGTATCTCCTACGGTTCTTGAGATACAGCATATAGGTATTTTCACAGATTGAGGAGACCAAGATAGTGGGGTTTCGTCTCCATGTTAAATGTGGATGTCATTTACAACTCTTGTAAAAGTTTCACTTTCAGTCCTAATTTGTTGGTGAGGGTCTATAGAACCATTTTGGTTCGAGTGGCCCGCACACAAATTAAATATTTGGCCTGTAGGGGGCGTAACAAGGTGCCAACCCTACCAAAACATGTAAACTGTTGTAACTTTTGATCAAATTGTCCAATCTGTACATATGGGATATCTATGGATTCACAATCAGGAGTAGCATTTGCTACCTAAACCTAATTACACATAAAATATATTTTTTCATCCATTATTGGTGTATATCGACAAAAATAGCAAGCAAAACAAGCTAAAATGAGCTAAAACCGAAGTGAGTTTCCATCTCCATGTTAAATTTAGTTGTCGTTTACAACTTTAAAAGTTTAACTTTCAATACTAAATTCTAGGTGAGGTAACCATTTTGGTTAGAGTGGGGGGGGGGGGGGGGGGGGGGGGGGGGGGGGGGCTTATTGGGGTTATTGGGGGGGGGGGGGGCTTCCAAAATATGATATAAGACTGTCGTAACTTATCCAATCTGAACATATGACATATTCATATTCAGAAGTAGTATTTAGTCATTTAGACCATATTACCCCAGCCCCCCCCCCCACCCCTTTGTGTGTTTCCACAAGAATAGCACGTAGTCCAGCCTCTATGTGCAGTATTTTGATGATAACAGCATGAATTTTGGAACACAGTTGGAGCATGTCATTAGGAGCATTGTTGGCTATGGCACCATCACAGATTTGTCCCTTGGTAATCCTGACAGCTATTTTCTAAAATATTAATTCTAGTAAATAGTCCCACATTGTCAATGATGAGGAATTCATTGGTACTATTTACATTTGTCCTGTGACCATGGTAGATATTTCTCATAATGGCCACCACCTGCTGATATTTTAACAGTAATTAAAATTCTCTGATCCTGATTCTGGTAACTAATCCTACGTTTTCAAGGACGAGGTCTAAAGGATGACGTGGGGTGAGGGCTTCCAGCCAGAGTTTCTCCTCACTTCTTATGGCCTCAGTGTTCTGGGGCTATGTCAACTATGTCAATGCCATTGTCTTTGCTGAAGGTTTCTTTCCAAGTCTCTAGCTCAGCCCTGCAAGGTCCAACCCAGACTTGTGCAGATGGCTGCTGGCTCATCTGGAGGCCGGGTTTGTGTGATTAGGTGGGGTTGACTGCCGCAATCAGGATTAGGGGCTTGACCCTTTCAAACTGTGGCAGTCTAGCCAAGTGTCTGCATTTGTTTTGGAGGCTATATACAGGAGACAGTTTCTCACCAGCACCAGGTATCATGAGGTGAAGGCTCCTTCAATTGACATTGTTGTCGAGTCTTCATGGGGGCATTATGCATTCCGAAACCATCTTCAAGAAGGACATGAGAGTCGAAAAGAATGGTCACCATGGTGCAATATAACTACTTTGAGTATGACTATTTTCCTGTCAACTAGCTTGTGTGTGAAGGCACAGCACTTCAGCAGGGGTTTTCACCAGACAGCTGTTACTGTATGGATCTGGATGGGATCTGGCTAGAAGTACACAGACTGGTGTTGGATCTGGGTGGGGATCTGGCTAGAAGTACACAGACTGGTGTTGGATCTGGGTGGGGATCTGGCTAGATGTACACACACTGGTGTTGGATCTGGATGGGGATCTGGCTAGAAGTACACAGACTGGTGTTGCATCTGGGTGGGGATCTGGTTAGAAGTACACAGACTGGTGTTGGATCTGGATGGGGATCTGGCTAGAAGTACACAGACTGGTGTTGGATCTGGATGGGGATCTGGCTAGAAGTACACAGACTGGTGTTGGATCTGGATGGGGATCTGGCTAGAAGTACACAGACTGGTGTTGGATCTGGATGGGGATCTGGCTAGAAGTACACAGACTGTTGTTGGATCTGGGTGGGGATCTGGCTAGAAGTACACAGACTGGTGTTGGATCTGGATGGGGATCTGGCTAGAAGTACACAGACTGGTGTTGGATCTGGATGATCTGGCTAGAAGTACACAGACTGGTGTTGGATCTGGATGATCTGGCTAGAAGTACACAGACTGGTGTTGGATCTGGATGATCTGGCTAGAAGTACACAGACTGGTGTTGGATCTGGATGATCTGGCTAGAAGTACACAGACTGGTGTTGGATCTGGATGATCTGGCTAGAAGTACACAGACTGGTGTTGGATCTGGGTGGGGATCTGGTTAGAAGTACACAGACTGGTGTTGGATCTGGATGATCTGGCTAGAAGTACACAGACTGGTGTTGGATCTGGGTGGGGATCTGGCTAGAAGTACACAGACTGGTGTTGGATCTGGGTGGGGATCTGGTTAGAAGTACACAGACTGGTGTTGGATCTGGGTGGGGATCTGGCTAGAAGTACACAGACTGGTGTTGGATCTGGGTGGGGATCTGGCTAGAAGTATACAGACTGGTGTTGGATCTGGGTGGGAATCTGGCTAGAAGTACACAGACTGGTGTTGGATCTGGATGGGGATCTGGTTAGAAGTACACAGACTGGTGTTGGATCTGGGTGGGGATCTGGTTAGAAGTACACAGACTGGTGTTGGATCTGGATGGGGATCTGGTTAGAAGTACACAGACTGGTGTTGGATCTGGATGGGGATCTGGTTAGAAGTACACAGACTGGTGTTGGATCTGGATGGGGATCTGGTTAGAAGTACACAGACTGGTGTTGGATCTGGGTGGGGATCTGGCTAGAAGTACACTGGTGTTGGATCTGGATGGGGATCTGGTTAGAAGTACACAGACTGGTGTTCTGACCTCACTGGGTACTGGTCAATCGGGTAGAGCTGGTTTGAGTTGGAGTGAGTACTAAGAATATGTCAGCTGATTTCATGGGCTCACTTGATTTTCACATATAGGGTAGAAGACATGGATTTACTGCCTACATCAATACATCAATATTACACATGATTTGACTATTATCTAGCATTTTATAAAAAAAAAAAATCATAATCCTTGAAAACGTTTTGTCATCAGAATCAAGATTGTATGTTGTATGAGCTGAATTGGTAAAATAACAGCAGATGATGGCCACCATAGCTGTCATCACAGACCCATAGCCAAAACAATTCCTTATGGCAGGCTTTAACTTTGTGCCAAAACTTTGTGTCATGCTTTCATTGAAAAGTGCACAATTTTCACACAGAGGCTGGGCTATAAGTGCCTAACTTTAATCCCCCAATACTGTATTGTTTCTATTTATTTACAATTTATACCATTACTCATTCATGATAGGTAGGCACTAACTTCATCCTTCTAGGTTCAACAGAATTTAAATTAGGTGCCATTTGAAGTAATTTGATGTACATGGGCGTCCATTTTTTTCCATATCATATTCCAAACATTAATATTTGAAATCCAGTTAATTCCTGGGTTAGTATTGACTAGATATAGCAAAAGAAAACAAAGAAAAAAACAGCAATTGTGAGAAAATAAAGACTTTTATGAAAAACAAAAATCCGATTTTGGTCAATTCTGAAATTAGGCAAAAAATGCATATTTTTTTCATCTACAGATGGGCCACTCGAACTAAAATTGTTCTATAGGTCATCATCTACAAATTAGAAGCGAAAGTCAAACTTTTACAAGAGTTGTAAATGACGGTGTGTCGTGGGACCCCACTAAGACATTTGTAACATTGATTCTTAAGTCAATCAAATGGTCATACAGACATGAAAATTGGTACACACACTCTGCAAACCCCACTATTTCTAAAAGTACTGCATGCCCTGCAAAATTCCAAGATGGCAGCCCCCAAAATCCAAGATGTCTGTCCAAAAATGTGGTTTTTCCTTCATAACTTGAAATACGAAGACCTTAAGCCCCATAGATGTATTGAACGTTAATATAAAGTTGGGCATTACGGACATTTTGATCCCAAGTACATGTCTCTATGTACTACGGTTCTTGAGTTACAACATATCCGTATTCATGAGGCACCAAAAGTGTGACATTTTGGCACATTTCACTATTTAACTCAAAGATCCTTTATCACTTTCAGGAATCATTTTCAGGAAATGGACCTACATGTATCTGCTATCATAAACCACTTCAAGTTTCTCAATTGATGAAACGGGTCAGGAGTTATTAAACCGATCGTAAAGGGCTGTTTCAGTGCTAAATTTGCTGCGTATAGTTAGCGAACATAAGCCACCCAGAAATGTCTGTCTGTGCATCTGCCCTTCACAATAAGGGTATATGTGAAGCGGACTCAAGTGTAGCATGTGTCTAGTATAATGGTATAATATGCTAATAGGCGTAATAGTGTGATATATGCAATAGTGTAATAGGGTTAATAGTGTAATATATGAATGAATGAATGAATGAATGAATGAATGAATGAATGAATGAATGAATGAATGAATGAAACCTTTATTTGTCCCCGTAGGGAAATTCGGTAATATATGCAATAGAGGTATACTGTAATATGGTAATACATGTAATAGTGTCATAGTGTAACATGTGTAATAGTGTAATAGGGTAATGTGTGTAATAGTGTCATAGAGTAAGATGTGTAATAGGGTAATATTGTAATAGTGTCATAGTGTAACATGTGTAATAGGGTAACATGTGTAATAGTGTCATAATGTAACATGTGTAATAGTTTCATGGTGTAACATGTGTAATAGGGTAATATGTGTACTAGTGTTATAGTGTAATATTTGTAATAGTGTCATAGGGTAACATGTGTAATAGTGTCATAGTGTAACATGTGTAATAGTGTCATAGTGCAACATGTGTAATAGTGTAATAGGGTGTAATAGGATAATGTGTAATAGTGTCATAGTGTAACATGTGTAATAGTGTAATAGGGTAACATGTGAAAAAGTGTCATAGTATAACATGTGTAATAGTGTAATAGTGTAACATGTGTAATAGTGTCATAGGGTAATATGTGTACTAGTGTCATAGGGTAATATGTATAATAGTGTCATAGTGTAACATGTGCAATAGTGTCATAGTGTAACATGTGTAATAGTGTCATAGTGCAACATGTGTAATAGTATAATAGGGTGTAATAGGATAATATGTGTAATAGTGTCATAGTGTAACATGTGTAATAGTGTAATAGGGTAATATGTGAAATAGTGTCATAGTGTAACATGTGTAATAGCGTAATAGGGTAATATGTGTAATAGTGTCATAGTGTAACATGTGTAATAGGGTAATGGGTTAATATGTGTAATAGTATAATATATGTGCAATAGTGTAATAGGGCAATTACACTATACAGCTATTTTGTATACCACACTCTTACCTTAATGCACATATATTACACTATTACACATATTAACCCATTACCCTATTACACATGTTACACTATGACACTATTACACATATTGCCCTATTACACATGTTGCACTATGACACTATTACACATATTACCCTATTACGCTCTTACACATGTTACACGATGGTACTATTACATATATTACCCTATTACACTATTACACATGTTACATTAAGACACTATTACACATATTACCCTATTACACTATTACACATGTTACACCATGACACTATTACACATAGTGCCCTATTACACTATTACACGTGTTACACTATGACACTATTACACATATTACCCTATGACACTATTACACATATTATCCTATTACACTATTACACATATTACACTATGACACTATTACACATATTATCCTATTACACTATTACACATGTTACACTATGACACTATTACACATATTACCCTATTACACTATTACACATGTTACACTATGACACTGTTACCCTATTACACTATTACACATGTTACACTATGACACTATTACACATATTGCCCTATTACACTATTACACATGTTACACTATGACACTATTACATATATTACCCTATTACAGTATACCGCTATTGCATATATTACACTATTAGCCCTATTACACTATTGCATATATTACACTATTATGCCTATTAGCATATTATACCATTATACTAGGACACATGCTGCACTTGGTGCGTCCGCTTCAGATATACATTTATTGTGAAGGGCAGATGCACAGACAGACATTTCTGGGTGGCTTATGTTCGCTAACTATACGCAGCAAATTTAGCACTGAAACAGCCCTTTACGATCGGTTTAATAACTCCTGACCCGTCTCATCAATTGAGAAACTTGAAGTGGTTTATGATAGCAGATACATGTAGGTCCATTTCCTGAAAATGATTCCTGAAAGTGATTAAGGGATCTTTGAGTTAAATAGTGAAATGTGCCAAAATGTTACACTTTTGGTGCCTCATGAATACGGATATGTTGTAACTCAAGAACCGTAGTACATAGAGACATGTACTTGGTATCAAAATGTCCGTAATGCCCAACTTTATATTAACGTTCAATACATCTATGGGGATCTTCGTATTTCGAGTTATGAAGGAAAAACCACATTTTTGGACAGACATCTTGGATTTTGGGGGCTGCCATCTTGGAATTTTGCAGGGCATGCAGTGCTTTTAGAAATAGTGGGGTTTGTAGAGTGTGTGTACCAATTTTCATGTCTGTATGACCATTTGATTGACTTAAGAATCAATGTTACAAATGTCTTGCTCTCCTCAATCTGTGAAAGTACCTATATGCTGTATCTCAAGAACCGTAGGAGATACAGACACGTACTTGGTACCAAATCGTCCGTAATGGCCAACTTCGTATTAACGCTCAATACATTTATGGGCGTAAAATCAATGCATTTCAAGTTATGAAGGAAAAACCACATTTCTGGGCAGACATCTTGGATTTTGGGGCCGCCATCTTGGAATTCAAGATGCCTCCACATCCAAATATTTTTTAAATGTCTTTGGCTATGCGTGTACCAATTTTCACGCTTTTCTCAAAAAGTGAACAATCTGCCCTAATGAGAGAGCTAAACCGCTCCACTATTAGGGATATGAAATCATGTGTGCTAGCCTGTTAGGGGGAGTTTGTGTGTGAGGGAGTGTGTTTGTGTGTGTACCTGCACCAGTTCGTTGAGCACCACAGCATCGAAGCCAGACAGATACTGAACGTAGTACCTCTGCATGACCGGGCCGTACTTCCTCACATGGGCCCTGAGCTCCTCCATGTAGAAGATCAACTCTGCTATGTGTCTGTAGCACACACATACACATTCATGTATCATTGTGTATCAAGTGTTTATTGTATGTGTGCGTGTGCCTATGTGGAATACATGAAGGCTCGGCCCAAATAATACTCGAGCCAGCGACATTGTTGCAACATTGAGGGGTTAGTAAACAGAGCTCTTGGGAGGGCTGTCTAGGGGCAGCCTGGAAGAGGGAAAAAAGAGGGACATTTCCAAAACATTTTTCTCCCCTGAGAGTCTACAAATGTGAACCAAATGGATCCCAGCGGGTCCATTTGTACACTCTTAGGAAAAATAATTAACATGGTGAAACACAGCTTGATGTAGCCGCCATTGGACACGAAGTGAACAGTTTGCGACAGCGTTACTCTGTCTTTACTCAGGGCCGAGTATTTATTATGTGGGCTGAGCCTTCCTGTTACCCGTGTGCGTGTGTCTGTGCGTGTGCGCAAGCACTTACTTGTCTATGAAGTCATCTGTGCTTTTCTTCTGGATGTTGTCAGCGTGACGAAGGAGCCAGATGATTTCGTCGCGGGCAAACGATAATGCCATGAACACAAACAGCGCCTGCGGGTGGACAACACAAGAGTGAAAAAGAGAAGGATCTCTAACACCTACATGAAAAAAACACACTTTATTTTACAGTATCTTTCTGCTCATTGGAACTAGGGAAGTACCGGTAGATTCTAGGGCTAACTCTTGCACATGTGAAGCAGAAACTAGAAAAGTTCACCTTAAATCATTAGCTTTATAAGAAGCATTGGCGCTATCCCAATCTCACAATGCACAACTTGGAATAAGATTTTGTGCTTGTATAAACTGGATAGCAGTACCAGATCAGGAATCACAATTATTATTACAGTATTAACATGAATTAACAAATATTACAGCATGACTCTTTAAGTTGTCATTATATATTACCTTTGGGCCTAGGAGTCCAGGCTGGTCAGCCAGGACGGTAGCCAACTCCTTCAGGGCAGAGCGGAGAAACTTGCGCCTCTCTCTGTGCATGGAGCCTCTGTAATGACACAAGATTAAATGATTCTATCATCTGCAGAACAACATGGTAAGAGAAGAATAGACAGAAGAGAGAAGACAGGCTGAGAGCAGGGGATGAATTAAATGTTTCACCATTAGTAGTTCAATATCTTATCATGAAACTAAACCTTCTTCAGCCACATAAAGCCCATTTTTGTTTGTTTCATAAAAAACCTGAAATAGATTTTTCTAGGGTCAGTAACGTCAGCCCATTGACATTTGCCAAATAAACTGGACCAAACAGCCAGCGGAATGCTCTTTTCAATAGCATTTTTTCTTTCATCCCTTTTCTGGGGTGAACGTTCCCACAAAATACAGACACTGTATTAGTGTAGGGTGAAAACATCGGAGGGCAGTATAGAGTCAACTAAATTGTTAAAATTAAAGTGTTTACGTAGAAACCTAAGTGGATGCAGGACGACAAGAGCAAAGATCCAAGAGATCCAAGGACAGCCGGCTGAGAAAGAGGAAAAGGGAGAAGAGGACAAAGACCAGAACAATGGATGGATGAGGCAGAATGACAGATGGAGAGCAAAAAGAGTTTAAGATACGTACGCATGAGACAGTGCTTGTTCCTTGCATTCTCTTATGTCGTTGATGCGTTTATTGTACCTGAAACCCACAAATAGGAACAGGTGCTGATTGATAAACTGTAAAATTGAAGATGTTAAGCAGAACAGTGCCATTATAGAGACTTTGAACTAGAACCCAACCGATATGGAATTTTAGAAACGATACGATAACCAATATGATATAAGTATGCAACCACCGATAACAGATTGTAAACAACAGAGGTTTTGTTTTTAGCTGGGATGAAAATAGAACTGAATTGTGCAAAGGCAGTATGTTTGTAGGCAAACTGCTTTCTTAAAACAATGGGTGCAATTCTGAAAGCTGTGGTGTAGCCAGGTATGGTGTAAGTCTTCTCATTGGCTGCAGGGCAGCAAATCAGCTCTGGGGCCTCTGTAGTAGGCCAAAAGCCTATACCACCAGGCCTGGGCCTGGGCTTACCAAATAATTACCCAGAATAATTAAAATCTGCAATTCAAAAGGTCCAGAAATCACCTGAACCCCCCAATTAAAAATGTTACTGTACTGCCCTGCTTTGTTCATCATGAGTTGAAGCTCTTGATGTCTGGTTTTAATTATTATGGATAATTATTTGGTAGGCCCAGGCCCAGGCCTGGTGGTATAGGCTTTTGGCCTAGCCCAAGGCCGCAGACCTGATTTGCTGCCATGCAGCCAATGAGCACGGACCCACACCTGATTTGCTGCCATGCAGCCAATGAGAGGACTTACACCATACTTGGCTACACCAAGGCGATTCAGAATTGCTTTCTTAACCCAATGTCTTTATTCAAGACCTTAATTTCTTTTTTTTTTACTTGTTCAGTCAAGCTGTTAAGGAACAAATGGAGTAGAGCGAATAGTTACACAGACAAACAAATACCAGGCCAACTCTCACACTGTAGGAGCTAGTAGTGTGCACCTTTTAAAAAATTCTATTGGAGACAATTTTACTGATACGATAGGACCACAGAGAGAAGGACCACATGATATAACCCCAGATACGATAGACAGATTCTATCGGTCAGGCTCTACTTTGAATATGGTAAAGTGTGTGTGTGTGTGTGTGTGTGTGTGTGTGTGTGTGTGTGTGTGTGTGTGTGTGTGTGTGTGTTTACCCTCGGATGTTAACAAACAAGTCCTCGGCAGCTTTGTGAATGTGGAAGACCTCATCTCTAAACAGGCAGAGACATGTGGAACTCTGTAGAGCCAACTTCCACAAAGACAATGCTGCTGCATCAGTGTTCAGCACAGCGTGACACAGGATGAAACCAACTGCACAGCGAGAAAGAGAAAGAGAAGTTAATACGCAGTAAATTCATGGAAAATAGATTAAAAAAAAAACGTATGCAAGTTCCTTGTAGGGAACACAATTCACAATTAGTCGAAATCAAGGTTTCAGAATTTGGACAACGTAAAAAAATGAAAATCGGAAACTGTTGTTTCCCCCTTTCCTAGCACATTTATGGCCTACCTTACTGTAAAAAGTGTTCTGTTATCAGTTTTCGTGCCTTTGCAGTAGAGCTACGTCACGCTTATCATTATCAAATAATAGTTATGACCGATGCTATTTAGGTTGATCTACGTCACACTATGTTGCTCACCATCGCCGGTTTGATACAATCCCAATGATAACGGCAGCGAGCAGCGATCGCATCCTCCATTCAGAATGGACCAAAATAAGAGACGGACCAACCCGGTACCGGAAGTGTGTCGCCAACTAAATTGTCCGACGGGAAACATGGACCGAAATATGAAATATGACTTCTAGATGAAAATCGCTGGCACTAGCTACCTCAAAAAATATGGAAAAGTGCTGGCACTGAGAGTGTATAAAAAAGAAAAATGCAATGTACTCTGCGGTTTACTTTAAGAAAAGGAAGTTGAAGACTCTAATAAGAGAAATAAGAGAGAATACTTGGGTGGGGGTGGGGGGGTAATTCAAAATATAATTAGTTCAATTACATAGTGTAACATACAATGGGTGCAATTCCAGATCGCTTGGTGTAGCCAGGTATGGTGTAAGTCCTCTCATTGGCTGTATGGCTGCAAATCAGGTTTGGGGCTGTGCTCATTGGTTGCATGGCAGCAAATCAGGTCTGGGGCCTTGGGTAGGCCGAAAGCCTATACCACCAGCCCTGGGCCTGAGCTTACCAAATAATTACCCAGAATAATTAAAACCTGCAAGTCAAAAGGTCCAGAAATCACCTGACCCCCCAATTAAAATGTTACTGTACTCCCCTGCTTTGTTCATCATGAGTTGAAGCTCTTGATGACTGGTTTTAATTATTCTGGATAACTATTTGGTAGGCCCAGGCCCAGGCCTGGTGGTATAGGCTTTCGGGCCTACCTCAAGGGCCCAGACCTGATTTGCTGCCATGCAACCAATGAGCACGGCCCCAAACCTGATTTGCTGCCATGCAGCCAATGAGAGGACTTACACCATACCTGGCTACACCAAGCGATCTGGAATTGCATCGTGTAACATACAATATCTTTAGTCATAGTTAACTTTAATCTGTGTAGAGTCGAACACCAAAGAAGTTCTGGGTACTTACAAACAATCCACTTCTCCATACAGTCCAGGGACAGGTACTCACACGGCATCTAAACACAAGGCAGGAAGGTGAACACCATATACAGTAATAAGAGAAATACACACCAGCAACCTAAGCATAGATTTAGAATCAATGAAGATTAATAACAGCAGTTGAAGAATTCATAATTGGTTTAGTTTGTCCGTATCATGGAGACTTGTACACCAATATATTGCTCTGCTAAACCTTTTAACTTAATTTCACCCCTGGATGATGTAATATCTTATGGGGTTATTTAAACCATTAAATGGCGCGCTATGAGCCGTGAACACCTGTTATTTTGGGGTGAAATTGTGAGATTGCAGCACAAATCTTTCAATACATTCTTTCAGAGAGAATGTTTTGTAGAACCTACAGTGTCAGGTCGAAATAGCTTAAATGGGTATCAGGGACACCATATTGCTCAAAGTCATGAATGCAAATAGACTCCCAACAACAAACACAAATATCATTTTCCAGTCCTATCAAAAGAAGTAATGGGAGGCCTATGTATAGGAAACAGCTATTCCACCTTGACGCAATACCAATATATTAGATATTTTGTGCATCAAGTAAGCAAAGTAACAACGTGACAAAGACACGGCACATACACACTCATACACACGCCCACATGCACTCACTGTGTCTGACTGAGCAGGATTGAGCATGGTAGAGGGGGCTGAGATGAGAGAGAGCAGCTGGGCGTTTCTCCACTGGTCAGCAGACAGATTCCTCCTGGGATACACCATCTGAAGGCTGATCAATGCATCTGACAGAGACTGGACAGTAGAGATGCTGTCAGTATTAGTAAACCACCTAAAGGCTGATCAATGCATCTGACAGAGACTGGACAGTAGAGATGCTGTCAGTATTAGTAAACCACCTAAAGGCTGATCAATGCATCTGACAGAGACTGGACAGTAGAGATGCTGTCAGTATTAGTAAACCTCCTAAAGGCTGATCAATGCATCTGACAGAGACTGGACAGTACCGATGCTGTCAGTATTAGTAAACCAAGGATGGACAAACAACCTGACCTAACAGAAGACTGGACAGTCTTCTACTTTACCTTAATTCACATGAGATTTCACAAATAATTATATCAATTACATTACAGTGATACAATCACACACACCCACACACCCCTACCTTTCCATGTGGAACAAACTCTTCCATCATTTTCTTCAGAGGGTTCTCATAGTCCACGATCATCTGGCCCAACCTGGGGTACTCCCGGTCACTACACACACAGAAACATTTGAAATCTGAAGTACAGGAATATCTTGTGCAAAGGACAAAAACACTGCCAGTGCAGTACACTAGGAGAACAGCTAGTTCCTAGCTGTTGTGCATAGAAAACAAAATATCTACAGTACAATTGACATACTTGTCAACACACAAGCAGACAAAAACAGGGGTAAAGGAAACAGTCACACACACACACACACACACACACGGGTAAAGGACACAGTCTCACACACACACACACACTTACCTAGCACCATGTGTCATCTCGTGGGCGTAGTTGTATAGTCCTATGATGGCTTTCCTCTCCTCTATGCGTGACAGCAGCATCATCAGGTTGGTATAAGTCACCACCAGGTCTAAATAGTTCTTGGTCAGGTCAAAGTTCACCGTCTAACAGGAAGAAAGTCAAGACATGAAGTCAACAGGGTAAAACCACATCCCCAGAAGGCGCCTCCAGGCTTGAAGGTCCGAGGTACCCTGGTGGTCAAGTGGAATCCATGGATGAGTGCCCCGAGTGCAGCACGCTGGTTTGTTTTGTGAACTTGGACAGGGCAGTTTGTGTTTAAGTTGTTTTCTGGATGAACCACCGGTCCTCACGTTATATACCACCTCTCAAAACATAACGGTTGCATTATATGACAGATAATAAGCCACCACAAACCCAGAAGCTTGTTTTTTTTTTATGTTGTTTAGTTTTTTTCATTTTGCTCGTTCTCCACTGCGCTCGTTCATGAATCCCTTCCCATGATCCCTTGCTTCAGGCGTGTTCATGGAGGAAACACTTCCGCATTTGACCACCAATTTTTGGTGGTCAAATGCGGAAGTAGACCTACTTCCGCTGGTCTTCGGGGTGCTTCAAAACGCCACTGAGCAACTTGTATTGAAATGAACAGCAAGGGGGCGGGGCTATCGCTCCTGTTACGCCTCTATATTTTATCTCTATGGGTAAAGCTATGCAGATCTTTTAACCAAAATATGTATAAAGATAGGCATACTCGCATTGGCGCCACTATAGGCGACATGGACTGCAATGCCTACAATTTTTCTCTTCCCAGAGCCCCCTATTTGTTGTATGTTAAATTACAGTTTACAAAGAAATCTCGCGAGAGTTTGACGGTGGGATAAATAATAATTGATAACAAAGTGAAATCTCTCCTGATTTGTTTTGCTAATAGAAGCCGTTTTAGTATGAATATGTTGTAAATATTATATGCCTTTTGATGATCGGGTCCAGTATTTAGTTCAGTGTCCATGGAGTTAAGGAATGGATCATAAACTTGTGTTCACATTCATTCTACCATTGGAAGTGATAGACTCCAACATTCTTCCGGTCTCCTAATATTGTACCCGCCCCCCCTCCATCTAGAGTCAGGAAGCAACGCAAGTATGCCCCTCTTGCCATTGGTCTCTTGGCTTTTAACTTAGGTACTCCCTTTTTTTACTTCAAGACAGCCAATCTACAGCACACATGACAGTGTGAGCTTGAACTGGAGTGCACTGAAGACTAATGGGATAGCCTCGTCAGCAGTATTTTTTGCCAATGCTTGCACCTAAGGTAAACTAGTATTGCTGAGCCATTTGAGAGTAAACTGCAGACATCACAACGTAAAGTTTTGAGACTGCTAAACATGCACGGAAGGACTCACCTTACCCCTGACCACTTAATCAACATTTTAAAGCGATTTAAATCTGTGCAATATAAACTTGACCTTTAAGATCAAACGCATTTTTGTTAAATGCCTTCTCATTAAAAATGAGAAGGCTATTGAATCATTTTTAAGTTATAAAAACACAATGCTTGTGGGTATAGTTTTGTTTCTTTGCTTTTATTTCAATATTTTATCATGATTTAGGCATTTAGCATAAATGCCTAAATCATAGATGCATAATCCAGATCAGTGAATTAAAGGATAAACCTTGGATGTTGCCCAAATAGTTGAATACAAAAAAAGAAACTTTGTCTCACAACAAAAAGCTCAGTAAGCCTATTTAATATCATTTTGCTGTGTCCTGTATTAATAGTGTTCTGCTGTCAATGCCCAAATTAAATGCAGTCTAGCATTTCACCAGGAGATGTCGCTATCACTGTAGCTTTAACCATTTCAACCAAGTGGTCCAATAAAGCTTCATAACAGCTTTATTTGCCCAATGGGTCTGGTCTTCAAGATACTCAAAGGGAACAGTTCCTTGTCAAACAAACAGTACTTTTCCAGAATAGTAGTAGTATAAAAATGCATTATACTACACAGTCACAACGCAGACAGTAGTGGAAAAATTGATGTAATTTGTCCCAAACATTTGTGTGTTGTACTTACAATATCAAAGAAGACTTGGCAGGCATCAATGGTGTTCAACAGCTCACACACATGGTCCTGTAGGGAAGAGGTATTGCACAGCTTCATCACAATCTGGATGTTCTTTGACAGTTTCTTTACCTTCGTCCTTCATACTTTGATTTGCAACTGGAAAGTCTAATAATTGGCGTTTTGAAATTGTTTCAATTAAAAAAAAATACACCTGTGACTTGGTCTGTGATTCTTACCTTAAATTCCATGACATCTACGAAGGTGAAATAGTACAAAGCCAGGTTCTTAAGAATCTCTGACTTCTCCTTCTGTAGCTGAGCTAGCTGTTGCTGTGGAAACCACATCATAGAAAGACTGTAGTTATAAATGTGTTATTTGGTTGTACATTACGGCATCATCAACAACACACACCGTCTGAAATCACTGTAGATTGGGGTTAGATTAGATTATTAGATTTTAATAGATTAGATTGTTAAATTGAATCTCATCTGTAGCCTATTGTGTGGTTATATAGAACAGAAATACATGAATAAAGCAGTATGTTGCATTGGCCAGTATCACCTATTCCAGTTGAACTACAGCATGTTGAAACAAATGTAACTCTTTACTATTTGACAGAGATTTACTTGTATGCCATCCACGGACACACAGTTGAGTTCAACAGGCTGTTGCCACAGAAACCAGAAAAGAGTTCAGCCCAGCTTCAGAAAACTAAAAATAGTGGCAAATTCATTTTTAGGTGTTTAGCGTTGTCCTAAGTGGAACAATCAGATAGTGAAGATCATGAACGTCTGAGTAACACTGATTAGTAATACTAACATGCATTCCTTACTAAATAAATACATTTTAAAAAGCCCTGAATAGTAGGACCGGTATAGAACAAGCAATCTCACCAAAATGATTTTACTTTGGTAAAACACTAATTTACTTTGGTAAAACATTTCTAGTTTACAGTATTATTTGTGTAAAACACTTTTTTTTTTCTTTTTTTTTGAAATTTGCAATGGATTAAGATTACAGATTACAATGTTGTACCAAAGTATGATCTAAGCTTTGTGGAAAGAAGAAATAGCCAGTTCACCCAAAAGCATAATGTTGTATTCGGATGTGAAATAAGTTGTGTTTGAAAGAGGTTGCACAGAAAGGTTAAAAAGTGTGTCGCTTTCCACATACATTGCGAACTGAATGTATGTAAATAGGTTAAGATGAAATGTATCCAACTATCCATTGACCCTGCAACTCTACAAAGAAAGCCAAAGGAATGCAGTCAGGTAAATGATAAATGCAGAGAGGCTCCGACAGTGACCGCTGCACCAAGGAGTCAACAACATGTTTTACGATTAAAATTAAGAGAATACGGCTACGTTTGGACTATATGATGGGAGGGTCCAGTAGGTCTACCGTTCTAGTCCAAATATTGCCATAATTCAACAGTCCTGTAAAGAAGAAATACCATCCTCCTCATTGCAAGCAGACAGCCTGAATGTCATATACTGTAAGCCAGTAAGCCAAGTAGACAAATACCAAAACTGGCAAGATAATTAATGGGCAACTCAAACTTTTTTTCAAGCACTGTCAATCTGCTATCCCTATTTTGGACCTGTCATTATGTGTAATAAATAATTTGAAAAACAATAACGAGAAACAAATAGAAGAATGTAATTGAAAAAGTTGTGATGGGGAGATTGGAAAACTTTTGCCAACTATGCAAAACAAGCCAGAGAAACCTGACATTTTATATTCTGTTTGTTGACTAGTCGGTGCCGTGAGAGTTGCCAACTGCCAAAATCCAAAATGGCACTTCCAAAATGCACTAGAATGTGCTAAAGCAGCATTAATGTAGGAGAGAAAACTGGCAAAATGTTGGTCAAAATAGCAATTCTTCTACATTTTCTAAATGTGTAGATTCTTGTAAATGGAACCAAATGGATCCCTTTGGTTTCATTTCACGATTTCAAAAGTTACAGATCTATAAGGGTCCATTTGGTTACCAGTGGTCCTTTCTAGGAAGGAAGGAGGACTTTATCATGGTGAAAAATGGTGAAAAACGATTATCTCTGGTGCCTGTCAACCAATTTCGCCCCAACTCACCAGCAAAAAAGCACTAGATTTTCCAACAGGAGTTTTCACTAATTTTGGTACTAGGGGGGGTCTGGAAAAAAGCTAAATATAGCGACAAATGCGCCAAGTTGGCAACACTGCTTGAGAGAAAGAGCTTCCTCATCAGAACAAACGACAGGGTCCAGGTAAAATCGCAGTGATGTTGCCCATTAACTAGCTGGCCAACCAGTAAAATAGAATAAAAATAAAAATGCTGCCAATGGGAGAAAGAGTAAAGACAGACGGCAGTGCAAAGCAAAACACACGCCAACAAATAAAAAAGCATCATTATGAAACTAATATTCAAAGAAACTCAGAGAAAAAACGTAGTTACGTCAACTTATAGATACAAAAAAACTTACCAAAAAGCACAAGTCCGGAATAAGCCAAGTTTAGCATGCAAAAAACAAAAACACAAACAAACACAGAAACAAAGCAGAAACACAACATAAGAGACAACATTTGGCACAGTTATATACTGGATAAAGCAGTTAGCCACACATGTGCGGTTAGCTAAAAATGGCAGTTTTACACTGATGCGCACACAGAAGCTATGAGCTGAGTGAGCTAACAGTTAATGCTCAAAGAAATAACTGAATGAGGCATGAGGTCAGGTTGGGGGTACACACACAGACACACACGCTCAATCTAATGACATTTTTCTAGGCCTTGCAAAACACAACACAGAAACAATGGAAATAACCAAATAAGTCAAATTTCTGATTTTGTTCACATTTTTCTTTTTACCCCACGATTTGCTACACTTGCCACCAACCTGGGGAGGACAGCGGACCGACATCATGCTTCCTTCTATGCATTAAGAGTCCAGCTGCTTCTTTTCACCTGACAAGGGGAGTTTCTCTGACTGAACATAGCGTGTGAAAGGTACACTCTATTCCGACCTGTTCATTTAGCCTCCATCAGACTGTACAGGGGACATGTAGTACCTCTAGACTGAATACATGACGGCTCGGCCCAAATAATAGTCAGACCAGCCGAAAAGTTGTGACATTGAGGGGTCAGAAAACCGAGCTCTTGTGAGGGCTGTTGCAATCTGAAAGAGGGACATTTCCGTTTTTTTTTTCCTGAGTGTACAAATGTGTACACTTGTACACTCTCAGAAAAAAGGTCCCAAAAGAAAAATCGTCAACATGGTGAAATACAACTTGATGAGGAGCCGCCATTGGACCGATCCCATGAAGTGAACGGAGTTTGCAACAGCATAACTCTGTCTATACTCAGGGCTGAGTATTATTTGGGCCGAGCCTTCCTGTTACCTCTAGACTAGGGGACAAAGGAGAACATGCAAACTACTAACAGCAAGGCCCTTTCGACAACCCTGCCTTGGATATGGCCATTGATGACACAGAGGAGAGAACACAGACCCAACTCCCACAACATCCCCAGCTGGAATTGAAAGCACAACCTTCTAACTGTGAGGCACCAACACTGACTGTGCCAACAACATGCCCCTAGTCAATGTTTCAGATGGAAAGTGTACATAGTGTAGCCCATATTCTTGTGTACAAATGATGTTAGGCTCAATTCTAACTTGTTGCTAGCGACAGTTATAACCTAACTGTCCACCAGAGATCAGTATCATATCTTATTTGAATTGTTTTTTATATTTTGAGCTCTATCTTACTAATTACAACTATGTAGTGAACAGTGATGGATCTGTTTGGAGTGGACCATACAAAATGACATGGTTTTGTTCTACACAGGCTAACATTGTGTGGCGTGTCAGCAATAAATGAACCATCTGTACTATCCAATATACAATGATTTCTGTCACCATATCTGACAAAACCATCATTTATTTACTCTGATGTGGATGACTTGACCATGAAGGCTTATGTATACATATTACACACTTTTATTGCATTGTATTTTGTAGGTACTTTGAGGTGAATTGTGGATGTGTTAGTGCCTGTTTTGTAATTGCGCGCACGCACACACACACACACACACACACACACACACACACACACACACACACACACACACACACACACACACACACACACACACACACACACACACACACACACACACACACACACACACACACACACACACACACACACACACTTTCTCTCTCTCTCTCTCTCACTCTCTCTCTCTCTCTCTCACAGACACACTTACATTATTGTTGCGCGTCTCCACAGCAGGGAATTTCCGGACAATGAACTTCACAGCCGATTCCAAGTTCTTATCCACCAAGTAGGAGGGCTTAGCTTTTGGATCTCCACATGCCTAGAAAAGAAAGGACAGAGGAGGTGAGAAGAGATAAAAGAGGAAAATACAAGGTCAGTACAATTATTCTACCGTAAAAGCAAGGTTCCCTCCTTCTCTTTAAATGACAACCAAGAAGTATTCGCTAACTACCCCAACCCAAAGTTCAATGAATAGAAACAGTTAAGGAGAAGACATAATGTAGTCAACAGTTATGCATCACTATTGTTTGTAAGAGGTTACATCACTAGGAGGATTGAGGTTTAGGTCTGGGAGTGAACAAGAGACCAAAGTGGTGCTCAACTATCATTGACCATTATAATTAATAATGTCAGATTAAAAGTCAATAAAAGACTACTTTCTTTATGTTAAGTTGAAATAGTTTAGCTTCACTGCTGTCAGCAGCTTAAATGTAGCATGAAAAATATGTCAGCCCTTGTTGCTCTGTTACTGTGCTTACAATGTCCAAGCAACCAAAGATGTTACTTTGTGTCAATCTTATGTTCTTCTGGTTTTTGGTAATTTGGTGTGCTATGATGACACATACTGGATGAGAAATACTGAGACACTTAGCTGTAGGACTTTCCTTCACAAAAATGCTCCACTGAATCAACACTTGTTAGTACCACAAACACACTGCATGGCAGGCAGAATGATGCACATAAAATGTGAGGGGGAGAGAAAGAGAGGATACAGAGCGAAATAAAGAGGGAAAACAAGATGTGGGGGGATTATTAAGAGACATAAAGAACAGAATCAGAGGACGGAGAGATAAATAAAAGTCAGAGATAGATAGAAAAGCTATACAAGGGGAGGTGCCCTCGTTAAGAACATTCCCAGAATCCCATCAACCTAACTAGATCTGCCTCCACAGAACAGCAGTGCTTTAGTAAAGGTTTTACAACAGCAGGTGCCACTGTTCCAGCTGTATTGCTCTGATGCCAGCATAAAGCAATGGCACTTATGCAGTATGGCAGTATAGTAGTGAACGGTTGGGAATAGGTTATCCAAGCATGTGCCATTAAGCAGGGTGTATAAACTAAATTAGACACACAAGCCATAGAACATAAGATGTAATCCACTCAGTTGTGCCCTAGGACATGACATTTTGAGTGGAAGCCACAGGGTTCATGAGGAATAACATTATAATAGTAATAATTATCATTATACTATACTACTAATCTGTTTCTGTTTTGACTACTTAAACAACAACAAAAAACAGACCCAGGACCACAACCACAAATTATCCACTTCTAGAACAATATTATGACATAGAACATTGGGCAACAGCTAACACAAACTGGGGGGCAGACAAGGTGGTAAGACTGCTATGGAACCATATTGTGCCATTAGTTTAAGTAACTGGTTTTACACTGGATTGGACAGGGTGCAATGATCAGCTCCTATTTTCCATCTTTTGCAACCTTTCACTAACAACTGCCATATGCCAGCCAGCAAGGTAACCTTAAGCATGTCTCAAGTGTGTGTCCAGGTCTATTTGTCATGGTATTAATGTGTCTGGCTGTCTGTCAGTAGATAGTTCACTGACCAAAGCTTCATCTATGAAGCAAGCAGACCATAACACAACAGTTGGTCTGGAACACACAGCACTGTCTGGGACTTGGGATATGAGTCATTTACACACAACAACCACAACAAGATTTCAGTCCCCATAAATTACACAGGTGGCAACTCATTTTTACAAACCAAACCTGAAACTTCAACAGCCTAAAATGATAGTTGAGATGACTACAGTAGTACTGTATGCCTACCCGACTACTTTAGGCCAATTCAATTTCATGTATGGCTTGAAGGCTTCTGCTTGTTTTTTTAACTACATACAGTGAGAAACAAGGAAGAAAGATGCATAACGTTTCAAAAAAGCACAGTCTGGCTATAGGACAAATCGGTCAAAGACAATGCTAATTGAGGTTGTGATACTAACATGCCATTAGCCTATGATAGACTTTACTATATTGACTACTATTGGGAGTTTGGCCAAAAGCAAGCCTAAGAATATGGAGTTTGGCCAAAAGCCATCCTGGCTTTGGGGGCATTTACAATTTGAATAAATCCGATTTTTTGTGTATTGGTGAAGCAAAGGCTAAAGTCTAATAGCTCTGCTTAAATAAGTTAGCTCTGCTTCAATAAATTTTAGTTACATACTTAAATTAGTTTACATTGTTTTTGCAGCTTTGCAAGTTGCTGGATTCACAGAGCTAAAGCATGCAGAGCGACAAAGCCTTCCTTTTTTCCCTCTTTCTTTAAATGTATATACAGTGGCACTTGTCTTTTAGTAGGGGCTAGTGCTGCACACAATTAACCGGTTGGGATTGGGGTCTGGGTTGAAACATTGATGAATGGATGGGAGAGGTGGAGTGGATGGCTGGTTGGATTGGATGGGTGGAGAGAGGAGGGCATGAGAATAAACTGAGAATCAGGAGGAGTGAAGGAGGATTAGGATGTGGGGGCTGTTGACTAGATACCAGAACCTGACCTTCATTTTGCTCCACCTTTGTTTCTCCATGTTTGTCTGGAACAATCACCTTATAACGTCTGATGCTCAGACAATACCTCCCAAATATGATGATTAGCATTAATATATATATTTTATGCAGGGGTCATAGCACTATGTGTTGATAAGAATAAGTTGAGGAAAGCAAAATCTTCAAATATGTTATTGTAGTTATTTCATGTAATAGCTAAATGAAATAAAGTTGTCTACAGGCAGGCCCCTCAAGAAAGCACAACATCAAGAGGATAAAACAGTTTGAAAAGTGTGAACAATCCCACACTATTGGTCACAGTACAGGCTGGCTTGTTGGCCGGCTTCCATTCTGGAATAGGATTTTTGGATACAATGTTCTTGTGTATTCCTTGCCAATTCTTAGCATAACACACAGTTTTACTTGTACTGCTTTTGAGCACTGGCTGTTGGAAGATATATCAAAATGTTAAAACAACATCAGATTTAGTTCTAGAGTCCCGGTAAAATCCCGCTAAAACTGAACAGGGACAAGGAATGTAAAGCGTTAATTGACAAATCAGCAATTTATAAATAGTTTGTAAATTTATACATTTATTGATGCACAATTTAAACAGATATACAATCTTTGTTTTAGTTTGTAAGACATATAAGATCCAGTTATCCAGCCAGAGCCAAGCACTCAATTTAATGGGCTCAATGAAATTAAATGTTGAATATTTGGTCATAAATATCTCTACCCCCGCTATACAGCGGGCAGATGTTTTTAGAATTCAGATTTCTATTTTCTACAACTGCCATCTTTTATGATTTTAGTTGTATTTTGGCCCCAAAAAGAATGTCAAACTGTTATTTCCAATCAACCTAGAACTAAGAATAATGCTCCATATCTGGTAGAATTGTTTTTGTCTACTCAAGACTAAAATCATCCAGTTCTGCTTGCAGCATTCCAGACTCAAACATGAAAGGAAGAAAGAGGAGCAACAGATCAGTGAAGGTAACCAGCAGAGGAGAAGAGCAGGACATGTAATAAGGAATTGAGGAAGGGTGAAGGGGGTTTTATCAGTGGAAGGTGATAAACTTTGCAAACCTTCCAAACTTGTCCTTGCTGCATAGGAGAGTGGGAGGGGGAAGCATTGGAACGGAGAGAAGAAAAGACAAATCAAAAACAAGGAGCCTGCCCAGACAAACCACTAGAAGCCCCATTAATATGTACACACACACGCACACACACACACACACACACGCACACATACTGTACATACATACATAGACACACGCAAACACACACACATACACACACACGCACAACACACCTGAGTAATTGGTTGGGGCAATCGATCTTGTTATGTTGTCTCTTAACACAACATGCGTGAGTGAATAACATTCTGTCAAAATGTGAGCCATTAATACATAATTATTGCATGCGGTCTTGTATTTAGAACATGTGTCCTTAGCTAGGCACGTACACATAATTACAATATGCTTGTTTTAGGAATGTTGATTGAGGATGGGCTGAAACAACATGGCCAAATCTTAATCTCCCAGCTGGCTGAAGTCTGATTTATAATCATGGGTTTGACTAGTTCCACAATCTTGCCACCGTTTGGCTGCTACATGAGAAATTGTCTGTGAGCAATAACAAGAGTAGTAGTTCTATTAATCCTGGGTCCAAAGATAGATTACATTCAGAGTTTGAATCCCAATATCACATGTAGAGTAACATGAATGTGTCTATTGTTAACAGAGTGACAACGGAAAACAAAATTGGACAACTTTTATTGCCTGTGTGCTTCGAGTATTGGTTTTCTCAAGTTTCTATTGCCTACGCACTAAAGGCTAACTGGATTTTTGTACATGCAATATTCTATCTCTGTTCATGAACAGTAAGTGAAACATGTGCCTCCATGTATATACGAGGTCTACAGTGTCATTTTCCTTTAAGTATATTCAAAGGAAAATATAGGCTACTATAGCCCGTCGCACCAACTTCCCAAGTTCATTACAGGAATCATGAAATGCAATGTCTAGTTAAACTTGACATGATCCATTTCAACACACGCAATGCACAGTGCACATACTGAGGTCCATTCAAATCTAAAATAGTATCATCATTACTCTGTTTCCTCTGATTCTTGTAGCAACTACAGTACATTAAATATACCCACTAAACCATATTCACCCATAGTGTCCTTAAATAGTAGCAACAAACTAGATGTTCCATACAAAACTGAAACTGAACATTGAACACACACATAGCTTAAAGCCTAGAAAATGCTGTTGTGTTAGTGTATAACAACAACTGCCTCCCAAAGCTAGAAACCAGTCAGTCATTTTTATATACTAATTTCTCACTTGTGTCTCAAAAGAAACATATGGAATGGCTAGCTTCATTATCAATATCTTAGGCCTACATATTATAATAAAACTGAAATGGCAAAAGGGCAACAAAACATAGGAGGCCTACTGTATGACTCAAAAACTTTGTGCAGTTCAGTCACTCCCATCAAAGTGTCCACTGATGAAGTCACTGATGAAGTCAGTGGGTTGCGCCTGCATTGAGTTTGTGGTAAGCACACCCCTGATTACATATTTTGTGTGAATACAAATTTATTTATTCCAATCTGTATATAACTAATAAAAAAGGTATTGACCTTACTATGCGCATGACATCATCATCATACCCAGGTGTTATGCAAGTACGCCTAGTGAATGCAAAAAAAAAAAATCAGGCCTCGACAGCCAAACAGAAATGTCCTGAAATCTGATTGCATTAAATGATGTCAAATAATGTTAAAGTCACGTTGCCACTCACTTGATGCATGTGCACAGACTGTACACATTTTAAATCTGATCGTCTTTCTCATCCATTGACAATCTATGTCTAGGTTGGACGTGACATTTGATATTATTCCATTTCTAGTTTCTGTGGTTTGACACAGATTTTGACCTGAATGAAATTTGTCCCCAGAGTAGACTCACTATTAGCTTAGTAGTAAAACAAAATTATGCAGAAAGTAATATACATTAAGTTGAATTGGAAACAAAAGAATTAGGACCAGTTTAGTATACCTGGGGGGCAGTAGATGCTTTAGGTAGCAGGTACCAGCCAGGTCAGCCAATTTTCAATATGAGTGAAGAGAGAGATTTGATGTTTTTGTGGAAGTGAAACGAATCAACTCTGGCTCTGAGGAGGCTCTTTAAGGACTACTAGCAATGTGATCAGTGGTTTGATTAGCGGGAGGTTGGATTCATGTTCTATTGCACACAAATCATCTAATTTTGCCATGATGCCTAATAATCTCATTATCTCGGGGGTGGCTACTCTTAAATTACTTACAACTGACGCAACGTTACTTTGTGGTGGAAATACAATGCTTGGTGTTGGCAGGGGTTTTCAACCAGTGGTCAATGAGAGGATTCCAGCCGGTCCCCAGCTAAATGATCGACAGTAACAGAACCTTATAGATATGTAACACTTGATATCATAAAAAAAAGAATTTGGTTTCATTTTACCCCCTCAAGAGTTAAATTATATTCGAACATCTGAATTACTTAATTTTCAAGAATGTACACATTTATAAAATGAAGAAAAATTGCTATTTTGTCCAACATTTTGCCAGTTATCTCCTAAATTGTGGACACAAAATTGAAAGTCCTTGGTTTTGGGTTCAAGAGACTGAACTCAACTCAAATGGTGGTCTGTGTCCAAAATGCGAAAAAAATAGTGGGCCCTGGTATGAAAAAGGTTGAAAACCTCTGCTTTAGGGTAATAATTTACTATCCTTCAAAAAGAATAGTAGCATTCAACGGGGCAACTTGCACACTTAGTTGGGCCTGTCATGGCTTTAGTTCACTAGAGAGAGCGCTCCTTCACTGTGGTATAAAACTACACTTTATCGTCATCAACAGAAAAAAACAATCAAATAAAGTCAGTGGTTGCTAGAAAAATAATGTCAATAGCAGGATTAGAACTCAGGAGGTGTGGACTGTGGAGTGGATGTCTTAACACCCAACAACCACAAGACATGCTGCCGGACTAGCTGTCAGAATGTGGTTATCTGGTTGTGTTAGAATGTGAGAATGCCCCGTGGGAATCCTACAGTAATACTACCAATCAGAGGCAGGCAGGGACACGTCTTTACACAACCGGACTGTAGTCTTAAATGATGTGGCCAGCCCCAGGACAAATGGTACACTATTTATTTACTAGGCTACAAATGCATTCATGAAGGAACTAAGCAGATAACAAATTTGTGATCAGAAAAGGAGAACCAGTGAGTAGGTGTGAGTATAATAAAAGGCAGGAAAACAAACATTAACCAGCTGGACATGTTCTAATCTACACAACAGCCAGTGTGTGTGTGTAACACCCTGTTAACACATTAATATAATGGACAGGTTGAACCATATTGTCCCATAGCCTTTTCTCCTCTTCTGCCTTTTGGGCTTTTGGATGTACAGTAAGAAGCAGCGTAGAGTCTAGGGGATGCTTGTGTGCTTGTTAAGAATTGGTTCCACCGCTATAATCAGTCACTGTCAAACTGGTCTGATATTTGTATTTTAGCTGTTATACTTAAATTACAATGTTTTGACAATGAATAATTGATTAAAATCACCTTGATCATCTCCTAACTTCAAAAACACTACAGTATGTTGAGAGACCAGTGAGAGCTGATGGAGGGGAAAAGATGTACAGATGATGAGAAAGACAATGGAAAAGAGGGAAGGGATATTGCTAAGGGGAAGGATAATCACTGGGGCTCATAGGCTGTATCTGCCAATTCTAGTATGCATTGCTCTGCACTCAAGGTCTATAAAAATAAAACTTCAACTATGGCATGCACTGCAAAACATTAGGCAGTATAGGCTACTTGTGGTGCAGTTCCTCTAGTAAAAAATATATATAGTGAGAAGAGTATTGCAATTAGTCCAGCATAAGCTCTATACCAAAACATCATCATCATGACCATGTCCAATTTTTCCCTCAACTCAAGCTTCTAAACAATGCATTATCGGTGTTTTACCTTAAAACACTTTATAAAAGCTACAATGTAAATGGATGTACTCGTTATGGGAAATTATCTATTATGCTACAGATATACACATATTCTACATATTACGAATTAATGCATTATTAAAGGCAATGTATACCTGTCACAAACCCACAGACTGCCTACGTCACCTGAACAAATATAGCTACAATGAGGTTCAATAACACGCAAAAAGACGTACTATGGAGCATATATCAGTGTATTTAACTTAATACCAGCATCAACCAGTCTGTCTGTCTGAAATGCAGTCGGTGAACATCATCACACCCACCCACAACTGAGAATCGACCAGCAACAAGCAAACTAATCATGCAAATATGCACAAAAAAACATAAACGGCAAATATGTGGTGGACAGAAGCTCTGTGGACGACAGCTATGTATCCGATCTACAAACCCACACGCACCACAGCAGACCGACTCGTTTTGGGCTGATACATCTGCAATATTATCGGTGCGCGACACCGGCGCACCAGTACGTATAAAACAGGCATACGCCCGAGTCCCAGAGCCCAGTGGAGGAGGGCTAACATCGGTAGCTAAGTCGCCATTATGGGTCGTTAGCTTTGTAGCTGACTCTAGGCCTTGGCTGGCTGACTGTCTGACACAATAACCCTCTCTGCGTCGTCCCTTCTCGCCGACATTGCAACGCTGATGTGTTGCGACATGAATTCCTCTCCAAAAGACACTAGTCCCATTATGGCTAACAGCAGTATTCCCTAACCTTAATACTCCCTTCCTTCTGAATACAGCGGCTACAGTCAAGCTAACGTAGTAGGCAGGCAGCTAGCTGGATATCGAACACTATTTTTTACGACATTTCAATGAACGCTAGCCATAATATAAACATAATTATATAAATACAGCCATTGAGCCAAGACTGAAACAAACCAAGTATCATTGTTTTGCAAATGCCAATAATTAACATAGGAAAAACTACAAATATATACTTAATCCAAAATGAAAAGAAATATACAACTAATTCATGACGAATGTATACTTTGTCGCCTGTCGTTCGACAAAAAACACATTTTTAAACAGCTAAATATGTACTGATTTATTGTGTCGTGCGACAAAGTATAAACGATGCACTACTAGTCTACTGTAAATCAAAGGCTTGTTACGATGTGATAGCCTGCTGCACATAAGGCAATCTGGGGAGGTACCATCCACCAGACACCGCGTTGACCAGCTGCATGCACGATATATACAATACGATCGAATGTGTTATGATCAATGTACATAGATATACAGTTAACGTGTGATGGGGAATATTAACCTTTTTAATATTGTACACTCGGGTCAACATCCCGATGCCTCTATCGTTGAGGATGGTGAGCTTCTCTGCCAGCTTCTGCTGGCTCGGTTGGATCGCTCCCCGAGACATCTTCTTAATGGTGGTCGATCACAAACCCAAAATTCGGTTAAAATTATGTCTCAAATATCCGTTGTTGGTTAAAATGGTAGGATGGAGGGGGGAAAAGAAAATCCGTTGTAGATAGATGTTGTGATTAGATTTTTTCGCCCATCTTCGTTTCGGGAGACGAGCGCTTCCTGTACTCCACCCCTCTCACTGCCTCCCCGTCCAGTTTATTATTGGAATGAGAGGAGTCGTCCTGTTTTTTTCCCCCACAGTCGGTGTTACGCCGATATTTGTGGTGCTATTGAATTGGGTGATGACAGATTGCTAGTTTTTCGATGGATGGGCTAAAGGGACACACTTCCTTCGCACCGAAAGTCGCCAACAGTATGCACCATTACACTATAGTATGGACGCGAACATCGCCAACAATTATTTTACGAATGGCTTGCATTCATGTACAACACGCCAGACAGTAACCGCCTGTGTCATGGATTTCAATAGACTCACACATTTTGGTGTAACGCGATGCTCTTCCTGCTAATTCATGGAGCAGCCTCTGGGTGCGTTCCTGCAGGTCTCCGTTAGAAAATAACTTTGGGACGAGATTGTACTCCAGCACAAATGAATCGATTTAATAGTCATATAAAATGAAACATTAAAATGGAAATAAATAAAGAGATGGGCGGCCTGGCGATATTTGTTTGGACCCGAGTATGGGGGAGGGTCGATGGGGGCTCAATTACGTTTATATAAGTTATGGATGGCTTTGGTCCAGAGCTCCACTGGGTCTGAGTCTGACTTGCATTGGAGCTCTGTTGGTCTCCGTGCATTCGGCCATTACTGCACCCGACCAGCCTCTCTTCTCTACTGGATATATAAAGAACGTTTTACCTACTCACCAAAATAAACACGTCTTGTGTCATTAGAAAGCCTACTTACCTTAGTGGTCGCACTCTTAGCCACCACCACACGGATAAATTGGACTTTTTGGCCAGAACGCGATCGTTTTTCACGGAAAAACAACCAGGATTTGCGCCCTCTACCGATATTGCCAATAGAAAAGTTCCATAGGAAATATTTTTCCTTGAGTGAAAAACGATCGCGTTCTGGCCAAAAAGTCCAATTTATCCGTGTGGTGGGGGGCTAAGAGTGCGACCACCAAGGTAAGTAGGCTTTCTAATGACACAAGACGTGTTTATTTTGGTGAGTAGGTAAAACGTTCTTTATATATCCACTAGAGAAGAGAGGCTGGTCGGGTGCAGTAATGGCCGAATGCACGGAGACCAACAGAGCTCCAATGCAAGTCAGACTCAGAAGCAGTGGAGCTCTGGACCAGAGCTAAGTTATGGATGGACTTGATGGTCACATTGTCATTCTCCATGAATGGCTTTAATTATATAAAAAGAAAGATAATTATTTACTGCAATTGTAGACAACATTCTTCACGTCACGTATGCGTTTCGTTCGGTCAGTAGGAATTTCCAAGTACTAACGGCTGCGGGTCGTGGGAAGCCTGCAGGATCCTGCAGGCAGCGATCCTGCAGGATCCTGCATGCAGGGATCCTGCAGGAATGACCTCCCTACTGCTCCCAGTGGCAGCCCTCGGTACTATGGAAATTTATATTTCATAAAAAGGAACTATTAAGTGAATTATTAAGTGAATTAATTTATCTCTGGCACATATATATATTTCCATATTTATTATAGGTTTGAGCTGACATAGGCCCTTTTGTCAATCAATCAAGTCACCCTATATTTCAATTATTAAATATATATATATATATATATATATATATATATATATATATATATATATATATATATATATATATATATATATATATATATATATATATATATTATATATATATATATATATATATATATATATATATATATATATATATATATCAACAAAAATTTAAACGCAACACTTTTGTTTTTGCTCCCATTTTTCATGGGATGGACTTAAAGACCTAAAATTCATTCCAGATATACAATATAACCATTTCTCTCAAACACTGTTCACAAATCTGCATAAATGTGTGGTATTGAGCACTTCTGCTTTGATGAAATATCCACCCCACCTCACAGGTGTGCCACATCAGGATGCAGGTGTGACATCATGATTAGTGCACAGGTGTACCTTAGACTGTCCACAACAAAAGGCCACTCTGAAATGTGCAGTTTTTTGTTTCTTTATTGGGGTTCTGAGGCCTCAGAACCAGTCAGTATCTGGTGTGACCACCATTTGCCTCATGCATTGCAACACATCATCTTCCCATACAGTTTATCAGATTGTCAATTATGGCCTGTGAAATGTTGGTCCACTCCTCTTCCATGGCTATGTGAAGTTGCTGGATATTAGTGGGAACTGGTACACGCTGTAAAAATGGTAATAACACAATATTACCATTATTACCATTTTGACAGTGCATACCAGTATATATATATATATATATATATATATATATATATATATATATATATATATATATATATATATATATATATATATATATATATATATATATATATATATATATATATATATATATATGGGCTCTGTCCGTATGTCTCAACCATCCATCCACCAGCTGAGTGGATTGATAATACAAATACAAATTTCCACTTTATTAGAGTGGGTGAATAATGTGGGTGAACATTTTGTATTGTAGACAATTGTAGCCTACATTAATACATTGTGTAAAGACGTAGTCAACTCCTCAGAGACAGAGTTTCTGTATAATGAACAATAAATTTCTAGTCTGACAAGACAGATGAGTCAGTCCTCTTGTAAATGGTGATCTTGTGATATTCTTCTCCGTGCGTTAATGCTACTGTAAGTCAAGTCACTTGACATTTTGCCAGTCCAACACCAATACTATATCAATATAGGAATTAGACAAATAGAACATGTTTTGGTAAATTGTGCATTTATATAGTGCCTTTATCCAGGGCACTTTGCAGAGATGATGTATTACATTCACACACACACATTCACACTCATGCTCCAACCTGCACATCAGGAGAAATTAGGGGTTCAGACTTCAGAGTCTTCGACAATAACTCTATAGGGAGCCCGGTTCAGACTGGCAACCTTGTGATTCCCATCCGGTCACCCTATCCCTGGGCCACTGCCTATACAGGTCCCCAAACCTCCTTGGATAATCACTTCCAAAAGCCTATAGTAATAGTGTGAAGTTACCAGCATTCAGCAAAAAATAAGAAAAAAGTAAGACAAGCAAACAGTCATTGTCATTGTTTCTGAGAACATCTGGGGTCTGTCTTTTCTGGAAAGCAGAGGCTGGCCAGTCTCATGTAAGTCATCTGAGGCTGTGTAATAACTATAATGTAGTAGTGTAATACTGCCATAAGTGAAATAGTGTAATAATGTAATAAGTGTAATATGAAAATTACTATAATAGTGTAATACTGTAGTAATGTAATTACTAGTCTACTTACAGTTATTACACTACACTATTACACTTATTACACTACTATATAGGCTCGGGTTAGCACCCCAGCCTGTGTCCTCTGTGAGGAGAAAGCCCAACAACCCTCGGTGAGGCCTTTAGGAAGGCCATTCAAGCCGCAAGCGGAGCCTGTAGCATCACCTAGCTCAGGTGAACAATTGTGGCTCAGGAATCCCCCATTCCTTAATGAAGTGTCTGGTGCAACGCAAAGGTCCTGTGCCTGAGCAGGAGTGGACCTGGCGAGACGTTGGAGGGTCCTGGCTGGAAAGGAGTCAAACCCCAGATTCTGGTTCTCCCAGTCTTGGAAGAGTAGCTCCAATATTCCAATATACGGTATATCCAATGGATTTTGTGGCCTTGGTCTTGCTCTAATGAGACTGATCGAGGGTAGCTACTGGGACATAAGTCAGGAATTGATCAACTCTGGCTGGGTCGCCTGAGTAAGTGGTATGATTTTCGACATGACAGATCCAAAACCGATGACCTGGGATACATCACTGCAGCATACGTCCCAATTGCATTCATGCAATGTATTTTTAGATTCAAATTTCACTATTACAATTACCTGCACAGTTACTTTTACGCTCTTAATTATTACACTACACTAGTATGCTATTACACTACACTACCAGCATGGCCGCGGGAAGATATTTACAGTAGGGGGTGCTGGACGTTCACTATGGGGTGCTGCAAGATGCGCACACACGCGAAATGTGCGTGAATGCACATTGTGCATGCACATTTTCGTGCATTTACACACGGAAAAGTGGCTTTTATCTTCCCTCTCCACATGCATGAGCTAACTGACAGCCTCTGATACAACAATAGAGCATGTGTATAAGGCCTATTAACAGGAATCTGTTTTGATTAAAATCACTAGTATTTTCCTCCTGTCCAAGGGGGGCTGTGTCTGAAAAAAGGGGGTGCTCAAGCCCCCCCAGCACCCCTACTTCCCTCAGCCATGACTACCAGTAAGACACCCTCCGGGTGAGAAGCAACCTCGGCTTAAAGCCTGAGGTCAGATGCACGCATCCGAGTGACCGGATGAGTGCTGCTCAGATCAAGGTAATTCAAATCATTATAATTTATGTTCTGCATGGCCATATATGGAGAGAATGTGTCTTGAGTGTACAGGGTTTGATAAGGTCAATCCAGTTCAACTCTATATAAGGAGATCTAAGGGTTTGAGGTAAGATCTAGAGTTGGTGGCTGGCTGGTTATACTGTACGCATGTCTACAGTAGGTGAAAGCGTGAAACAAGATCACAAAACCGTCATACAGGGCAGACAGTTGCAGCTAATTCAATGAATGAGTTAGTATAGTTTGGCTATGCCAAAGAGCAAAGTAAGCAGATTAAATCAACACATATTCAGCCGTATTCAGTCTTTGATCCATTGTTTTAATTGGCTTGAGTAGCTATGTTACTCAACTTTTCCACTTTTTCCATTTCATTGTTCAGGTTTAATTATAGGTTAGTGGATAGGACAGTGATCATGAGCCTGGTGGATTGCATTAGCTGTCAAATCAACATTTTCTGATGTTAAAGTGATGATGCATTGCACTGGTGCTGCAGGCCTACACCAATTAGTTTGCAAAAATTACAGCTATGTTATGCGTCAATCAAGTCTATCCATTAATTCACAGCATTAATGAAGGAAAACAATTTTGGTATGTGGTGTTTTCTGATCATAAAAAACAAGGACCATTATTGCACTTTACCATAGTGTATCACACTGCTAAAATACAGAAAAAAGTGAAACTGGACACTCATTGTCTCTAGACTGCCTAGACTTGTCTCCCTTCACCTCCTTACAGTATTATCATACCAGCCTAGATATCCCATACAATATTTAAATATGGAACAGAAAACAGTTTAAAGCACTTTTTACAAGACAATATGCTACGCCACACTGCTTTCTTCGAAGATAGCTCTCCAAACAATATCCTTGTACAGCATAAAATATGTAAATATCCATACATTGTCAAAATAAGCAGTTTAGTACAAATGCATTTCAGACAAAAGTAGACAAAAATGATTTTTATATATATAAAAAAAAGAATAAAACGTCAGTCACTTCTGTAATTAAATTCTATGAGGACAGCATAGCGAACAGGACTGTGATGTGTAGTTGCAGGTCATCATGTCCAGGGACACAGTCACTAGGGTGGCCAGAAGCAAGACCTCAGAAAGGAAGTTTGTGCGCGTCAGTGCATGTGCGCGTGCAAGTGATGTAATTACAATACCGTAGGCTACCCTTTGGGGTGAAAAACAGCAACACAGCCCCTCACTCATGTGTTTACACCACTCACCTTTATAACAGCCACTTTTCACCACTATCATCATCTGACTCCAGGCCCTGACCATTTATTCTAAGGAACCAGATAGGCCATTACATTTTATAATTCATTTCTTTCCTTTTCAGGTATAGAGTTTCATGACGCGTCTTTTTCATGACATGTTTTATTTTAAACAGGCTTAAAAGCACACCCAGCATGAAAAGACACAGTGAGAGAATTTTACAACAGAAAACCAATATTACGGTATATAATAAAGCCACTATATTAGGACAATTGACAACTGTAGTCTATCAGTCACAATGTGGGACAGGGTCTCAATTTGTGGGATGACTGAGAAGGTTTTGAAATGAGGGATTGTCCCACGCAAAGAGGGACATCTGGTCACCCTGGGACTGTTCTGTATCGCTCGGGACGGGAGCTTTTAGCAAAATGTCCGGATTTTTTTTTTATAATTCACTTAATAGTTCCTTTATTCCTTTATATGAAATATAGGGTGACTTGATTGATTGACAAAAGGGCCTATGTCAGCTCAAACCTATAATAAATATGGAAATATATACATATGTCATAGGGTGACTTGATTGATTGACAAAAGCGCCTATGTCAGCTCAAACCTATAATAAATATGGAAATATATATATGTGCCAGAGAGAAATTAATTCACTTAATAATTCACTTAATAGTTCCTTTTTATGAAATATAAATTTCCATAGTACCGAGGGCTGCCACTGGGAGCAGTAGGGAGGTCATTCCTGCAGGATCCCTGCATGCAGGATCCTGCAGGATCGCTGCCTGCAGGATCCTGCAGGATCGCTGCCTGCAGGATCCTGCAGGCAGGACCTTCCTACAGGCCGCATGCGTTTCGTTCGGTCAGTAGGAATTTCACGGGGGTTGGGTTCGGTTGCGTGCGCACTGAAATTGGAAAGTGAGTGCGCTCCTGTGCGGTATTTCCGAACGCATCCGAGATTACGAACAACACTCGAAAGCACCACGCCGATGACGCGATGCTACTTCCGTCTCGGTTGTCTGTGCAGGGCCATCTAGTATAAGAGTTGCGACATTGAGGGGTCAGAAACTGAGCGCTCGGGCGCTGTTCATGCGCGTCATGGCTCATGGGACACGCTTGAGTTCGAAATACGTTGTTTTTAACAGTGCTTGTCCCAGTTGGTGGTCTCCATTCTCAATAGAAGTATGTAGAAAAGCCCCCATTAGACCAAACCCGGGGAAGTGAATGAAGATGTCAGAACTCTATCTATACTCCATGGCTCTGTGGCCGTGTTGAGTGGAACGAGAACCATGGAGTAGGCTACCAGAATCCCCTAGAACCCATAACCGTTCAGGGAAATTGGGTTTAAGGGTGGAACCAGGAGGACTACCACTCCTTAGAAGTATAGGGATTTTTTTTTACTGTCCAGAGCCCAGATATGTTTCAATTCCCATTCCCATTTAATTTTGGTGGTGTTGGACGCTGATGCAGATGCAATGCAGTCGTTGGCCGGACAGATCCAAGGTTTCTCTAAAGACCGACTGAAGAAACAGTGCACTCGTGTGACCACTGTGACCGGTAGACGGCTGTTGGAGAGACGGGCGGACGGAGGAGATGGACAGGTAACGGAGGTGGTGGAGGAGCTTCAAGAGGAAGCACTTGGATTTGGATTTGTTGAAGACAAAAGTCTGGACCTTCAAGTTGGTATCGTCAGAAGTTTTATACTCTTGGGTAAGTGAAGTCTGCTTACCTCAGTGCTGGGCACTACTATTAAAACCTTACTGCTTTTTAGAGACCTGACCTGACCTGTGCTTGTTAAGAATTGTTTCCACCGCTATAACCAGTCACTGTCAAACTGATATTTGAATTTTAGCTGTTATACTTTACAATGTTTTGACAATGAATAATTGATTAAAATCACATTGATCATCTCCTAACTTCAAAAACACTATGTTGACAGATCAGTGAGAGCTGATGGAGGGGAAAAGATGTACAGGTGATGAGAAAGACAATGGAAAAGAGGGAAGGATAATCACTGGGGCTCATAGGCTGTATCTGCCAATTCTAGTATGCATTGCTCTGCACTCAAGGTCTATAAAATAAAACTTCAAGTATGGCATGCACTGCAAAACATTAGGCAGTATAGGTTACTTGTGGTCAAAATTCATGACAAATTAAAAAATCCTGCCACAAATATTGTGATGTAATTAACTGACTTTACTTGTTTTTCTAAATCTACCTATTGTCTGCTTTGTCAGCTTCTCAGGACGTAGCACATGACATTGATACTCTACTGAGATATAAGGTAAAGTATACACTATTATAGCTTGATCCATGTGATGACAGTTGTCACATTGCCATAGGTTCTTATTTTTGCCATTAATCACTCATCTCCCCTCCCTCTCTCAGGTGTCTCATGTGTTGAATGTGGCCTATGGAGTGAGTAATCTTTTCCCAGATCAGTTTGTTTATAAGACAGTCAACATCCTGGATCAACCAGATACCGACATAATTTCCTACCTGGAAGACTGCTGCGCATTCATAGACCAGGCCTTGGATCAGGTACACATATTAACAAATAAGTTATGATTACATGGGCATTAAGCGTGAATGCCATGGCAAGCTGGATCACACAAATGTTAACACAGGCCTGTGACAGCAGTTATTAATCAAGTAAAACTTCAATTTCTGTATACATTAGGCTGATATTTAAAAAAAAATACCAATTTCCAGCTCATAACTGAATGCTGCTGTGAATGCAAAAGTATCTGTAAAGTGAGTTGTGAGCCTCCCTTGTTTTTGCTGTTTGGTTAACTTGTTGTTGGCGTTATTTATTTCATTGAATGAAAGCAAACTCACACATACGGTACACATGCAGACTGATTGTCACACACCTTCTCTTTCTCTTTTCCAAAAATGTGTTTCAGAGTGGCATAGCACTAGTCCATTGCAATGCTGGGGTGTCACGCTCATCCTCCATTGTCATTGGCTACCTGATGCTGAGAGAGGGGCTGTCGTTTGATGATGCCTACCAGCAAGTGAAACAAGCCAGACCCTCAATTAGGCCAAACCCAGGCTTCTTCCAACAACTACAGAACTACCACCGCTAATCACATCATGAACTCTCTTCTGGACGTCATAATGGACAAATATTGTGACAGATATTTTGTGAAAATAGGCAAACATTAAAAATGCCAGATCTACTTGCTGTGCAATGTGATTTGGTGTACAGGGGCACCAGACATCAGAACTGTATTGCTAAAGAACTACAAAAACATAGCTCACATAATGTGACACCCTGTGAGCTTTTTAGGTCATAGTTTCATAATATTGCACAGATAAATATTGTGTGGTTTCCCCAAAATACCTAGTTTTGGAACCACTAAGGCACAAAGGCACTAAACTATACAATACTGTCATTGTATGCATCAACAACTGCACAAAAAAGGGACATTGCTTCCCAAGCCTCTGATTAAGATGTGGTACATAGCCACAAATCTTATGTGCATCCATTACTCAATACTACTACAATAATGATTCCCGAGCTCAGCGCACGCTGCGGCTCAACACTCCCAAGAGACGGGTCAAAAGCGGAGAACTAATTTCACTGTGGTAACGTGAGTGTCTAATCATAGGACTTTGATACACAACACAAATGTAATTCAAACTGATGAATGCAGGTTCCAACAACAATGAGCATTATCTCATAATTCTACCACCTGCCTACAGTAGATACAATTTAGGATTTTTTATACTGCATTCATAAGAATGATTAAGAGCCTACATGGAGATACAAGGAGAGGGGCAAAGGTCGTTATGAGCGGGAGTTCATGTGACATGCTTTCAGGCCAAAACCTATATCTGGCATGTGCCTGGACCACTTAGCCAGCACAGACCCCTAACAATGGAATTGGAACTGTTGTTACTGGATTTTTGAGGGTGTTGTTTCTAATATAAGTGACCTATCAAATAAAACATTTGTGAACTTGTCCCTATTTTTTGTTTTACGCTAAACAATTGAGCAAAATTGTAAATGCCGATATTCTACACAGCCCTATCTTAAGATGTACTGCTACTCTTGTAGATGTATTTTCTCGATTCTTTCATTGTCAATGGGATTGAAAATCAATAAAATACATGAAAGTCTTAAAAACTAGGCTAACACCCCGGATTGGGGAGGGACTCAGTGAAGGGCTCATTGCAAATGTCTGTTGATTAGCATTTTAACTGTGGCGTACTGTTAAAATTAAAGATGCAAGACCAAATGAACAATTTTCTCACTGGGAATGAAATAAAATAGACATTCAGGGAAGTTACATGGCATTGTATTAATACAAATTAATTAAGCCCAACATCTTTTATATCCATCACAAAAAGAAAATAAACAATTAACTGTCGAAATCTCTTCCCCACTGTCATTTCAGTGTACAAGAGCAGCAGGATGGTAGAAAATACCAACGGTATTGGCAAACACCATTGCCTTCTAAATCAGAAAATATTGAAACATGTATATGGGATGCAATCTAGAACCAGATATTGCATAGCTCCATCAGGAGAACTTTCATTAATTTGTATCGTGTTGTTTTGTCAGATGTGGCTGTGTCTCAACTTTGTTTGTTAAAACAAACTTTGCATTTAAAACTTGCACTTAACTCACACATTAAAACAAAAAATATAAATTATAGTGCAAATGAAAATCTAAGAAACACGTATATGAACACAAAAGAAATATAAAAAAAAACATGCACATGAGCCAAACCACTTCAAAAAGAAGCTGAACATATATAAACACAAAACAATATATTACAGTGCTGTGCAAACAAAAGAGACAAAACCACAAAATGAAAAACAAAATACAGTATATGAAATGAATCCATTAGAGAAAAACCGGACTTCGCTGAAATTTTTGTGGGACTGTGAAAAAGCGTGCACCACCAAAAACGTTATGGTCCTTCCATTCTCGAAGAGATCTCACTTGAGTCTTGTGTTGAAATTGCCTTCGATAGTTTCTGAAAAGAACATATTTGAATTAGAGTAGGACTGTAGGATCCACTATACACCCGCTCGCCATCTCATTCTGTTTTGTCATGTGTTGGGATCTAACTGGATGGAGGCCTGTCACAATTTTACATAGAGTAATTATTGGCAATATTATGTATGCATAATTATCATAACCATTAGTTGACCATGATCCCCCAAAATCCCCCAAATACAGTTAAGTCGTTAATCGTCATTATCTAAGGTCATGATGAATCATAATTATCTAAGGTCATGATTGTGAGTGACATTAGGCATAATCCTCCAGTAGCGTGTGTAGACTGCCAATAAACACTAGTCCACTGTTCCCCGCCAATTATTCCAATATATCATTTCATACCTACCTTTAGTCAGCAAGTACACCATGAGACATAGTGTAGCAAAATATTGACTGAGAACTTAAACCATAGATATTCAAAGAGATATACAGACTACAGACAGAATACTGTTATGGTGCATAGGGGTGGCTTAGTGTGGCATCTTTGAAGGTACAAAACATACTGTATGAAGGTTACATTAGAGACGGTACTAACAATGATGAAACATAGCAGCTATTCAACTTCATCCCTCCTAGAATAATGCGGTGAAAATCTCTGCTCACTCACTAATGTGAGTCCAGAGCCAGACAACCTTTGATCTGACCTTTGCCCCCCCCCCCCCCCCCACTCTCCCTCTGTTCTGTCAAACTACTGCTAATAAATAAAGGCAAGAGCCCCACAACATATATTTTTTAAAAAAGAAATGTAAATTTAGCAGATATTTGACCAATCTGGGGACTACGGTAATTGTTACCAAGAAATTAATTCACTAATGTGTTTCTAGTGGTGAATAATAATGATGCACGGTGGCAGGTCTTGGGGATTATCTTTTTGGCAGAATTAGGCTGCGAGTGGTGCGGGCCCCCTCCCAAAAAGTACCAAAAAAAGACAACATACTGGTAGCTATCTGCTCTCCTGTGTTTCCTGCTGAAACCATCATCTTATTCATCATCAATGTGTGTTGCTCATGAAAGGGGGTTTAGCTCCTCTGCTCTGCCTCTCCGTTCTGAGCCTCAGAACCTGATGTGGCGCCAGCCAACAGTGCAAATGCAAACAATCTTTCTTAATTGAAAGGAGCGGAGATATGTGGCTGTAGCAGGATACACCACACCCAAATGAGTGAAGTCACCAGAATGTCATGTCAAGTAGTCAAATAATTTATTATGACGTCTTCATCTCCATCTCTTTCTCTAACTGCTCATTTTACACCATTAGAAACACAACAGTGAAGAATCCCCCCCACCCACCCACACACACACAGACAAACAAAACTAACCTGACTGTGAGATCTGATGGATGCTGCCACTGGTGGCTGCTTGCAGAATGCCATCCCTGGTTCGCAACATCGTACATCACGTTCTCCAGCTCAGCCATTGCACCTCCTCAAGGAAAACATAAATACACAAATTTAATCAGATTGACAAAGATTCTCCATGACTCATGGCCTGTGCCCTGGTGGTAAAGTCTTTCGAGGGCAGGTAACAAACATTTACACAATTTGTGGCCAAACCTAGATTCTCCTCCATGTGTCTTCTGACTGCCCACACATACTGTTGCTTTTTACGATGGTAATCCACACCAAAGAAAGAACTGGGGAAAAGGATCAAAGTATATAAGTATATTGTCAGTATAATTATTCTCTGCACAGTTGCCCTTATGAATGTAAGAGCATTATTATATTTTATCCACAATTTACACATTATGTTTTATCTGCAAGCACAGCGCCCTCGACCGGAATAGTGGTTGTCAACCTTTTGGGCTGGCGAAACTCCCTGATTCATGTCAGGGACTAATGCAAATGTATGTGGCCACAGAATCTGAAAAATCTCTGCCAGGGAACAAGTTTGGTAAAGATCTACAAACACAATGGAAAATGGACCTGTGCATTTTACTTTTGTTTGTTCAATTTTTACTCCCCATTTGAGATTCAGAACCACAGCTCTAGAGGAAACGGAGCACTGAACACAACCTTAGACTCTGGTCAGTCACTGTCCGACGGCTTGGAATGACCACCAACTTGGACTTCACCTTAACACAAAGAGAGTTAGTAAGTACAACGGAGAAGGCCAAAATAATAATTATGATGCTACCTTGACTGGGATGGATATGTTAGCTATCACAAATGTAATGTTACAGGTAGGCATCCACACCTGTACTTTGATAGGGGTATCCTCGTAGCTGGTATCCGTGAAGCTAGTCTCTGCGGTGACGTCTCCCTCCTGTGTCTCCCCAACACCTACGCCCGCCCCACCGTCTGCACTCGCCATTGCTGTTGCACTTTGGCTACAGAGAGGGCAGAGAGCATCAACAGTGTTCAATTGAATACTTTGTTAATCAGTTAGATGTCTGTATGATAACACAAAAAGGCAAGAGTGTGTGGCTGATCCATTGTATTCATCAGTAATACATACAAAACAAAATGTATTATCTACCGGTAAGTCTAACACCAATTGCTCCACTCCACTGGTGGCCCCATTCCCTAGTCTATACCAAAAATAGCAGTTCTACAAGCTCACATGTTGCATTGCAAACAGTGTTGTTTGTTTGAGAATATTTTGACTTAGTCTTAGTCTGAAATTCATTTTTTTTAGTCTTAGTCTAGTCGATGAAATATCAACATTGATTTAGTCTTAGTCTCAGTCTTAGTCTTTTTTTAGTCTTAGTCTTTCAGTCTTAGTCGTTTAGTCTTACATACACATGCATTGTAGGTTTATATAATTATGTTATACAGATTTATAGTTTTTAGTATGAAAGATGTCTCGTTTTATTTCTTTGTATAAAACTACTGCATTAGTAATAAGTCCCTTTCCTGAAAACGTATGCAATCTATACTGCAGATATGTTCACATACTTAAAAAGAACGAAAAAAATAAGTTAAAAATGTTTCCTATTTTCATTAGTCTTAGGTTATGATTTAGTCTTCGTCTTAGTCTTAGTCTTTTGAAAACACACATCTTTTAGTCCCAATTAGTTTTTTGAAATTAATTTTTGTTAGTCTAGTCTTAGTCGACTAAATATCAAAAACCTTAGTCGACTTAGTCTTTAGTCTTAGTCGACAAAAACAACACTGATTGCAAATCATCAGAATGTCTCCCAATGTTATTTTAGTAGCTCCAAACTACAACAAATTCACACATAGTACTGGTACATACAAAGGAGCTGTATGTCATTCTAGTACAGGCATTATAAGGGAAAAAAGGGGTCAACCTGCACCTAATTGCAAAAAAAACAAACTCAACTGATTTTAAATCTTTAATATGCCCAGAATAACATACAAAAAGTTGCCTGGAATTGTCTGGGGGGAAAGTTGTGAAAATAGCCTCTAAAGTATGAGACTACAAAAAACGTTTTTTGTCCATTTCTGCTAGGCTTCACCATGCTAAAGCATATAACAATTTGATTGAATGGTTTACCAAACATTTCTCAGTTGTTCCATATGTATTTCATGCTATAGAATCCAGTTCTGCAATGTATATTTTTGTATTGTGCATAATTATTGAATTTATCAGCATATTCACACATGGGCGGAAATGACAGGAAAAATCCTATAACAATTTGTTAAACGGGTTTATCATACTCTGCTCAGTTGATCAGTATGCATCTTTTCCTGTAGATTCAATTTCTGCAATGCACAGTACATTTTTGTATTGTGCATAATTAATGACAATTAGTATATTTGACACATAGGCGGAATTAATTTGATATGTTGATGTGTATGTATAATTAGATTGTTTCAGTCCAGTAATAATGTAATTTGACCTTGGACTAATTGCAACTAAAAAAAACTCAACTGATTTTGAATATTTAATATGCCCAGAATAACATACTAAAAGTTGCCTGGAATTGTCTGAGGGAAAAGTTTAGAAAATGGCCTGTCAGGTATGACCCTACAAAAAAAAACAAACAAACAAAAAAAACGTCTTATTGGCAATTTTTCACCATTTTCACCATTTCAAACCCTGTAACATTTTGATTAAATTGTTTACCCAACTTTTCTCAGCTGATTGTTATTTAGTCCTGTAGAATCCATTTCTGTAATGGCCATTTTTGTATTGTGTATAATTAATAAGATAATTTGCATATATGACATGGGTGGAAATAACAGGGAAAACCCTAGAGCAATTTGACAGTTTTGATAGTTTGGGAAATTTGATTTACCAAACTTTTCTCAGGTAATCTCTGTGTATTCTTCCCTATAGAATGCAATTCTGCAATATATCTTGAGCATATATAATTTGATAATTAGCATATTTGTCACATGGGCAGAAACAATTCGATAATCTACTGTATATGGATAATTTGATATTTGATTTGAGATCAACTGTCAAGTGTTATTAAAAGTCATTTGTCTGATGCATTAGTACAAAATCACTGTCACTCTCTAATAAGGAAGAAGATGTCTGAAAAGGATGTAGGATTTTTCTCCCTTCATTTCCTGGGAGGTTTTCTGTTCAGGCTTGGTGAAAACTCTGTGGGTGAACCAAACTGGGACAAGACTATTGCCACTTGCAGGCATTGTCCTCTGGTGTACGATAATCAATATATATCTGAGTACACTGTAGTCTCGGGCGGTATTGATTTTTTAATATCGGTATTGATAACGTGTTATTTAGCTCGATATTCGATATTACCGGTATTGAAAACTAGACGGCAATGGCGTGCAATCAGAGTCGGACACGTTCCACCAGTCACCTAGTTCTCAGATTTGCGACATTGAGGCGTCAGAAACTGAGCTCTCTGCTGTTCAAGCAGCCTAAATAGGGACAAACCTGAGTTGGAAATACATTTGTTTCCAAAAAGCCTAGCCTAAATAAGGGCTATTTTGGGCATGTGTGTAACATGAAAATTGTTTGCATAGTTACAATTAAGTCTCATTGCTCATATTTTAATAGAATACAGTAAAATGTCGGTATTTGACGATATTCGGTATTCGATATTTTTTATAGACCCAACGATATTGCTCGGTATTGATTTCCAATATCGCGATAAACGGTAATACCGGTATATTGCCCAAGACTAGTACACTGTCTCCAGATGTTTAAATTCCTTCAGATTTTCTGATCAGTTCTGTCTTGTTTTCATCACTATGTACTGTAGAAAGGCTGACTTAGCCCCTTCCCTTTTTTGTCAAGTGTCTCTGATGATTCTAACAAGCCTTTCACAACTTCTTCATCTATGGCTTGACCAGTCTTTAAATGCCTTGCCACTTCTGATGCGAATTGATTCATGTGCATGGACATCTATCTGGTCAACTTGTTCATTTTCAGCACCTTGGATAGTTTCTTTTTGTTTTGAACTCAGTATCAGTAAGTTCTCTTCAATAAGCTCTTCTCTAAGCCCCACCTTTTGGGGCAGGGTTTGTTCACTGTCCAATGCCAATCCATATACTTTAGCAACTGTTGCCATCCAGGTCAGGCTTTCCTTTTCAAGCTTTCCTCTTCCAGCATGCCCATTGGACACGGCCGGATTGGGGAGGGGCTTAGTGAAGAGCTAATTCTCTTTGGCCATGAGATTCTGCCTTGAGTGATGTACTGAATCCTCCTTGCATGAGACCACGCCTGACTTTGACCTCTTTGTTCAGTCACCTCAATTATGAAGTCTCCATGAACTGAGTGGAATGTGTCTCCAGAAAAACTTTTTCCATCCTACAGGATTTGTTTGGTGCAAAGTTGCTAGTGTTACATTCAACACATAAAGGTTGTTCTGCCAGTAATTGTTTTCTACTGAATTTATCAATGCAAGCTTTGTTAAATTATTATTCAGATACCCAATCGTTGTTGTTCTGACCAGTGTTGCTTAATAATAGCAAACAATATTCTCAATTCTGGGTTCAAGATTGAGGTTCTTCTGAGCATAGGGCCGGAACGAACCATTTCCATTGACAACAAGCTGGTATCATCTGTCCCAACAGCCAGGAACCTTGGTGTTGTCCTGGACAGTCAGCTCTCGTTCAAAGCACACATTACAGCTACATGACATGTATCACCCTTTCTTGTAGATCAGGGGTTTTCAACCTTTTTGACACCAGGGACCACCATTTATTCAGCATTTGAGCCACGGACCACCAATTGAGGACTTTTTAGCACCAAAGGCCTAAAACTAAAGAATTCTTTTGGTTTTGTATCGAATTCCAGGCTGGATTTTGCAAACAAAACAGTCTAGACTTCTTAATTAAATAGTGCTAATTCAGATGATGAATATTTTCACTCTTGCTCCCAAGAGTTACACCTGGTTAACCAACTTTCCATCATTTAGCCTGGGGACCACCTGGAACCTTCTCAAGGACCACTGGTGGTCCCCGGACCACCTGTTGAAAACCCCTGTTGTAGATTGATACTTCAGACATCACCCTGTGCCTATTCCTAATGTGATCCTGGGCTCTACACACCCTCTGCCACCCTGCTTCCTTCAAAGCATAACTCCCTCGTTACTGTTAACTCCAACCTTCAGCAGGGGCGAAATCCATTCAAGCCCTCGCCCGCGGGCGCCCGCTTTAAAAAACGGGCGCCCGGTTTCACAAAAACGGGCGCCCGTTTTCAAAAGCGGGCGCCCGTTAGGGTTAGGGTAGGGTTAGGGTTAGGGTAGGGTTAGGGTTAGGGTTAGGGTTTTTGTGAAACCGGGCTTTCAAAAGCGGGCGCGCCCGCTTGAAAGCGGGCGCCCGCGGGCGAGGGCTTGAATGGATTTCGCTGGCTCTCCCAACCTTACTGGCATACTTAAGCCTCTCCACTGATCCAACATACTACAGCTTCCTTGGTCCCTCCATTGGCTCCTGGCTGCTGTCTGCAGTACGAATATTGGATGCCGTCATTCAAAGCAAATACAATATGGAACTATATATCTTGTCTAGGCCCGGGACTTTAGCGCGTTAATTGAGACTAATTAATTACAGAAAATATAGCGCGTTATAAAAAATAACGCATTTATTCGCACCTTTTCTTTGTCCACCATTGGAACGGAACGTTTGTCACTGATGGCCCATTCACACCATTGAAGTGGAACGTTTCTCACTGTATCACCGTTTCACACCTACCCAATATGCTAACGCACACGGAAGCGGCAGTCCACCCGGAGTCACGACATTGAGGAGTCAGAAACTGAGCGCTTGAGCGCTGTTCAAATGGCCTGAATAGGGACAAACTGCAGTTGAAGTCAATGTAGAAGAATCGCCATTGGTCTACTAGCTCTATGGAGTAAACGTAACTCAGTCTATACTCTAAAGCTCCGTCCGCCTCGTCGTCCTCTTCCCCCGCAGCAAAAACAAAACAAAACAACTCGCAACATGAACAACAAACCAGATGAGCAAGCATTACTCGGCCCCGTTGATGGCAAATTTAGATTTAAGCAAAGAACGGATGGAAGCGTGGACAAAAAGGCAGTTTATGCAACAAAGAATGTGCATACCATCGCAGCAGTTCGAGCCTCAAATCACATCCAACATGTTGGAGCTAGTGTTACTGTCCCCGTTTCGTAGAAATCTATGTAGAAGAGCCGCCATTGGACTAACCCCGTGAAGAGAAGGGAGCTTGGGTAAGTCTTTCTGCATTCTGGCTAGTACCAGAGCGACGTTGAGGTGTCCGACATTCAATGGCTTGAATAGGGACAAACTGGAGTTGGCGACCGGCGCTCATCAGTGCAGCTGGAGTCGAGTTCATATTGGCTGTAGCCGTGTGTGTGTGTGTGTGTGTGTGTGTGTGTGTGTGTGTGTGTGTGTGTGTGTGTGTGTGTGTGTGTGTGTGTGTGTGTGTGTGTGTGTGTGTGTGTGTGTGTGTGTGTGTGTGCGCTCAGATGATCAACTGACGTGGGCTTTGGGCAAACGGTTTGATCATAGTAGCCTAGTTCAGAGTAGTTCACTTCACTGTGTTTATCTGACACTAAATTGCATGATAATAATGACTGCTAAATGTACGCAAATGTATGCTCCAGAACAATCAGCGCTGTGTGTGTGGCACTGCCAGTATTTTATTTATTTTGCCCCAGAGTCAATTATTGTACTGGACTGACTGAGAAATGCTAACGTTTGTACTTGAATTTGGTAAATAAGAAGAAGAAAAAAAGAAAAGAGGAAAGCTTTGGAATTGGGGAATCTTTTTGAATCGAGAATTTTAAAAAAAATAATCTAGAAATCTAGTTTTTGGATCGAATCGTGACCCAGAAAATTGATACTGAATTGTATCGTGGGACACCCACAGATTCACAGGCCTAGTATTCAGTTCATTGCTTCACTCATTCAGTTCATTGCTTCACTCATAATATAATAATAATAATAATAATAATAATAATAATAATAATAATAATAAATTCAGTTCAAAAATGTGCTTTCTCACTTTTCTCAGGTAAATAATAATATGCGATTAAAATGAGATTAATTGAGATTAATTAATTATTGAGCCTCTAATTAATTAGATCAAAATTTTTAATCGAGTCCCACCCCTAATCTTGTCTGATCGCACCCTATACAAGCCCTCCAGAGCACTCAGATTAGCCGACACAGGGCCGAATGTGAAACAGACCTGCAGATTCGCCCCCAATCTTCAGCCACAGTCTGAAAATGCTCCTTCAGACTTCATCTTAGCCCATATCACTTGCCCTAGCCTCGACCTATGCTATGGAAAGGCTCCACTTAGTATCTTATCTTGCAGTTAGCAAACATACCGTATACCATTTTTGTAAACATGGGACCATAGTGTTAATATATGCATATATGCGCTTATGTGTCAAATATACTAATTGTCATTAATTATGCACAGTACTGTACATTGCAGAAATTGAATCTAGAGGAAAATATACATACTGAACATCCGAGCAAAGTTTGATAAACCCGTTTAACAAATTGTTATAGGATTGTTCCTGTCATTTCCGCCCATGTGTGAATATGCTGATAAATTCAATAATTATGCACAATACAAAAATGTACATTGCAGAACTGGATTCTATAGGAAGAAATACATATGGAACAACTGAGAAATGTTTGGTAAACCATTCAATCAAATTGTTATATGCTTTAGCATGGTGAAGTCTAGCAGAAATGGACAAAAAACGTTTTTTGTAGTCTCATACTTTAGAGGCTATTTTCACAACTTTCCCCCCAGACAATTCCAGGCAACTTTTTGTATGTTATTCTGGGCATATTAAAGATTCAAAATCAGTTGAGTTTGTTTTTTTTGCAATTAGGTGCAGGTCAAGTGATATTATTACTGGACTGTATGTCATTCTGGGGTAGCCATTACATGTAATCCAAAAGGTAATCGATTCATGCTACTCTCCTCTCCACTTGGTCGACAATCTTCTATCTTGAGATGCTACAGTTTTTAAATTGGGTAGTGTATGCTGGCCCTGTTATGTGCCACAATTATCCTGTAGTGTGTGGTGCTAAGTTTGGAGCTACTAAAATACCTGCATTAGAATGCAGGCTGTGGGAGGGGAAGGGGGCTTCAGGGGTAAATACCAATGTTTTGTTATGGATTTCTCCTTTAAGGCATGTCCAGAATAGAGATGCTAGGGTTCAAGTGATGAACACAGATGTTACCTGTCCAGTTCATTTGTAGGCTGCCTCTGGTGGTCACTTGCAGCAGATGATTCCTGGTTCTGCTGCTCAGGTATTGAACCTCAAGGAAACACATTGAACATTTTCAATCACTATGAAAAATAAAGAACTTCTATTCGACAACGAGAACAATCAAGAACACGTATTATATATGTATATACTGTACATTTTTAAGATCCACCTATAATCTAGGACAGATAAAATGCATAATATTTGCTGATACCATTGTCATCACAAGTCAGATAATGACCAACGTATCTGTCAGGCTCTAGTAACTGACATTTATTAATTGTGACCAAACCTTTACTCTCGTCGATGTGTCTTTTGACTGACCGCACATACTTTTGCCACGCACAATGAAAATCTGTACCGCTGTCAAGTACCACCGACCTGGGGGGGTGGGGGGGGACACAGAATCTATTATGAATGGATCATACAACTATATACAAATATTGTCAAGCCTGGTCGCCTATACAAATGTTAAAACATGTCAAAAAGCCTTGGGCACAACCTTTGACTGTGGTTTGGTAGACTCTGGTGGTCTGGACTGGTGGTCTCTGACACAGCCTGAGAAGTCTCTGATTCCGTCTTCTGGCTTGGAAACACAACCACCTTCGACTTCACCTTGATACAAAGAGTTACCGCAATACAAGAATAAAACACATGGGTAGATAGGTAGGGCTGGTCAGTAGTCATTTCAAATATTCGACTTTATGAACACTAATTAAAAAAGAATAGTGAAAATGGATCAGCTATTTATCCTATTTATAGGAGAGGGTATACATGTGACATAATCATACTTGGAAGCTAGTTATGCGGAACACCTATTGAATGGCAAATACATAGAAAGAGAAAAGTCCTATCTGATGGTGCAACAAAGTTAAATATGTAAGGAACTATCGTGACTGTCGGATACATTAACCAATTGAACCTCAGCATCTATATGCTGGGAGTACCATTAGCCAAAAATAGACAAGCTACAACTTACAGTAGCTTGCAAGGCATTGCAATGTGCTGCCTATTTTTGGGGTACAGATTTGGTGTAGACAGAAAAGTTGTCCAAGCACGTCAAAGCTCACATTTAAATAAAGACTAGAGAATGTGACTACTGCATTATCCATACTTGTACTTTAAGAAGTGTTTTCTCGAAGCTGCTCTCCTCAAAGCTCGTCTCCACAGTGACCATGTTGTCTACCTCCTTTGGTTTCTCTTGGCAGTCTTTCACCTCCTGTATGCCCACCACATTCTTCTCAGAGTCGGCACTCAGTGTAGAAGACTCAGACAAGGGGTTGCCAATATTCCAAGCATCATCAACATCACCTTCCAGAGCTTCCACGGTGCCCTGGATGCTGGTTAACGGTGCCCTACTTACAGTGGCAGAGATGTCATTCAGTGTAAACGAAATCTTCTGCTCACACACCACAGGTTCACCCGGAAACACCTCGCTCTCGTCCACCCTCTCATGTACCCGCGGTCTGGAGGTGGTATGCGCCAGCAGAGGGGACGCAGATAGCTGAGTGTGGTCCTTGCCCTTTCTCTTCATGGCCTCCAGGTACCTCCTGGAGAAATAAACCTTCTCACCTGCGGCATTCTCCTCTGGTACAACCCCCTTTATGGTTTTTGACAGGCATTCTCTTCCGTCTCCACCCACGTTGTCACCCTTGATGGTTTTTGACAGGCATTCTCTTCCGTCTCCGCCCACGTTGTCTCTTATTGCTGGACACTGATCTTCAACAGGCTTCTTTCGGAATGCACTGCTATTGGCAACTGGACAGCTCAAGTGGTTGCCAGCTCCTGTTGGGCAGGAGCATTTCTTAATGGGGCTCAGACAAAGGATCTCCTCGACGTCAAAATCAAAAGCAGGGCCGAGGTTCACTGCAACTTTCTCAGAACGATCTGTGGAGCGCTCTAAAGCAGGCAAGATGCCGCTTGATGAAATGGAATCCTTTTCACCACTGCTTGAGTTCACAGTTTGTACTGGCTGTTTGTTTTTCAGTTCTAGTGACAAGGGTGTGGAGGTGTTTAAAATAGAGCCGACAAAACAGCCAAGATCAGGAGAAGCAGGAGTTGGAATGCGGACCTTTTTCGCTGGCGTGTCATAAGTGTCATCAAGACCAGAATCGTTTGATTTCCTTTTGTTAACATTGTGGACAACCATCTTGAAGTTGGAAAACCAACCGTCTCCCTCTGCTCTGGAATCCCTCTGCTGCATCCTCGACTCCTTCTTCAAAGAATTGTTTTAACAGGTTTCTGGTCTTTTACCTACTAAAATATAGTAGAGAGGAAAACACAGTGCAACAGGTGGTGAGCTTTTACATAACCTGTTTTTGCTAATCTCAAATGAAAAAATGAAAAAACAAAAACAAAAAACTAACTTGTACATTTGACATCCAACAAACAACACTAAGCATGACATGAACTGTAAGATCAATAGATCATATTCACCGTCAAGGTGTAAATGGAAAATTCAACATGTTTGACAAGTGTTACCTGATAGTCTGAAGATGAACAAACCTTATTCATTCATACCAATCACATGCCGATTTTGTTGTGTGAAATTGAATCATAAGGCCTACTGAATTATACTCCAAGTACAATAGCCTTGAGATTGTTTTTTTTTTTGCACGATCTATGTCAGTGGTTTTCAGCCAGAGTCTACACAACTAGAGAATGTTACAAAAAGGGTTGAAAACCTTTACATGGAAAGTTTGGAAACCAGCTGTCTAGCCGCATTACGGAAGCCTGCAATCGGTACCTTTTTTGTATTGGTTGGGATTTTGAAATGAAATCCTAACTGATGTTGTTTACTCTCCAGGGCCGAGCCTTCCTGTTACCCCAACGAGCCAGTCTAGCAATAAGCATGAAAACTTCAAATGGAATGGGACTACGTAGCTGCTACTACACGCCTCCCACCCCATCGGGTTAAGCATAAACTTCTGCTAAACAATTTAAGCGTTATAGTTGTGTAGCACTGTGAATCAACCAGATAATTTAATTACAAAGTAAATATATGAACCTGCTGCCGTCAAACTCACATGGCTCTCTAAAGTAGCAGCAGCCGTTGACAACAAACTCACCTTGTCGCTCCCGGTGCGACGTGACGTTTTTAATGCGCGTTCATGATGCAAGACGCAGCGCGTGCCCGTTGGCAACTTGGCATTGTACTTCCCAAAATGAGATCACACGCACAATACAAAAAGGGCATTCCACCCATTTTCAACATTTGAATGATGTTGTGTGTGGACTGTGGATATATATAAAAAAAAAACATTCTGTTTTTCCTAAAAATGGAGGTCTGAAAAAAATATTAACATAATTAATAACTTAAGTTGATGGCACCATCAAGTTGTGTTTTACTATGTTAGTTTTTTTTTCTTTTACCTATTTTTCTGAGTGTACAAGTGGAACCAAATGTACCAGTTACAGCCCATACACTCTCAGGAAAAAAAAACTTAATGGGTGGAATTTCCCTTTACAGGGGCAATTGCACCCTTAAATTGATGTCAGATGATGTTTTTCACCACATTTATAATTTTTATTTCAGGCCTTCATTTCTAGGAAACACAGAATGGGGGGAAACATTATAGCACCTATCATATAGGACCTTTCTGTTTGGAACTAAGGGCTGCCAAGGCCCTTTTTTGCCACTCAGTAGGCCTAGGTGTTCCCACATAACTTCCAGGTCTGTTCAAAAACACTGCATAACCACAGTAGCACTAAATCATCACAGTAGCATTAAATCATACATTAAATCCCCAGTATACAGCAAATTTGTCTTCTACAAATTTATTTCAAAGTTCTGTGATAGCTTTGTACAGATCAGACATCCAGAGGGCATCATTAGACAATACAAGGGATGTATTAGTGTGCAGATGAACAAATCTACAAGGTCGCAATGTGGGAAAAATGCACATGCAAATCTGTATATTGAATTCTAATTATCCCGTAACCTATAATTACATACATAAGAGACCAAGCTTGTGCAAATCTACAGTTACTACAGTGATTTATTTATAATCAGGGCATTACTAGCAGACAATTGGACTTGACTCGTATTGACTCGACTCGAGTCGAGTCCAAGTCGCATTTTTCGGTGACTTGACTCGCTTGGGACTTGTAGGTAAAATACTTGAGACTCGGACTTGACTTGAGACAACCTGACTCGGCGACTCGTCCGAGTCATCGTCCGAGTCACCATTGCCGGGAGGCAACGGTGTGCAAATGAAACCAAATGAACCAGTCAGGGAGCTAACGCGACCACCTATTTGCGGGGGTCCCGACCCACGGTCTGAACCACTGACGGGAGCGGAGCGGAGCGGTGGTGAACGCCATTGCCAACTAGATCTAGTACAAGACTTGCAACATTGAGGGGTCAGAAAACAGCCTAGTCACGTGATTCATGTGCATTTTGGATTTTGGCAGTTGGCAACACTGCGTGTAGTAGGCTACACGAGTAGGTAGCTAACTTAGTGCCTGATGAAAAATGAACACTATGTTAAATTAATGATCCGTGTGCGTGCAGGTATGCCTGCTCTACAAAATGCTACACCTATGTGCTACACAAGCACAATTGTACTGTAACTCTCATCTCTATTAATACATTTTTCTTTCATTCATATAATTCAAGTTACACACTGCAACAAAACTGATAACTGATAAAACTGATTTTTTTTTTTTTTACATTTGACCGTAGGAAGTTGTAACCTGTGACTTGACTTGAAAACCAGTGACTCGACTTGAAAACATTGTGACTCGACGCGACTCGAAACAACCATGCGACTTGACTCGACTTGACTTGCCCAACTGTGTGGACTCGACTCGACTTGACTCGCCCACAACCTAAAAAAAACTTGACTTGCTTGAGACTTGGGACCAAATGACTTGCGCTTGCTTGAGACTCGGCTCGGAGGGACTCGTGCAATTGTCTGGGCATTACTAGGCCTCTCAGAGATGACCCCCACCCCATCCAGTTTTCACATTTTGTCAGAATATTGGATCAGAAACACTTTTAGTATAGCACTGTACTAAAACCTCTTCAAGTCTTCAACTCTGTACACATTTGACAGAACAACTTCACTTCCATACTTGACCAGGTGCCTAATACTCAAATGGAGTCGAGTATTTTGTTCACCACTGTGGAAAAAAAGATGACAAGAGTAGGCCCCTAAAACATTTTATTAGGATGTGTAAAAAAAATATATAAGTATTGACATGAAGGGGTGGTAAGGTGGAAAACTAAGAATAATAGTCCACCACTTACTAATAAAAAATACCTGTAAGCAGGGAACATAGAATCCAGAGGGACAACGTTAAAAAAGCAACACCAACAAAACACAACAGTAGAGAAATAGCTTACATAAAACTGGTTGTGGAACCATTTAGAGCAATTAAGTATGTACTAATAAAAAAATAAAAGTAGAAATTACAAAAAATAGAAATATATCCAAGCAACAATGGAGAATTAACCAATTCTGAGAGTTTACCACAACCATCAAATGGTTTACTATCAGTTAAATGCTGTGTAGTAGGTCCCACATGGCAGAGTCATCCGATAGGACTTCTCTCAAAACTGTTTGGGAGATCAGAGAAACGTCTTTGTTGTCTGTTGTTGTACCCCTGCCATTCATGTAGAGAGAGTCTCTTAGAGGTTCTAGACCGAACTTGGCGTTTCCTGAAAAGCAACACAGAATTATTGTTTGATATTAAAGGTTCCGCTTGGCTCTTTGCTGATCTTCATAACACCGTATCATCACTCCAAGTATAAGACGACTCGGATTACAATTGCAAATTATCAAGACTCATTTGGCTCATTCTGGAAAAAGAACAGTAAATACCATAGTATAGTAATACTAATGTATTTGTCCTTTTTCCTATTGCACTGTCTATTGTCTTATTGCACTGGGGAACAACGGAAACGTTATTTCATCCCTGTATATGTCCTGACATACACTGGAATGACAAATAAAGAACCTTAATAATATAGCCCCAGAACACAATACGACCCAATTATATTTATAACTAATATTGTGGCTATGTTTTTTTTTTCTTCCAACAGACAGATTATGTCTATTGGGGGAAAAAAACAAAACAAAAAAGTAGCATTATATTCAGACCAATAGGGTACTTTTATTTTATTTATTCAGGCCAATAGTGTACTTTTATTTTATTTGACTAGGACACGTGTATACTGTACCTGCTTGTGAGGTCAGATGGATGCTGCCATTCCACGCCATTAGAGTGCGACTGTCCGGCCACTAAGGTCATCAGTTTCAGCAACTCTGATTTTAGACGTGTGATTGAGGCTAACCAAGAATTGGAACAAAGCATAAAAGTATAGAACAATGAAAAGCCCATCAATTCACATACTGGCATAAAGCCTGCCTGGGAGGATGTGCATCATACTCACTCTGTTCATCATCTAACTCCTCATTCATATGTCTTCTGACCATGTCAATGTAGTGTTTACGCAGCCAGTTCACCCTTTCAACTGTTGATCTTGATCTGTAACAGTTAAAAATAATCATAATGCAACCACCCATAACTAAAGCCATTTCCAAACCAAGTTGACAGCTAATTTCATTGTGCTGCATGTAGCATGTGGTGTCCAACAAGGAGGTTTCATGGTGCCGAATCCATTCCAAGCATTAGTTTGTCTCAGAAAACAACTCCTTGGGATAATCAAAAATGTGATTAGTGGGCACGTTTGGGCAAAGATGATGCATGATGCACCTGGGACATATCAGTGATGTACCCAAGGTCATTAGGGTTTCAGGTCTCGCAACATCATACTCCTCAGTATGATGTTGACCCAACATCATACTGAAATGACCCAGCCAGGGTGATCAAGTCCCAACTTACATCCCAGAAGTTACCCTCCAACTCCCAAAATACCCCCTTGGACCCCCTGACTATAGACAAACGTATGGAGCAAAAAGAGCAAAAAGAAACAGTTAGTGACTGCTATTGCAGTAGGAAGTCAATGTTTTCTTGTAATTGAGAATCAATGTGAAACATGATCACATTGCTCCCTCCAGAATGACCATCAGGTACATTACCTTTGTATAGATAGGGCAACAGGTCCTTTCTCGCTGGGTTTTGGGTGTACTGAGCTTGTAACTTTGTCTTCTGGCTGCACTGTCTTGACCCCTCCCTGCTCTGGCTGCGCAGTCTTGATCCCTGCCTGCTCTGGCTGCGCTGGCTTGATCCCTGCCTGCTCTGGCTGCGCTGGCTTGATCCCTGCCTGCTCAGTCTTGATCCCTGCCTGCTCAGTCTTGATCCCTGCCTGCTCAGTCTTGATCCCTGCCTGCTCAGTCTTGATCCCTGCCTGCTCAGTCTTGATCCCTGCCTGCTCAGTCTTGATCCCTGCCTGCTCAGTCTTGATCCCTGCCTGCTCAGTCTTGATCCCTGCCTGCTCTGGCTTGATCCCTGCCTGCTCAGTCTTGATCCCTGCCTGCTCAGTCTTGACCCCTTCCTGCTCTGGCTGTGCAGACTTGATCCCTTTGTGTTGCTGCGTTGTTGTTACGATGGCCACACTGGGATGCAGAACTGGATGTACTGCAGCAGTCACTGTAGTTTCAGCGTTGTTCAAATTGATCCCACTGGAATCAGGGAGAACCTCTGATGATGTGGCCACCTCAGCTGTTGGTAGCTGGACACCAGAACAAATTCTCATGGCTGGCTTGGGAGCACAAAGAAAATTATACAAGATAAGTCCAACTACTGAAATTCAATTCAAGTACTCTAATGTAATGATGTGTGTAAACACTGATGGTGTATACGGTCTGGGGGCCGCCAGTGGTCCCTGAGAGGATTGCAGGTGGTCCCCAGGCTAAATGATGGAAAGTTGGTTAACCAGATGTAACTCTTTGAGAGCGTAAACATGAAACCAAATGGACCCTCTCGGTTCCATTTGGTTTCATATTTACACTCTCAAGAGTTAAAATATTGATCATCTGAATTAGCCCAAGTCTACACAACTAGAGAAGATTAATGATCTGTAAGTTTGACTGTTTTGTTTCCCAAATCCAGCCTGGAATTGTGGACAAAAGCAAAATAAATCTTTAGTTTTGGGGTCTCTGGAGCTAAAATGGTGGTCCGTGGCTCAAATGCTGAATAAATAGTAGGCCCTGATATGAAAAAGGTTGAAAACCACTGGTGTATACAATTAATATGTGATGCATTTACATACACGTCTATCGGTAAAATCTACCAACTTCGTTCTAGTATTATTGGCTGGCTACATCGTCTGAAGAAAGCAGAACAAATAAGTTTTACCAAGAGTACCTGTGCAGAAGATGTAACAATAGAACCACCTTGAACCCAAATCTTTATCTACTGTATCTATGCCACGCATTGCTGTGGGCGCAACATGAAATATTGAAGGAAAATTGCAGTTTGACTTACCAAAGATTGGTTCTGGTCAGACTCTGGATCGCTTTCCTTTACCTTCTCATCTACTGATAGCTGGGTAACATGATCTATTCCTGGTGCTGTGGTTCTGCAGAGGCTCTGTGGTTGCAGCAAGGCCTGAGAGGTTAGTGGGGCGCGAGCCCCCAACCCACTGAACTCTTGTTTAACAATGTCCTTTCGTTTCCTTTTCATCTCCTCATTTAAGCTACAGAAGCCACTGGCCATGGAAGTCACTTTGATCTCTATGAAGTCGTTTTCCTCACTGCTAACTCGAGCTCTCTTACTGGGATGCGATGTAGAATCAGCATCCAAGTCAAACACCTGACTACGGTTCGTCCCTTTAGGCAGAGCCATTGTTGTGCCCTGAACACAAGATAGAACCGGTGACAGCATGGCGTCTCCATCAGTGAGCTCCTTCCCAGAAAGCTCTGTCTCATACACCTCTACTTTGGAGGAATGGCTGTCAGTCTCCCCACTGCAGAGTTCTGCAGAATTAAGCCTGTGTGGTGCCAAGGAAGTCCTGGAAGCATCACCACCTGAAAGGGTGTCACATGGACTCCGTCTAAAGCCACTTGCAAGGTCTGGCTGGTGGAAAGACAATGGTTTGGCAGGCCCAAAGCTTCTAGTGGAGGCATCCATACTTCACTTCTAGATCTTTTGAATGTACGTAACCTGCACCCCAAACTGAAAAGGAAACAGACATATCGATGAAGATTCTTAGTTTAATGGAATGTTCTGCATTAGCCTTGAATGACACTGATTTATGTGAAAAGCATGCTCTAATCTGGAGTCAAGTTGATAATCTCAGATTCTCAGTAGCTAAAAAGGTGCAGTTTCTCAAATTGGTGCCTTAGAAACAATATTCTCCATGAACATAAGAGTCCAAAATACAGTCCATTTTTTCTAGACAGATGAATACGAGTCATTTTAATCTTTATAGTCAGATCTGTGACATTATGAACACATGTTTAAGTGGAAATGATTCTGACATGAATGGTATTCCTCAGTACTGCATTTATTTATTTGTTTATTTTTGCATCACTGGCGTCATCCAAGTTCTCCAATAGGTGGCGACAGATCATCAAGTTTAAATCGACACTTAAAATTCACTCAATCATGTAGCCTAATGGTTCTAACCGACACTGAAGGATTATAACGGCTCATCAAATTTTAATTTACGGCACATCAATTTTAATTTACACATTTTTTCGTATTTATATATTTCGTTACGATTGGCCTAGTCTTGAGGCCTTGCTCCAAGAGCGTGCTAGAGGAAAGTAAATATCCACACAAGGCTGGAGCTTTAGCTTCAGTTCTAGAACTAAAATCAAGGAATACCAGAAGGCTATAAATAAGTGACCACTTGGATATTCACTTATTATGAACAAACTCACCAATGTAGGCTATTAATGCTTCCAATGACAACACCCAGTACCCCCCTCAGTCCTCTACACAGTAGGCTACACACGCAGGTTCATGTAATCACTATCACAGCACCTGACTGATCCTATTTAAAGGGGAACTCCACCCATTTTGAACATTTTATTAATATAGCTTAGAGAATGAGATGTTGTGTGGTCATGATAAAAAAAAGTTCCCCCAATTCTGTACTTCCTAAGAAAGGAGGTCTGAAAAAATCATTAACATGGTGAAATACATATGACATCAAGATGTATTTCACCATGTTAATGATTTTTCTTCCAGACCCCTTTTTCCTGAGAGGGTACAAATGGAACCAAATGGACCCACTAGTGTCCATTTGGTTCACATTTGTATCCTCTCAGGAATTTTTTGAAAATGGTGGAATTCCCCTTTAATGGCATCATGTCATGGTGAGCATTTCAATTACTTGCGCAAAGAGCAAAAATAATAACACAAAAAACAAAAACGCAAATGCCATCCCATTGCAAAATAATAACTGTGAGTGAGCTCGAGCTAGAATTTTTCCTTATTTTTTTCTTTACAATAAAGGGAAATTCCACCAATTTTTTAGGTCATTAATATACCTTAGAAATGTTGTGTGGACATGCTAAAAGAAAAACTAGAAATGGAGGTCTGAAAAAAATCATTAACAAGGTGAAACACAACTTGATGATGTCATCAAGTTGTGTTTCACCATGTTAATGATTTTTCTTTTGGGACCTTTTTTATCCTGAGAGTGTTCACATTTGTACACTCTCAGGAAAATGTTGAAAATGGGTGGAATCCCCTTTTAGGCCATGAAACCCTCCTCTACTCTTCACTTATCGACCACTTAATAGAGGACTATGAGGAGGACAAGAGGGGGCAGTCTAGGGTTTCCCATTGCATTAAACTTCTGTACTGTTGCCATAGGGTTAAAACCAATAGGCCCTACATGATATTCATTGGTCTATCATCCTCATGGATCAAACAAACCATGCAAGATCTCAAAGTGAGGAAGGCAATAGACCTTTCACTAAGCCCCGCCTCTCCCCAGTGACCACCCAAGGCTAGGACACTTTCCAGCCAGGCTCATTCATTCCAGTGTAAAAATCATGGACATTACACATTAAAGCTTTTTTGTATCTTTATTTGCAGTTATTGTCCAGGTGTTATTTTGTGAAAACACTCCTTCATGGCTGTTTCCCCTATACCCCAAAATAAGCTTATAATGGGGCTAAGAGGTGTTGTTCAAGTTCACCTACCGGTATATACATCGCTCCAAAATGCAATTTTTTGCCATATATTGTCTCGCCACCATGTCAGTAGTGAATTAACATTCCAACTTTCACTTTTGGTTCAGCAGTGATCCAGCTGTCTCAAAAGGTGGGGGCGTGGCACATTGTTTATGGCTGAACCACTGCTGAAACGAAAGTGAAAGTGTGAGTGTTAACACTATGGACATGATGGAGACACAATACATAGCAAATAATGCATTTTGGAGCGGTGTATATAGGTGAACTTGAACAACATCCCTTAGCCCCATTATAAGCTTATTTTGGGGTAGCCATAAAGTTTTCACAAAATAACACCTGGACAACTGTTCCACAAAAAAAAGAAAAGAAAAGAAAACTGCAAATAAAGATTTAAAAAATAAATAAATAAAAAAAAAAACTTTTGGTGTGGAATTATATCCTTTAAATACTGGGTCATTTTTGGGACCAGACCTTCAAAATCTCTTCCAAATTCATCAACAAGGAATGCCCCAGTGGAAGTGAGTGTGTGTGTGTGTGTGTGTGTGTGTGTGTGTGTGTGTGTGTGTGTGTGTGTGTGTGTGTGTGTGTGTGTGTGTGTGTGTGTGTGTGTGTGTGTGTGTGTGTGTGTGTGTGTGTTTTCTTTTTACTTTTTTTTATAATATAGGGAAGTTATTGGTGGAGAGGTTTGTCTATCACATGTTATGCCTGTATGAGGGAATACCAAGGCAAGGGTGAGCCAGGAAAATAGCAGCTAGCAAATTGGTGCTGTGGGAACCAACGCATGGGCATTGATCACCAAAACGTCCCACATTAACTTAAGTGGAAGTCAATAATGGCCAGCTCCCGTATGGAGAAACTGGATGTATGGAGAAACTGGATGGGATGACTGGACTAATGGAGAAACTGGAATTGGCATGTCTTGGCCTTTGATGCTGTCAATCCTTTGAGGGCACAAAGGTCAAATGCCAGGTCGGGGAGGTCAGCGAAGGGCTCCTTTCTGAAAGGATCATGGCCAAACTGGTGGCCATGGACTTGCAGGGCTTCTGTGAAATTCCCTTTGTATTTGTATGGCGTCTGCCAAAGTTTATTTTAGTTTTGCAGAAAAGGTACGTGGGCTAAAATTATAAGGTTCTTATGCTCATTCCGTATTCTTTCATGTTCACCAGTAGATGGAGCCTGTATCCCATGTCCACGGAGACCAAGGGAAAGGCAGCAAGCTGGAAAGAGAGGGGGTTCAGAGAGGAGAAGGGTGGATGGGGGGCATGGGGGAAAGGCTAGAGAGAAAGAGAGAGCTATTCTATATAAGGAAGATAGAACAGAAACAGAGAGGGGAGAGAGAGAGAGAGAGAGAGAGAGAGAGAGAGAGAGAGAGAGAGAGAGAGAGAGAGAGAGAGAGAGAGAGAGAGCAAGCGTCAGCGCTCCATGCATTAAAAGGGCAGATGGTAACCGCGGGTAACAGAGGAGCAAACCGCTCTCTTGGCCGGAGTGAGAGATCAGCGAAGAGAGAGAAAGCGAAACGGAACACACGCAGTGCAGCGGAGGAGAGGAGAGCTCTGACAGAAGCTCCACGCCTGATCATCAGAAGAGGAGAGAGGGAAGGGGAAAAGACTAGAGAGAAATGGAAAAACTGAGAAAGAAAAAGCTGTGTTGAGAGGAGAGATGGTGAGGTAGATGGTTAAAGGGAGGGAGAAAAAAGTACAACGGAAGGCAGAGAGAGGCAAAACACAAACAAAGGAGAGTGAATGGATATGTAGGAAGATGTGGAGAGATGCAGAAATTAAGAGATAAGTAGAGAATGAATTTGTGGAGATGGAGAACAAATGGCAAGGAGCAAAACAGAGTGAAAGAGTAGAGAAAGAGAAAAAATTGGAAGTGAGGGTGGATGAATGAAAAACTTGGACATTTTGAATATTATACAGGATTGTGTCAGAAAGGAAGAGTTGGGAAAAGACTGCAATTTTATACATAGAGAGAGACAAAACTAAATGAATTGATGCCATCAGAGTAGGTGAAATTTCTATAAAAAGCAAAAAGGCAAAAGTGGGAATCCAGGAGGGAGGTATGAGGAGAGAGCAAATTAGATGAAAGGAAATTAGTGATTAAAAAACACTCTTTTATTCCCCATGATCACTTGATGAAAGGGGAGAAGAGGCAGGGGACAGAGTTGGAAAGAGAACAGGAGAAGCAAGGGAACAGGAGTTCCTGCACTTTTTCTGGACTCTCCTCTTCCTTCACTTTGTTCCTTACAAAATGAGAGTTGATAGATAAATAGACAGACAGACAGGCAGACAGACACACAGACAGGACAGAGAGTTGACAGGTGAGGTCAGCATATGGAACCTCAGGAAACCCAATGGCGTGCTACTACATCGTGATCAGTTCCACCCACCTTCGTGATGGCCAGCTGAGGAGCATCAAGGGCGTGTTCCGGGGACCAATAGGAACTAATGGCCACAGGAGAACAGTAAGTTCCTCTGTCTCTATTACTCTATTTAAATGGTTTCAGTAAAACAGGCATGTAGCATGAACTGTTAGTGGTCCTTTTTATGTGTTTTCTACTCTATGTAAAAAGGACAGAAAAGGCCATTAGTTTAACTGAGACTGGAAACTCTCTATAGGGTCCATTTTTACACTATTGGGGTCTGATTTATACTTAGCTCCCCGGCAGTGTTGTGTAACACATTGTGAACTTGTGATGAGACTATGTGTGTAACTAAGTATAAATCAGATTTCAGAGTTGAACCAGAAAATGTTTAGTAAGAGTGCAGTAAGAGAGTAAATGGCAAAGGTCTAGAAGCAGAATGACGTGTAACATGGGTCCAGGGCCAGGAATCCAACATCGAACCCAAGATGCTGCAGCTACATGGTTGACGCATTAACCGGTAGAATCTCCAGGGTGTCCCTAAAGCATATTTCTATTATCTTGACTTGGGCTGATATTATGTGCTCTTTTCATGGTTTGGCCAATGCAATACCAGGCGCCACTTGAACATTTGCACAAAGCCTACATACACCACCTGCTCATGAGCAATTGCCTTAGTCCATATGCTGGGAATGCAATCATAGTATTTATCTCATCAGTTACACAGGGGTTTGTGCTCAGTTCAAGTGTTGCACTCACTCAAAGTGATGTTGACCACAGAACTGCTTTGTTCTCCGGGCACTAAAAGCATGTGAGCCTCTCAGTGTAACCACAACAATACCACATCCCCTCTGTTTAAAACAATTCAATTTGAAACATCATGCCAGAGTGTAAGTTGTTATATGCTGGCATAACCATAGCAAATCAAGAAAACCACAGCACTAAAATATGACGTCGTAACCTTTTAGAAAATGTTTGGTAAAGTCAGTTTTCTCTCTCAAATGTTTTTTTTTTGTTTGTTTGTTGTTGCTTGTTTTATTTATGATATGACAGGGACATGATGCTGAGGGCAGAGAGGAGGAGGAACTTTTCAGTTCTCCTTCAGTTCTTCAGTTCTCAGTGGATTAGCTGAATCACATTTGATTCACTTTCTGGTTTTCCCAAGACACATGTCACTTTTCCGCCCTTTAAAAAGAAAAAGATAGCAATCGGTTGAATCCTCACTTCAATTGAATCAAGGCTCAATTTCCACCGGCAATGAAGATTTTAAAGGGATCGATGGTCTCGATGGAGCCAAAAGCTTGACCTTCCGTGCACAGTAATCAGCCAAAGAATGATGGAGAGATGTCTGTGTCCTTTAAAGCGTATGTGTGTGTGCGTCAGGTCATGCATATAGCCAATATCCTTTTAAACACATCCTGTGTAAGAACTGCCACGGCATGTGTGTCAGTGCCAAATTCAATCGCTAATGTAAACCCCTTGCGATGGCCACTCCCAATCACTTGGTAGACTGCTCCTTAATCTCCAGGTCAAGTTGATTAATTGCCAGATTCATTAGGTTAATTGACAAGGCTGGAGGCATAAAAGGATGTTGGTATGCAAAGTTAGCAGTGTTTTAGCCATTCTAGAGCTTTTGTCCTGAAAAGGTAAAAGTTGTTTCTTTCATTCGTATTATGTGGAATTGCCTTAATTTCTGTAGTGGTACATTTTTCTTTTACAGTATATAGCAGTCTGCACACTTTTTTGTTTATTTGTATGGCAGAGAGTTTAACAGAGACATAATCTTATAGGAGATGGACAGCATATACCAGGCTCCTGAAAAGGGGATTTCACCCATTGTCAACATTTTACTGTCATATTTATTTATTATGCACACAATAACTGCACACAACAAAGGTATATTAATGACAGTAAGATGTTGAAAATGAGTGGAATTCCCTTTTAATTACAGTATAGGCCTATTTGGGAACCTGCTAAATTACCGTTGAGCATTGCACTGAACCCACAACAGCAAAGTAAATACATATTGGCAACCTCTATTTATTTATTTACTGAAATAGCACCAATACTCTTCTGCAGCATCAGCCAGCTTCACTTTGAATCCACAGCTTAATAGCATTTTCCATGGTCCAAAGATTTGAACTGGTGGCCGCCATAAGCCTATTTCCAGCTTTCCAGATTATTTTAGGGCATTTCTGATTTATTTGACAGTACAGCGGATAGACACATAAAAGGAGAGAGAGTGGAGAAACAGAATGCAACGTGACATAGGTGTTTATTTTATTACTCATTGTCTTAAATCCCATTACTAATTTTCTTGTTCAAGAACAGGAGCGTATCAAAACAGTAACAAACAAAACAAAAAAAAAACTATCGACGGAAGGCAAACACATCTGTATCAGACGATTTTGGTTGTTTGTACATTAATTGCCATCAATCAGCCTGATTAATTAGTCAGTCCTATTAATCGGTCTGTCTTTACAGATAACCAATACCAAAGTCTGAACAGCCTGAACATATCTACAAGCTCACAATACATAGCATATAGTATCGTTTAATAGGTATTAAAGTTAAGCCTGCAGTGTAGTCAAATTGATACTGTACATGTATTTCTCAGAATGGACAAAATTATTACATACAGATTTTTTCATACAGAATGATATCATATTGACATTGGTAATATACAGTAAGTTATTTTTCACTGCATGGTGGACAATCCCAGCTGTCAAAGACTGTCAAGCTTCAAAAGCTTGACAGATTTGGGCAATGATTAATGAATAAATATACACAACTATGTACATAAATACAAAATAGTATTAAAATGTGAATTAGGGACATGTATGTCTTTATAATATGATGATATTGGTTAATAGGACTAGGATATACAAGAAGGTGAGGGCAGAGAGAGAGCGAGGGACATGCACCACAGGTCTCTAAGCAAAAACGAATGTTGCAATGAAGTGGTCAACACACTATCCGGTCTGCTGCCCTTTACTGAGTGTTTTAACTCCATTAGACCAAGAAAGTAGTGGTGGATGTAGTGTATGTTGACTTACTGACTATAAAGAGAATGCATGTTGTTTATGTACATACACATAGCTTACATTGGGAATGTATATGTAATGCATAATTGAGCCCAGACCAGTCATATTTTACAATTAACTTCAATGATACCAAAAATGTTACTCTATAAATATTTAAATATTGTCATTATGATTTCAATATGAGAAAAGTTTTATGAATGGAATTATTCCACAGTGGGGCTCTCTCCGTATCCTGTGGAGAATTGATAAAGTCATTTTCTGCCATCTGCCTTAAATTGAAAACACATTTCTCAACAAGTGTCCGTATCTTTGCTCTACTCTGGTTCCTTCTGAATCCAATTCTCATCTGTTATTTTCTGCCACACAAATTACCGGTGGCTTGATTTATTGAGGAAAGAAAAAAGCTATATCCTTCCACTTAACCCCTGTCACTCCCCCTTATCTGATCTTCAGGATCACAGAGGCAATGTCAGGAGGACTATGGCTCCAACCCAAGAAATCCTTATTATACGTTGCCTGCAATATAGGAAACATAATAATATAAAACAGTGGTTTTCAACCTTTTTGACACCAGGGCCCATTATTCATTCAGCATTTGAGCCACAGACCACCACCACATTTGATGACATTTTAGCCCCATAGACCGCCAAAACTAAAGATTTCTTTTGTTTTCGTCCACAATTCCAGGCTGGATTTGGAAAACAAAACAGGCAAACATACAGAACAAAATTACCATTAATCTTCTACATTCTGTAGTTGTGTAGACTTGGGGATGATTCAGATGGTGAAAATTCTAACTCTTGAGAGTGTAAAAATGAAATGAAAAATCATTTTTACACTCTACAGAGTTACATTTGGTTAATCAACTGTCCATCATTTAGCTGGGGACCACCTGGAAACCTCTCAAGGACCAATGGTGGTCCCCGGATCACCGGTTGAAAACCCCTGATATAAAAGGTTAAAAGGCTAAAATGCAAAACTTGGTAGGAGGGAAGAATTAGGCCATATATTTTGTTTAATATTTTGTCAGCATCGTTACTACTGTAACAACTGTGGTTGCACTTGCTGGACGTTGCTCTCTGGGCAAGAGCATCAGCTAATGTCTGAATTCTAAATGGAAAAGGAAATGGAATATGATTAACACAAAACCACAGTGGCTAATGATCCTCATAATATGGGCGTTAGCTAGCTACTTTGACAAGCTATGACGAACTTACACCGGCATATATCCCCAGCACATCCCGAGTCTCTGTGTGTTGCGCACACGTGAGTGTGCATTTTCTGGGAGTATCTGAATTACAATATACATTTTAGAGAGTGAATATTACTGTAGGAGTGAAGTTGACAACAGAACATGCACGTGAAGCAATTTACATCACACTTCTTTTTTAAAAATGTAGATGAAGGTATAGAACAATGCTTAATTTTACAAAGAAAAACTGTGCACATGTAAATTATAGTACAGTCAAAATCGGTTGTTACCTCATAGTCATAAAAGTTAAAGAGGAATTCCACCATTTTCAACCTTTTCCTGGGACTGTACAAATGTGAACCAAATGGACCCTAGGCAGGTCCACTTGATTCCATTTGTGCACTCTCAGGAAAGAAAGGTCCTAAAAGAGAAATCATTGCCATGATGAAACACAACTTGATGATATCATCAAGTTATGTTTCAGCATGTTAATTATTTTTTTGTCAGATCTCCATTTCTAGGAAACAGAATGGGGCCGGGAACTGTTTATCATATCCACACAACATCTCTAAGGTATATTAATGACAGTAAAATGTTGAAAATGGTTGGAATTCCCCTTTAAGGAATGTTGGATATGACTGGTAACATTAAGGGGTAGATGTAGCTGGCTATAGCTGAGTGGATAGAAGGCCATCTGGGAATGGAAAAGTCACCAGTCCGGCCATATACAACCAATTAATGTGTCAAAGTTTCCCTGAGCAAGACACTTAACTCCTAACTGCTCCCCTGTTAGCCGTATTAATGGAATGCACTGCCCCTAAGGACACATGCTGCATTATGAGACACAATTATTAATATTAGTATGAATTATTAATATCCATGCAGAAAGTCCATACTGCTCCGCACAAATAAACAAAATAACAGTTGTGTGAAGCGCGGGGCACCTCGTAATGCATGTATAAAGTGTTACAAAACAAGAATTAAAAGTCCATAGACTTGGCTGCCCATGTGACATGTTTTCAAAAGCATTTGGCACAACACACTATAATCGTGTGTGTGTGTGTGTGTGTGTGTGTGTGTGTGTGTGTGTGTGTGTGTGTGTGTGTGTGTGTGTGTGTGTGTGTGTGTGTGTGTGTGTGTGTGTGTGTGTGATAGATGGAGGGGAGAGAGAGTGCATGGCATAACTCAGTGATGTGTGAAACATCAGCTGTGTGTGTGCCCATCTGCCCATCTGCTACTAAGAGAGCAAATTACTAAAATTAGTCACCCCCAGCCTTAGCTTACGCTACAATTCCTGATGACTATTTTTTGTATTTGATATGTTGTTTTTGATCCTGTGTGTGTCGATGGTTCACATAACAGTATAAGAGAGAGACAGGACAGGTGAGGCAGCAACAGGACCGAGAGCTTCAAGTTGTATTCAAAGCCATACTGGCTGCAGGAAGGCCAATGTCCATATTTATGTGCTATGCGCTCTAGCCTCTTACCAAATGAGTCACTAGGGCCCCACCTATCACCATTCTGCAACAATAAATATTAAATAATCGACATGCACATTGCAAAAGCCAACAGCATTGGGTTCAAGATTTTCTATGAGCCTTTTCACAGCCACAGGGTATGCGGAGCAGACGCAGCCGTTTTAATTGCACAATAATTCTTTCTTCCAACTTCGGCATACGCTCTCGTAAACAACATTAGAATTCACAAAATCCTTTAAAAACGCATGCCGCCATGACAATTCCATTCCATTATTACTTTAAATCACCAGAGGTTTACTTTGCACACTCCACTCTCACTGCAGGTTAGGGTTTAACCCGACAGCCCAACTCAACTTAACCAGAGATTTAAAATTGTTTTTTTTTTTGTTTTTGTTTTTTGCTCCATGTTTGTGCAGCAGTGTAATTATTACACAATAGCCTGGAACAGAAGTACAGAGTGAGAGAACTGAACGATATCATAACAGAATATTGGTGAGATGTTGCGCAGCACACTGACGTAAGTGGCTACCCAATTAGCATTAGATTCGTAAGTGTGGTTGGCACAGTCCTGTTACTTTTTCTTATGGTTCACTCCTATTTTTCTCTGTAAATATGATCATCATCATCATCATTCTTCAGGGACACTGTAGTACAGTATAGTCAATACAGTTTGTAGACGGCCATACAAGCACGGGGGCTCTATCCCAGGCTGCGCCAACACAGCATATCACAAGCTTGAAGTCGTGCGGTAACTGGGAGCTGATAGTAGGTGTTGCGCTCCACTTCAGCAATCCATCTACCAGGGCTCTCACGCAGCTAGCGGTTTTCAACCTTTTTGATACCAGGGCCCGATATTTATTCAGCATTTGAGCCACAACCACCATCTGAGGACATTTTCACCCCCACAGACCCCAAAACTAAAGATCTTTTTTTTGTCCACAATACTACTGCTGGATTTCAGAGACAAAACAGGCAAACATACAGATCAAAATGACCATTAATCTGCTACATTCTCTGGTTGTGTATACTTGGGCTGATGAGAGAGTAAACATGAAACCTAATGGACCTGCAAGGATCCATTTGGTTTCATGCTCTTAAAGAGTTACACCTGGTTAACCAACTTTCCATCATTCAGCGACAGACTACCGTACCTTGGCTATAATACCGACCATAAGTCCCTCCACTTAATCCACAGCCACTCACTGTGTTTGGCATGATGACATGATTCGTCCGAAACGTGTTTTTGTCTGAAATTATGTTTCCTTCTGCATTGAGGTCATTGGCAATCCAGCACATGGGTGGCACTAGAACAAGCCCGACAGGGGATGATATGATTTATTAACCTCTGGGTCCATTTATCGTTCCACTTATCCAGGGCAAAGGCTGGGCATGTGATAATTACATTCACAGGTATTGGCCCGCGCGAAAAGACCTCCGTGCGCAGATCCCTCCTGAAGAGAGTCCTAATGAGTGGAAGTATGTATTTATGTAGTGTGGTTGCTACTCAATTACCATGGAAACTGCAGTGGCATGACTGAATGTTGGAGTTGACGTGGGCGTCAACATGACATGGATGAACCCTGATAAGATGGTGGGAGGGATAGAGAGAGAGAGAGAGAGAGAGAGAGAGAGAGAGAGAGAGAGAGAGAGAGAGAGAGAGAGAGAGAGAGAGAGAGGAAGACAGGGTGGGCAGAATGAATGAGGCAACCCTCTTTCTGCCTTTCTTTCACCTATTCTTCCTCAAGAAGAGAGAGAGAGGGGCGTTAAGGGTGAATGGAGAGAACATAGTGTGTGTGTTGTGTGTGTGTGTGTGTGTGTGTGTGTGTGTGTGTGTGTGTGTGTGTGTGTGTGTGTGTGTGTGTGTGTGTGTGTGTGTGTGTGTAAGGGGCGGGGGGGTTGGTTGTTTGTGTGTGTGTGTGTGTGTGGTGTGTGTGTGTGTGTGTGTGTGTGTGTGTGTGTGTGTGTGTGTGTGTGTGTGTTGTGGTGTGTGTGTGTGTGTGTGTGTGTGTGTGTGGTGTGTGTGTGAGTGAGAGTGACGGAGGTAGCTAGGATTTTGGAGGCAGAGAGAGGAGGACACGGGGGGAGAAGTTTGGATTGTTTTCAGTTAGTGTACACTCACTGCAACAAAATCATGCAGTCAGTTTGTTCTGAGAGTAAAAATATGTCCACCTGTATGGACCAGTTTGGTGTATACCTTACCTTTCTGCGTCTCTACATTACTGTCCCATCTGTCCATTCCTCTTTTCCTCTCCTCCTTTGCCTCGCTATTTGTCTTTGGTCCTTCAACCACCTCCTGTCTTGGTTTTCCTTCCTTTGTCTTACCTCGCCTATAGACTTAAGGTGCACACACGCCCTCGCACACACACCCTTGCTGGCCTCACACCCACGCACACACAGTCACACAACCCCACGTTGTCAACGCAAAGAGGCATCTGACAACTGTATCAGAGGAAGCATGTGGTCAGGGCCGGATCTAGGCATGGGGGGGCAATGCCCCCCTAAATGCCCTGACCGCCCCACCAAACATGATGGCATGCAAACTAACCCACATTTCAAAGATATTTCAAATTAAAGTGCTTATATTAAAAATGATTTGAAACACTACTACTGCTGCTGCTACTAACTAACTAATAACTGTGGCATTTCATAATTTAAAACAGAAAACTCTCTGAGTCTTTCCCAATTAGGAAATGTTATATCCGGTATGTGATTATCCACACCCTCCCCAGGCCAATGGTGGAGGTGTGGCAGAAACAGGGACACGCATAGACACTGTAAAAGACACAGTCATACTGCAGTTTTTCATACCAGGGCCCACTATTTATTCAGCATTTTAGCCACGGACCACCTTTGATGTTGAGCTTAGTTTCTTGGAACCGAAAGAAAGGATTTTGAAGTTTTTGTCTACAATTTAGGAAAGATAACTGTCAAAACGCTGATCAAATTAACAATTATTCTACTGCACATTTCCTAATTGTGCAGATTCTTGAAAATTAAGTAATTCAGATGTTTAAATATGATTTAACTATTGAGAGAGTAAAATGAAAGTTGATGAGTTACAGATCTATAAGGGTTCATTTGGTTATCATTTAGCTGGGGACCACCTGGAATCCTCTCAAGGTCACCTGTTGAAAACCCCTGTCATACTGTATCACTTATTCATCCAAATAATAGCATACGAGACAGACTGTTTGCTATACGTCAAACTGGTCACAATTGTTGCTTATAGAGAGAAATAGCACTGCATTCACTGTCTGCGGTGTTCAGGCTCCATTAGAATGTTCTGTGTGATGAAGTGTAAAGAACAGTGATGCAAATCAGGACACATCTGGTCAAAACTGCACAAAGGACAAACATCTGCATTTGCACACGAGCAAAACTCACTCCCACGTATATGTAAAACATGAACACATGGTCTCCAGGAGACAGCAAAGAACACACAGAATGCTTCATTCTTCATTCACTGTGGGGAAAAAAAGAAAGAACGGTAGAAAGGTGTGGGTTGGTTGGTAAGTAGAAAAGATACCTTTGTCCGCTTGATCGAATTGTCAATCTTGTGAGCCAAAATGCAGGCATTTATGGCATGCAAAGGAGAGGGTTGCAGATGGTCCATGGGGTTAAACACGTAATCCCATATGCAGTAGGGCTGGGACAATATTGGTACCTCACAATATACGTTATAGGTGGCGATATTAGGCCTTCGATAATGAATATATCACGATATTTGATATATGCGATATTTGCGATATACAATATCAATATATTGCATGAAATTCATCAACAATATATCATGATACTGTAACTGCAGCTGAAAAACAAAAACAAATTGAACAATAAATGAATGAATAAAAAACTAAAAGGCAACTTACTAATTACTAAAAACTTAATAATGTATATCCTCAGTATATTAAGCTTTTATTTGTCTCAACTGATTCTCATACCGGGCTTTTTGGTTTTATCTTTTATCTCATTCGTTTTTTGAGAATGAAGCAGCTATGGAAGTCATTTAACATTTACCTCTGTTACCCCGTTTTCTCCTAAAAGTATCCCTGTTGTGGATGCTCTGCAGAAGGTTTTTCCTCATGATATTTGCTGAGAAATATGCAATATATATTGCGGGAGGAAGTATATGACATTACCGCGATAACGATATTTTAGCACACCCCTAATATGCAGGCAGATGATGATGAGGCACTTGGCAACAAAATGGTTCAACTTGCTGAGATGCTCCATTCCTTCTGTTATATACAATATAGATAAATACATTGTCACACTACTGCAACAATAAAGAAAAAGAAGAAAACTAGCAGATCTACAAGTTCATGTGGCCGTATGTGTGTTGTGAGCAGATTGTAGATCATTTTTAAAAAACTTAAGTTCCACAACAACAGCCAGGGGGATTGCCAGCACTCCTGTAAGTTTCCTTTGGGCACTTTTATTTAATTGGCACGGCAGCATACAGAACTATATGCACACATTTTGGCACAAAGCCTTCTTCAGCATTACACCAGATGAGCCTCTTTGGCCAAGAGAGATGCAGTGGAGGTGTATAGTATGGAGGGTGTTCTTTTAGCTCTGAGTTAAACCTTACATACTTCACTGAAGATGTCTCAGTGTTCTATCCTCGGTCCCCTTGTTGTTGTTTTTCTCCTGAACAACAAATCTCTTCTGTGGAAATATTAAAGCTCACAGTGCAGCATGGCGATAAATGTTCGTCCAAAGAACGAGAGAGAGAGAGAGCACTTTTTGTGGTGAAAACGAACACTGAGGACTGCACTGTGTAGAGAGATGAGGTGATCACTGGTTATATTGTGACTTGGAGAGCTGTGCTTTGACGCGCGCAGAGTCTCATGGTCACGGATCGATACAATACAAGAATCGCTCTTCCGCAACTTTCATCATAGACCCCAAATATTGAATTTTTTCATTTCCTTCCACGACATCTCTCTACACCGTAAAAATCCTCGGTGGTAACTTCACAGGACCATTTGTTTCCGTTTGTACATGCTGAGTGTTAAACTAGAACTGAGTATTTTACAGCGTATATCCCGTGTACTTTTACAAGGACGATGTATTATTTATAGTAAATAATAGCTACATCTCTTCCCCGGTTGTAGCAGGTTTGCAATACATACACTTGGGGGCATATTGCCCTTGTCCACGGGCACGCCAGAGGCATTACACACTACTGTTGATACTGGAGATGAAACCAGAGTCTTACAAATACTAGAAGGGACCTTCCTAGGAAGCCATGCAGTCAGATAACGTTGGCACTGTGGCCTCACTCTAATGACACAGCAGACCAGCAGATACCATTGATCTGACTGACCCCCCTGTCCAGATCAATAGAAATGGTCCCATCCAGATAAGATTACACACACAACACCGATAGTGTGTGTGTGTGTGTGTGTGTGTGTGTGTGTGTGTGTGTGTGTGTGTGTGTGTGTGTGTGTGTGTGTGTGCGTGTGTGTGTGTGTGTGTGTGTGTGTGTGTGTGTGTATTAGCATATGCTTGCAAGTTTGTCTGTGTACATGCGTGCGTGTGTGTGTGTGGATGTGTGTGCGGGTGCATGTGTGTGTCTGGGCACGTGTAGATTATGCATATGCTTGCAAGTTTGAATGTGCAGTTTGCTTTTGTCAGTGTACATGTGTGTGTGTGTGTGTGTGTGTGTGTGTGTGTGTGTGTGTGTGTGTGTGTGTGTGTGTGTGTGTGTGTGTGTGTGGTGTGGTGTGTGTGTGTGTGTGTGTGTGTGTGTGTGTGTGTGTGTGTGTGTGTGCGTGTGTGCGTGTGTGTGTGCATGTATGTGTGTGTGTGTGTGTACGTGCATGCATACACACTGAAACCTTCAGCATTAACTCTGAGAAAACTGACAATGTGCACTGTGTATTGGGTTATGTTACATATTTTACACTCTCCATTGTCTCCAAGAGTTGAAAAATGAACACTTTTTTTTTATTGTGCATCGGTTTAAGCATTTGGCAGATGCTCTTAATCCAAAGCAATTTACAGTAAGCAAGAACAAAAACATGCCTTCTGTCTGCATATTATGCAATGTTGCATTTTATCAAAGATTTAAGCAACATGTAGATTCTGTTAGGATTCACTAGCAGATTCCACTGTGAGGCATATGGTGTGTGTGTGTGTGTGTGTGTGTGTGTGTGTGTGTGTGTGTGTGTGTGTGTGTGTGTGTGTGTGTGTGTGTGTGTGTGTGCGCGCTGTGCGCGCGCGCATGTGCGTATGTGTGTGGAGACAAAGAGACAGAGATAACATTGTTCGTCTGGAAATCTATCAGCGCCAACAGGATTGCTTTTTATTCTTCTCTCTTTTCCTGTGTTTCCGTTTCGCTCCATCTCTCTCTGTCATTCCTTCCCATGTCCAGCTCTGTTCCTCTCTCCTGTTTCTCTCTCCCTCTCTCTCCCTCCCTCTATCTCTCTACAGAATACAGTGCCGCAGGTACCTTATAACAAGTAGTTTAGTGGCGCAAGGGAGAAAGAGACAGACTGACAGAGAGAAAGAGAGAGAGAGAGAGAGAGAGAGAGAGAGAGAGAGAGAGAGAGAGAGAGAGAGAGACTGATACCCGGCCTCAGGGGCGGGTCTAGGCATGGGCATGGGGGGCAATGCCCCCCTAAATGCTCCGACTGCCCCACCAAACCACCAATGCCACCAAATGATGGCATGCAAAACAACCCAAAAATCAACATGCTTATATTTAAAATGATTTGAAACACTACTACTGCTACTAAGTAACTACAGTTGTGTCACCACTAAATCAACAGCATTTCATGATCAAAACTCTCTGAGTCAGACCTTTAGCTTTATGCATGTTATTATTGATGCTTCCTGGCCTAATATGAGTCCTGTAACCGAAAATGGTATGGGTGCCGCCCCCATACGATTTCCCCCCCCCCCCCCCCCCCCCCCCAATTGGGAAATGTTACATCCGCCCCCTGCCCGGCCTCCTATACTCCTGACAGAAACAGAGACATACTGAGTATAGAGGGGTATAGGGGAGATAGAAGGGAGAAGGGAGGTGGGCGAGAGGCGCGGGGAGGATTAAAAAAATGGGACAGAGTTAGGGGATAAGAAAAGGGCGGAATAAACACAATTGAGTGACAAGCAGAGACAACAACATTAGCTGTTGGATTGGGAGTATATTACATTTTCCTCATATCGGTCAAACTCCTCAACAACGTGTTTGAAAATGGCTGAAGGCCACCTAATGTTTTGAGTGCATGATTGCAAAGGATTTACCAGTGTTTCCGTTTGGCGTCAAATAGATTGGAGTTAGCACTCCAGTGCTTTGAAATGTCACATCAAGCACAATGCACAAATTGATAATTTGAGAATAAGTTTAAGACACTTTTGTCTTCACTACTTTTTGAACATTTCATCAGGGTTGTATGTGGAGGTTGTTGACATGGCATGCATGTTCATGACTTGAACCTCTAGCCGTGTAGTAACAATGAATGAATAAACAAATGAAGGAATTAACAAATACATGAATGAATATTAATACTATCTAGTATCCCTAGTATCCCTTAATACTAGAATCCCTAAATACAAACAACAAACAAAATAACCTGAAAAATACAGCAATCTTCAAACACGCACCACACCATAAAACCAGCCAAGTCTCCCCAGTACCAGTATCTTTCTATCTCAGCGCAAGACAGGAATCTCTTTATAACTCATATCTCTGGACTGAAAACCACTTTTCTTTTCATCTGCAGGCCTTCACATAGCTGAGACCATCTGCCACAAATGATTTGTCTTCATTGACTTCCCTCACTCCTTTTGTGAATTCCTTTCATTGAGAAATGAATGGTGGTGAAGACAGATTTATTTGTGACATTACAGACCAGGACAGGCGTAGGCTGTTATCCCTACAGCACTGCAGCACATTCAGCCTGTTTACACAATGAGCCGCAATGTGTTATGCTGAGTTTTCAGTAGTAGGCCATGCAGTCAAAATAAGAATAGCAGAATAGCAGTTTGCCAGAGAAATGTATATACAGTATATAGCATATATAGGCAAATATGGCATAGTGCAAAACATGAAAGCAGCAAACAAGTGCAGCAGCACTCAGTACAAAGCGTGAAAGACTTTGGTCACAACATGAAATTCTAAGTTTTATTTTCTAAGTTTTATTTATTCAGCATTTGAGCAACAGACCACCATTTGAGGACATTTTAGCCCCACAGACCCAAAACTAAAGATTTCTTTTGTCCACAATACCAGGCTAGATTTTGGAAACAAAATAGTCAAACATAATCTTCTACATTCTCTAGTTGTGTAGACATGGCCTAATTCAGATGATAAATATTTTATCTGTTTTTACGCTCTCAAAGAGTTACATCTGGTTAACCAACTTTCCATCATTTAGCCTGGGACCACTGGTGGTCCCCGGACCACTGCTTGAAAACCACTGTTCTAAGGCTATTGATTTCAATTATATGATTAAACATAAATCCATAATGCTATGTATATTTCATTTTCATTTCATGAGAAATGAAAAACAAACAAAAACACTTTCTGACACACAATAATAATAAGGATAATAATATTAATAATCATAAGCCTGACAGTTTACAAACATACTGAAACATATTGTTAATACAGGTAATCACTTGGTGCATGCATTTTGGACAAATAATAGGACAAACTAAAATAGCATTCTATGAGCTCATGGCCTTGAAGATTTCCTATTTTTTTTACTAAGTTTTTACTACGCATATCACAATATTACAATATTCAAAACATCACACAATCTAGTCGACTAACTAAAACACTCTATCAGTATAATATTGATATATTGCTCGTGCAGCCCAGCGCTGTGGTACGAGCTCCACAATCTCCTCTGTCGTATTCCCAGTTGAGCTTCACTGCTCAAAGAAGGCAATAAATTACTTCTTTGTCTAGCTGACTGTAAAAATCTCCTGCAAGGTCTCTGACTGTTGGCCTCGTCGCCATCGGTGCAGCTCTGTGTCGCGAAAGGGCCAGACTAAGTGGGGGTCCCGTGCTCGCTTTTTGTTCACAGTGGGTGGTTATCTGTTGCCACCATTGTTTTTGATGATCACATAACGACAGCTTTACCAGCATGGCAGTGGCAGGGAGGGGGACGGTTGTCACACACAGATACTGTAGATAACTGGCTGTGAATCGTTTAATAAAACATTTTTTCCCACTCTTTCCTCCAAATGATTTCTTGGGTCGGATTGAATGCTTTCTACCCCAGAAGATCCAACTCCCATAGGACATGTTTGACTGTGCTATGGTATAAAGGAAAGGTCAGGGGGTAACAGACCATGGACTTGCAAAGCAACCAATTGCTAGCCATGCCCCATCATACGCCTCGAGAAAAAACAAGATTTTAAAACAATATTTTTTAAAGGGGAATTTGACCAGTTTTCAACATTTTGCTGTTATTAATGTTATTAAAACATGATAGAAATGTACCCCCATTCTGTGTTTCCTAGAAATGGAGGTCTAACACAGCTTGGTGACGTCATCAAGTTGTGTTTCACTTAACTTTTTTTCTGAGATTGTACAATGTACACTCTCAAATGTGAACCACAATGTTGAAAATGGGTGGAATTCCCCTTTAAAGAACACTGGTTTCATTGATAGTTCTTCAATTATTTAGTATTCTGCACATTTTGAATCGTGGTAGAATGGGAGACCCATGTGCTTTATAAAATATGTATTATGATCACACATTGTATTATCAGTATCAGTATTGCTTGTGTACAATCACATGTGACAATTATAGGTCTCTTGTTGGAGCAGGTTGTCAGTTGCGAATTTACATAATCAATATTAACTACTTAAACCCTGTATTGACCGGTATCCCAGAGATCTATACTTGGCCTCCTTTCTCATACACAAAAAGTCTTTGAACAAAAATAGCCATATATTTGCCTATTGTTCACATATTATAGGTCCATTTGAAATTATCTCAATACAAAATCTTCCATCTGTAAAATTTTGACAGATATGTTTTTTCTTTTTTAATTTTACTATATTGATTGGAAAGTGAGTGAGAAAATAGCCAATATTTAAAAATTTAATTAATATATAGCTAATTATATATATATATATATATATATATATATATATATATATATATATATATATATATATATATATATATATATATATATATATATATATATATATATATTATATAATATATATATATATATATATATATAAATATATATATATATATATATATATGTAACTAATAGCTAATATACATAACTAATAGCTAATTAACAATCAATCATTTTTATGCTGACATAGAGCATTTGAACAACATGAAATGGAATTTGAGATATTGCATTCAAAAGAATGCACCAAAACCATCACTAAGAAATTGTCCACTTCCGCGAGAGATACGAATTATTATGTAATTATTTGGAGCAGCTTACAGAGCTGATAATCGGATCAACTGCTAATGCGCTGCCCCTTAACTTCTATTGTAAGCTTCTCATTTAATATCTCTGCTTTTACTTTGGTTTTACTTTGGTTACTTTCAGTAATAAGTACTCAATCCCAGTACTTTAGGCAAAGGTAGATAGATAGATCCTTGTCAAATATGACTCAACTACAAGTGAAACGTCATAGTTTAGTCGCAATTGTTTAGTCACATCATGGAAATCGGTACACATTATCTGTATAGTCATGTGACCAAGACGGTTCTGCCAAGGTTCTCATATTCCCCTGAATTGCTACGATTTGCTTCAAAGTTTGCAGGAATCTCTTGATTTGAACCAAATGCTTTAATTGAAATCATGAACAGATCAATTGCCTTGTAACTTTGCACACATATTCCCACTAGGTTGGGTGGGAGATGCCAACTCTTTTCACAATGGCTTATAATTGCACCACCAGGACACATTTTTGATGGACCTGTCAGATGTTTTCTCATAAAGTAGTGGAGTCCAAAGTACCAAAAATGTCTGACCGAAATGTAGCAGGGTAAAACTATATAACAGGGATGTCAAACTCAAATACACAACGGGCGAAAATAGAACAATTGGTACAAGTCGAGGGCCGGAGCTGCTGGACTGTGTTTCAACACAGTAAAACAGCAGATTTCTTTGCAAAGATCAAACTGCATGCATGCCTTCAAAACTGATCATTAAAGCTCAGTTCTCTGTTCTATGATCCTCACTGCTTTCGTAGTAGCCTACAATGAGAAAGTAAATCAATCTAGTTGAGGAAGTAAAACAATTACTTCCATGCATTCATGATGTGTGCAATATACCAGAGGGCCAGTTCTAATAGTATCATCCCCAAGATAATTAATTTGCGGCCCTGATTTGGACGCCGGGCCTTGAGTTTGACATATGTGCTATATAAAAATACAAATACTCAAGTGAAGTACAGATACTCAAAAATGTTACTTAATTAGCCAACTACGCGAGTGCATGTATTGTGTTACTAGTGTACAACATGGTTGCTTCTTTGCTCTCTCTCTTTATGAAATCATCTCACTGACCCTGAACTTCAACACATACAAGCTTTGCTTCACCCCTCCTCATCTCTAGTGTCCATCCATCTGTCTCCATGTGTCACTCTCCTCCCTCTCTCTCCCTCTCTCTCTCTTCACTTTCTCCTCCTCTCTCTTTCTCCAATTACCTCTTCTGAATCCATTCACCGTGGCATTCTTCTCCTAGTGAGAGAAAGGCAGAGATTGATAGAGAACACCAGTAGAGAGGCAAGAGAGTGGAGGGGGGTGTGATGAGGACTGAACAAAGAGAGAGAGAGGGAGAGGGAGAGAGAGCAGAAAAGGAAGAGAAAGGGATGAGAAAAAGAGCGAGAGAGAGAGAGAGGGAGAGAGTGAAAAATCTTTGGCCATAATCTTGGCTCAGCCTGGAGAAGCTTTACTGAGAAGCTGACCACACATACAGGCACACAGGCAAGCACACAGCACACAAGCGCACACACGTACACACATGCATGCATGCACACACACACGCGCGCGCGCGCACACACACACACACACACACACACACACACACACACACACACACACACACACACACACACACGCATGCACATGCACACACACATTGTGCAAGTTGAAGACAGAGTGGAAATCAATTCCACCACTACCACTATGCATCTTAATGTGAGGCATTTTCTGCTGCGCGTGTGTGTGTGCGCGCGCACGTGTGTGTGTATGTCCGCGCGCATGTGTGGAGGGGGTGTTTGTGTTTAAGACGGTGTATGGTCTAATCCTAACTAATCCTGTGGATGTGTGTCCAACTCTGATACAGAGTCAGAGGTTGATTGGTGGATCTGCCCTGTGTGTATCTGTGTGTATATGTGCGTGTGTGTGTGTGTGTGTGTGTGTGTGTGTGTGTGTGTGTGTGTGTGTGTGTGTGTGTGTGTGTGTGTGTGTGTGCGTGCGTGCATGTGTGTGTGTGCTTGCTTGTCAGTGTGTGGGATGACTTGCAGTAGAGTAAATGCAGTGACAGAGCCAACAACAGGGTTCTGCTTCAACTCCGCTGTTACTTATTAGCAGTATGGATGGGAGGCTTGCACTGTAAAATCCTTAGTGCTCTGAAAGCATACAAATGGAACGTTTGGATGCTTTATTAACCCTCAGAGTTAATAAAGCATCCAGTTAATTAATTGAGGCTTTTACTGTGTGGCTGGATGATGGAAGTATCCGCAACGTGCAAATACATCCCAGCCCTGATCCTAACAAGCCAGTCAATCTACAAGGTTCTCTAAAGGTCTCATTTCACAACAAGATCAAGAGATCAGTAACAGAAAACAACAAAAACTTTAGATTGCAATTGTTTGGTGAGACAGCGAAATCATTAGCCAGTTTAAGATCACTCCGACTTGGGACCTACGGCGCCTGCACCCGCAAATAATTTGGCGTTGCAGTGGTCGGAGTCTGTCCTACGACGGCAAAACACAGCTCTTGTTAACAGCGTGGACGAGATGTACGCTGCAGAAGAGCATCGCCATGAAAACCAGAGATGCCAGTGGAAGGTGTGGACCCTGTCGGCGTCGCCTGCTTTCTTAACTCTGTTGGGCTTCTGTGGTGAATGTGACGGAGCACACCCACATCCTCGTGGTGACGAAGTTGTAGGGGTGGCTTTCTTAAAGTCCCTTTTTTGCGAGTGCGACCAACGCTCACAGTTCGGCAGGTGGTAAATGAGTGCCCAACCGTCGCGACTGTTACTACCAGTTTTACACTGGTACCAGTGTACGGCCAACAGGCCATCGGTTCTTTGCCGGTCGCTGCTAAACCTAAAAACCCCTAAGCCTAAACAAACCCTCAATAAAACCCGTGCCTAAACCTAACCTTAACCTCCGACCGGTCACGACGGATGGCAGCAGACACGACCACAGCCGTCACGACCTCAAGGTGCACGCAGGGGTGTTTCTACAAACATCATGTTCAACATTTCAGATTGGTTAGGAGACCCCTCAATGCCTCAAGTCTCTTTGGATTAAAAGTGTCTGCCTAAATTGTAATTGTAAATTTGTGGAAATGATCTGTGTCCCTACTCACTCCAATACATGTTTTGAAGCCAATTACAGACAAACAGATGGGAATAACAAATCGCTGTTTGACACTCTTTGACACTTGACAAGAATATTTATACCTGTGATATAGATCAGACCTGTACAATATATTGAGCTGGAGGCATCAGCCCTTTTGTGGCACATATTGCACACCAGGCGTGTTTATTCTCTGGGTAGAGTTTAATAGTGTCGATATTTGGCCGTTTCGGATATAAAAATGCTATTAGTGGCATGAAAATTGCTGGCCTTTGGAAGAAAAAGGCCAAACAGCAGCAATGCTCTCCTCTCTTTCACCACTGTGACAGATGATCCTTGTATTCTTAGCTGTGCCTAGATACACAATAAAAGCTTATATTAAAGTCTACATGGTTGTGCTGTGAAGTTGTGGTCTTGTGTCGATCGGGTATTTTCATTGTACATTCAAAATGTAAAAATCAGACTTATTTCTGATAGATTAGGTAACACTTTGAATCAGTGGTTTTCAACCAGTGGTCCGGCGACCACCAGTGGTCCTTGGGAGAGTTCCAGGTGGTCCCCAGGTAAATGATGGAAAGTTCATTTTACACTCTCAAGAGTTAATATATTCATCATCTGAATCAGCCAAAGTCTACACAACTAGAGACCGTAGAAGATTAATGGTCATTTTGATATGTTTGCCTGTTTTGTTTCCGAAATCTAGCCTGGAATTGTGGACAAAAGCAAAAGAAATCTTTAGTTTTTGGGTCTCTGGGGCTAAAATTGTCCCCAAGTGGTGGTCCGTGGCTCAAATGATGAATAAATAGTGGGCCCTGGGATCCAAAAGGTTGAAAACCACTGCTTTAAAGTAACACCATTGTTACTTTTTAGACAGGCGAGGTAAAAAGGTAGGATGACTATAGCAGTTGTTTTCTTCCATTAGAAAACAAAGATCTTCTGTGGTCACCCTCCAGCAGCGTTGCATTGACAAATGACCTCCAATCAGAAACAATCTGCTGGCGACAAAACAATGGTCAGGGCATGACCACAACCAAGACATTCGATCCTTCATGGCAATCCATACACTGTCATTTGAACTACAGTTCAAATTCAATGAACACAGTTTTTTTTTGCTGTGTGGTACATACAGAACAAGGAAAGGCACTGGTTGGTAAATGAAAATGAATAAACAGGCAAACATATGTCAAAAATTACCATTCTTCTACATTCTTGTGTATAATGAATATTTTAACTCTTGAGAGTGTAAACATGAAACCAAATGGACCCGCAAGAGTCCATTTGGTTTCATGTTTACGCTCTAAGGGTTACATCTGGTTAACAAACTTCGCATCATTTATCTGGGGACCACCTGGAACTCTCTCAAGGACCACTGGTGGTCCCCGGACCATCTGTTGAAAACCCCTGGCCTCCACGATAGCAGTTAGAATTCAGGAAATCTCTTCAATAGCTATGCGAGGGTTAAAATGCACCAAGCGGGCGGTCAGTGTGTGTGTGAGGAAAAGTGTTTTGTAGCGGCCAAATGTCTGTCAGTGAAAATGAACCACCATGCAGGGCTATTCAGGCCTGATCTTGTATCTCCTGGGTGACCCTGTGATGAAATTATGTGAAATATGACAGACAGCATGAAGGGGGTAAAGACAGATGAGTGAAGAGAGAGGCAGAGGGAGGGAGTCAGACAGAGAAACATGTTCCTGCATCATTGCACTTCTTTACTTGCCTTCTTTCCGTCCTTCTCATCCTCTAGGGCAGTGGTTTTCAACCACTGCCCTAGAGGATGTGTAGACTTGGGCTAACTAAGATGGTGAATATTTTAACTCTTGAGAGTGTAAAAATGAAATCAAATGGACGCGCAAGGGTCTATTTGGTTTCATTTTTACGTTCTCAAGAGTTACATCTGGTTAACCAAATTAGCTGGGGACCACATGGAACCCTCTCAGGGACCACTGGTGGTCCCGGGACCACCGGTTGAAAACCCTTGCTCTAAGGCAGTGGTTGTCAACCTTTTTGATACCAGGGCCCACTATTTATTCAGAATTTGAGCCACAGACCACCATTTGATGAGATTTTAGCCTAACAGACCCCAAACTAAAGATTTATTTCGCTTCTGTCCACAATTCAAACAGGCTGGATTTGGGAAACAAAACGGTCAAACATACATATCAAAATGACCATTAATCTTCTACATTCTCTAGTTGTGAAGGCTTGGGTTAATTCAGATGATGAATATTTTAACTCTTGAGAGTGTAAAATGAAACCAAATAAGGGTCCATTTGGTTTCATGTTTACGCTCTCAAAGAGTTACACCTGGTTAACCAACTTTCCATCATTTAGCTGGGGACAACCTGGAAGTCTCTCAAGGACCACTGGTGGTCCCGGACCACTGGTTGAAAACCACTGCTCTATGGTATCGCTCCTTCCTTTCCCCTCTAATGTTGCCGTCCTGTTATTCATCCACTTTCTCTTATTCAGTCACTTAAACAAATGAGCCGTGAAATATTAGCCAACAAGAGAGTAACTGTGCGGGCGCGGGCACACGTGTGTGTGTGTGTGTGTGTGTGTGTGTGTGTGTGTGTGTGTGTGTGTGTGTGTGTGTGTGTGTGTGTGTGTGTGTGTGTGTGTGTGTGTGTACTTGTACTTACGTTAAAATGTTCTTATGTTTGTGTGAAAGGGATTGTGACAGCTGAAACTGAATAGCATGTTGTAAATCTCCATGTGGTCATTTGTGACCGTGGTTGGCAAGTCTTTTAACGCTGCTCGCCAATTTGGCAAACAGTCAATTAGCTTCTCTCTCTCTGAAAAAAATAAAAATAAAATAAAATAATAATGATAAAAACTTTGGCCTGTGAGGAGCTCCTACAATCTTGAATTATATGCTCTGCAGCATAAATGACTTGGTCACTACAAAAAGAGTACTGACTTCACAGCTTCACACAAATGTGTGACATTAAATGTGACACGTTGTGAAATATCAGTCTGTTGTGGAATTCAACTGGAAATACAACAGTAAACACATACATGAATCACTGTGAGTAATGATCTTATAGATTAGCAAATTCATGGGCTGTAGTAAACTCAAATCAAAATACGTGTGTGTGTGTGTGTGTGTGTGTGTGTGTGTGTGTGTGTGTGTGTGTGTGTGTGTGTGTGTGTGTGTGTGTGTGTGTGTCTGTGTGTGTGTGTGTGTGTGTGCGTGCGTGCGTGTGCGTGTGCATGCATGCCAGAGTGTGTGCAGGCGTGCCAGCATGCGTGCGTGTTTGTGCACACAGGAGAGGGTAGTTTATTGCCTATTCTATTGTTGTGTATGGTATATTGCTGTATTTATTGCTTATTTCATAATTTGCACTTTCTACTTTTTTATTATTTTCTCCTGTAAAACTCTCAATCTTCCACCCAGGGGGATTCATAAACTGCCAGCTTATGCCATCCTATCCTCTATTCAGCTAGGTTGCAACAGTGTAATTTTACAGTATTAAAAAGCTTAAAAGTATATGGTAAGGCAGGAACAAGGGCGGATGTAACATTTCCCAATTGGGGGGCAGGTATGGGGCAGTTTCATCGCCCGTGGAGCGAAGTGCCACAGGCGATGAAGCCGTGTCCATGCCATTTGCGGTTACAGGATTTTTATTAGACAAGTAACGCATCAATAATAACATCAGTTGTTGTTGAAGTTGCAACAGACACACAGCATGCATAAAGCTAAAGGTCTGACTCAGAGTTTTCTGTTTTCAAAGATGAAATGCTGTTGGTTTAGTGGTGTGTAGACAACTGTAGTTAGTCAGTAGCAGTAGTAGTGTTTCAAATCATTTTAAATATAAGCACTTATAATTAACATAAGCACTTTAATATGAAATATCTTGGGTTGTTTTGCATGCCATCCTGTTTGGTGGGGCAGACTGGGCATTTAGGGGGGCACTGCCCCCCTATGCCCATGCCTAGATCCACCCCTGGGCAGGAGCTACATTTATCGTCTTACAATGATATCATCATTCATGCTATCATACAGTACCACACTGTAATAATGATTTTGCTAAGTGCTACTCTTACAACATCCCATATTTACGAGGAAGAATATTTTTGCCTTGTTAAAAATCTCACACCTCAGACAATATTGCCAAGGCAAGTGTAGATGCACAGACTGCAGTCTGATAAAAAATATGACTCCATTTGTGCCTATGTTTACTTTACTTGTACACTGCATACAATAATCAGGATGGCGTAAGGGTGGATGCCATGAAACATTGATTATCAAAATAATATGCCTGCATTTGTGGTAATGGCCTTTTTGTTTTATTGGACAGTGCTTTCATTTGGTACTTATTTTGGCCAGCCTAACTATGTACATTTTGTTTTATGGCGTTTGGCTTTTGTTTGTGCTCATTTATATTTTAACGCAGGGGGCCTACAGTATAACTGCAATTTGCACTTGCCATTAATACGGTATGTGCCCATTCAAGCTGTCCATAAACGGCTTAAACCTGATCGGTATATATCCTTACCTGCGACATAACAGTTTCATTCTCTACATAATGAAACATATGATTCAACTTTCATATTTATATATCAGAGAATTAAAGCCTAGTTCAGAGTCAGACCACCGAAGATACTCAATGAGATAAAAAAAAACAA
>CM076974.1:34838764-35088764 GCA_039105355.1 Benthosema pterotum
GGGCATTTAGGGGGGCATTGCCCCCCCATGCCTATGCCTAGATCCACCCCTGTTTACAGCTGGGTTCTCCTCCCCCCTCCTCCTCTCCTCAGTGCTCCAGGCTGTGGTCCTAAGTTCCGCTCCACTACGGTAGCCGTGGAGCCAGTGAGCCAGGCAGCACAGGACCTGCAGTTGAACTGGGCTGACATGTACACCAGAGATGCCCCAGTGGATGCAGGTGACAGCACTCTTTCCTGTTTAAAAAGCCTGAGGGCTCCATTTTCATCACACGCTAAACCCCTTATCCCAAACCCCTTATCCCTCTTTTACTATTTTGATAAACTATTTAGAGTAGTTCAACATGCCAATCTACTGTCATGTTGTGAGCTTGTAGACTGGCCTTTTAAACTATTGAAAAAATGTTTTTTTAAATTAGTTTAAAAAGGCAAAGAAGTTAAGGGATCCTTATCCCTTAACAAAAATCTAGGCCTTAGTTTGCTGATGAATGACATTTTATGAGAAATGAAGCTGTAATCGTACCTTGAAGACACTACTTCTATACTATGTTGTATTATAGCAGTGGTTTTCAACCTTTTTCATACCAGGGTCCACTATTTATTCAGCATTTGATGATATTTTAGCTTTAGATCCCAAAACTAAAGATTTCTTCTGTTTTTGTCTGTAATTCCAGGATTTCGGAAACATAACAGGCAAACCTAGATCTCTAGTTGTGTAGATTTGGGATAATTCAGATGATCAATATAGGCCATTTTAACTCTTGAGAGCGTAAAAATGAATTCATTTTTACGCCATCAAAGGGTTACATCTGGTTAACCAACTTTCCATCATTTAGCCTGGGGATCACCTGGAACCCTCTCAAGGACCACTGGTGGTCCCCGGACCACTGATTGAAAACCCCTGCTATACAGTAGCATGTAGATACTATGGCCCCAATGGAAGCACCATATGCTTAGTATAGGGATGAAATGCTGAGTAGGGTGTTTGCCAGGGATTTTACATTTAACAGACAAAAATCTCCTTTAGAAAGTGATATAAAATTTGCACTGCGCTCATAATACAATTGCCCATGATTGCGGCTGGAAAGCCAACTGGGGATTATGTTCTTAGTTTCTGTATAGCAACTCATTAGTCAATGCGCCTCTTCAGCACAGAGTGGAACTGGGCATTCTTCTGAACGCGCTGTTAGATAAAGCACTGTAATTCTACATGCATACAGTATGTATTACAAAAGTGCATACACGAGGTGCTTACAATATGTTAAAGTGAGGCACTACACTGACTGCGGTACCTTGTGTTGGTATAGACACCTCTTTTCTCACGGGCGTTTTTGCCATTAGGCAGACTAGCCTGGCACCATGAGGGGAGGGGAGAGGGGAAGGCGACCACCAGACATGCTTTAAAGGGATCCCAGGCTAATAAGCCTCAAATGGATAAATACATTATACTTGTCATCTATAACTAGAATTGAACTAGAATTGAACATCTAAAACACATAATAATATATTCTTTAGTTTAAAAATACATACATTATATACATTTAAAAATACAATAAATTCATATTTTTATACCTTGGGGGCGCCATTTTACTGTGCCTTTTATAGGTATGACGTCACAGGAGGGAAAATCTTGCCTGGGGCTCGAAATTGCTTAAAAATGCCACTGTCTTTTCTTTATGCCTGAATGCGAATTGCAGTGTCTGCTCCAATAATCTTTTCTACTCCTCCCTATCCAGATCTTCAAAGCCAACTGATGCGACCGTTCCTTTCCCAGGCTCCGGTGCTGGAAGACATCCACCTAGCTAGCAGCGACGACACCAGTAGTACCGTCAATACTCCTGCTGTCATCAATAACACTACGGTCCCCAAGAAAACAAGCCTTCTCCGCAAGACCCAATGGGACTACATCCCTTCTTCAACTCCCTCAACCATTACATCCGGCACAACCGACGGTATGGTTAACTTTACTAATGCAACCATGATTACCAAAACCAGCCGCATCCACAAATACCCGTGGACCCATGATCCAGTACATGGCACCAACATTAGGAGGACCAGTGAGAACAGGAAAAACAACCTCGGCAGTATCGCCATGTCTAGCATCGACAATGACAGCGACATTACAGAAGAAAGCAAACTCAATACCAACGGACAGCCTGGCTGTAGTAGTGAAGAGTGTGCAGCAAGCGGAGCATGTGTTCCAGATTCCCAGTCGGTCCACGGCAGATTCCGCCCCATGTCTTTTTCTCTCCCCAAAAGGAGCTGTCTACTTCTGCACCAATCAGCTGCTGTATTCATCCAGGCAGGGCACAGTTCTAGTAGCTTGTCAAGGAAACAGGACAATATGTTGACCACATCTGCAGAACCTGTGCAACCTAAACCGTTGTCCTCACTCTCTCTGCATACACATGTAGTGGGCTTGGATCATTTAGACAGTGGGGTTGGAGCCCAGGGCAATGTGGAGAGTGGAAATACAGTTCGAGCTGTTCAAAGTGACAGTGGGATTGTATCTAATGATTCTAAGGATCATGGGAATATATCACAGTTGTCTTTACATAATGACAGTAATGAGGCTACACCTCATGGGGAAAAAGAGACTGTAGTCCAGATTTCTGCATATAAGGACAGAGAAAGAGAGGTTGGAAATCATATTTATTTGGATGGCGGGATCAGAACCCAAAGGTCAGACAAAGTCAGCCAGACTCAAATGCATGACTCCTTATGTATTGATGGCGGTGTAGGAAACCATTATTGTTTGGATAGAAGTACAGATTCAGGTCCTAGCCTCAGCTCAAACGCGTCGCTAACCTACCAGTTAACCCAACCACTCTTATCATCTCCCACGAACCATACTGAGAAATCAGTTTCCACCACTGAAAATCAGACCAAAGCATTGGAGTCCTCAGTGAACCAAACCCTCCAGTTCAAAGAATCGACCACTTCGGGTCAAAGACGCCCCAAAGAGCCATTCTGCCAGGTTAGGAGTCGAGATGGCAGTAGGGTTCTGCTGTGGCCAACAGAGATGCTGAGTTATACCAAGACCACTCCCTCCATCTCCTATAGCGTCAACCCTCTGCTGTATGACTTCAGAGCTCATCACAGAAGTAAGGACAGTGAGGAACAGCAACAGGTGGTGACAGGGACAGAAGCAGGGATGGAGGTACAAGGTAAAGACAGAACGGAAGGAAGTAGTCTGACGTCCAGCTCTACTTTACAGGAGGTGGAGGTGGGTACAGTGAGAGAAGAGAGTAGAGCAGTGGGTGTGTTTTTGAAAAAGCCTATGGAACTCGGGCTCCAGTGTAGCCAAGAAAATGCGGTTCTATTGGAAGGCGATGTGGTTCAAAGAAATGTCCCCGCCGGTGTGGGCTCGGAATTACTTCCGGGTCAAACTTTAGCCAGCAGTCCGCAGAAAAAGACAGTCACAGGAAGGAGGAGGAGAAGGAGGAGAGGAGGAGGTGCAAGGAGAGGTATCAGGAAGAGGGGTAGAAGGAGGAGGGGAAAGCAAGACAAGGAGACGGGAAGAACATTGCTAGACAATTTATCTGCGTCGTTTAAGGATAGAGGAGTCGAGAAAATGATAGAGGAGGGGACGAGAGGAGAGGAAGCGGAAAGAGAGGAGAGGGGCAAGAAAGAGCTATTAAGTTATCCTGCAGAGAATCTGACGGTGGAAGGAAAAGAAACAGGAATGAGGGGAGGGGAGAGACAGACAGGGGGAGAGGAGGCAGAAAGGGAGAATGCAGGCAGAAAAGATGAAAGAGGAAGAGGACTATTAAGTAATCTTCCTGTGAATCAGTGTAATCGTTGTAGCCAGCTGTGCTTGCAGGTGAGAGGAGAGGCCAGCCGGCAGCAATCCCAGCAATCAGCCTCTGTGTGGGGCCGCGGGCTCAGAACGTTCCCCTGCAGGGGTACGGCATGTAGCGCAGCGATTAGACCCATCCCTGGCTTCGCTATAGAGACGCCACGCTGTTTCGCAATTACACCTGGCTCCACTGGAAAAGATAGAGCGACAGAGGAGGTACACAACAATCCACGAGAGGGAGGGGCGGCAGAGGAAGCGGGAGAGAGCGGGGCGAGGGGTGAGCTGAAAGGGAATGTGACGGAGAGAGAGATTAGAGCAAGTTCCGTTCAGGCGGGGAAAGAAATATCATGCAACCAAGCGATTAGCCTTCTCCCTCTTCCCCGTAGACAAACAGCATGCCACCCGGAAATTTGTGTGGTTCCGACACCTTTCAAAGAAACGGCATGTGACCCGGCGATTATCCGCACTCCCTTTAGAAAAGCAGCATGTCGTCAAAGACAAACAATGCCCGTGGGACACAGTGATATGGTGTTTAGCCATGCCCCATGCCGCCTCACTGCTCGGCAGACAGGAAAACAACCAAATGTTAAATTGGTCTGCGCCGACACTACCGACTCCTTACCTAGCCCAGTGATGTCACAACAAACAGATGTGTCGGAGACATCATCGGTGACAACGGGAAAGAGGAAGAGTGAATCGCTGGGAGTGGGTACAGAGGGAATGCCGAAAAAGAGACGCAAAAGGGCGCGGAGACAAGCGAGGGCGGCCGATGACCTTTTGGCACCCGACACCACCGTCATGCTGGAGACCAGTGAGCAGGGCATGCTGCATGCCAAGACAATGAGTCAACAGGACGCTGGGCAAGGGTTAACCAAAGAGCACTGTGGGACAGAGCCGTGCAATCGTTCTACAGTCGATGTGACTGTGGGTGAACTTTCAAATGATACCTCAACTGACTGTGGTGGTTCTCTGGAAGACAGGGAAAACCGTCTTCCTGAGACAAATGCCACACACCATACCCCCAACAACATGATTAATTGTCACCATCTCAGCACAGATGGCAGGTCTGGGAGGCTCTCTAATAACAAATGTGACAGCGCCGATAAACCCTCTAACTTCTGTCATTATGTCAATAACGTCAATGAATGCGAAGTCACTGATGAACATTCTAACGAGAGGCGTGGGGAACCCTCTAATGACTGTAACACTCCTGACAAATACACAGAGAATGCCCACTGTGACATGACTCACACAACTGTGTGCGACTGCCTACCATGCGTTGCTAGCAGCAGCAGCATTAACGACTGCAGCCAGTGTAACCCCAGTGACCAAATTGGGACAAGTCACAGGAATGACATGATCATAGAGCATTTCCGTGTTTGTAACACCAATGACAAACACACCAATGACCCCTGTCCGTGTTACGCAAGCCACAAAAGGGAAGGCCAAGACGATCAATACCGCCGTCAAACAGTCAAACATCTCTGTCACTGTTGGCACACAAGAGGCCTGCAGTCTCACACAGTTATTGACCGTAAAGACGATGAGAAAAGCGCATGTAATAGCCCTAGAAAAGATAGCAAAGATATTTTCAGCTGTCAATACAATCATGTTATCAATAATCCTGCCTGTGATAGCTCTGAACACGTTATCGGTGACGTGGACTGCGGGGCTGAGACCGACACGGGGGCCGTGGGCACACAGCTTGATCCAAAGGCCCGAAGGGAGGAGGAAGGAGTGGAAAAAAGCAAGGAAGGGGAAAAGGGTGGAGAAGAGAAACCGGCAGAAAGGAGGGAGGAGGAGAAAGGTAAGGAGCGGGCGGAACAAAGAAACAAACAACGAGACACCGCGTGCGAACAGAGGGATCTGCACGAAAAAGAAGACAGGAGAGAGGAGAGGAAGGCGAGCAGGAGACTGCAGGGCTTCGACCATCATTTCTACCTGGAAAAAACCATCCACGTGGCGCGCGCCGTCCCCTCTCCTGCCGCTGCTCGCCCGCCCCTCCACGCTCCCCTGCTCCTCCCGCCCACTCTCTCCTCCTCTTCCTCCCTCTACCGGCGCGCCGTCGTCCGCCACAACCTCACGCTCGTTCCGCCGCCCCTCCACGTCCCCCACCACCCCTCCACCTACCCGCCGTTTCTTACCTCCTACTCACCCCATGTTCATCCCCTGGCTATATCTCCACCTCCTCCTCCTCCTCCTCCTCCACCCCCTCCTCCTCACCCTCTCCCTGTGTCCTTCTTCGCCTCCGCCACCATCCCCCTCCTGGAGTCACCCGGGGGTCCCTATCCCATGGTGTCGCCCTTTCACCCCATGCAAGGTCATCATCACCACTCTGCATTTTACCCTCAGCCGCATCCTGCTCTGTTGCCCTTACCGGTGCTTTTCTGAGGAATAACATGAAGGCTCGGCCCCAAATAATACTCGGACCAGCCGACATTGAGGGATCAGAAAACTGAGTTCTCGGGAGGGCTGTCGCAGCCTGAAAGAGGGACAAAAAGAGGGATTTCCAAATTTTCCTGAGAGTGTACAAATGTGAGTGTACAAATGGAACCAAATGAGAGTGTACAAATGGAACCAAATGGACCCACTCCATTAGTACACTCTCGGAAAATTAGATCCTAAAAGATAAATCATTAACATGGTGAAACACAACTTGAACTTATAGAGCCGCCATTGGCCCGATCCCATGAAGCGAACAGAGTTTGCGACAGCATAAGCCTGTCTATAAGGGCCAAGCCTTCCTGTTACCTTTCTGAATATAGAGTAGTACTGTACGTGTCCTAGCAGGGGAGAAAACTATTGGCTAGTTGAAAAGAAGCTATTAAGTGTCATTACCAAGCTGTGTATAATATGGAATCCGGATGCATTTCTGAAAGAATGTAAGAAAGGAAATAAAGTTTTATGAGTCAGACACAAGTATGGATCTGAATCCTTGGTGTTTTCTTTAAACCACGGCAGGGTGTTGACTTTGTCATCCCACTCACAGTCAGATCAAACCTTGTTGCAGCACTGTGCGATGGTGGTGATGGTGAGACGACCTGCTATACTTGGAGCAACAATCTGCATCAAAACTGTCTGAACTACTATTCCCTGGCATTGTGCAATAAAAGAAGGAACAATTTAGACAACAAAAAATACAATTAGCCAAGTTGATTATTTATCAGAGATCTTTTGTCGTTCATTTGTCTTTTTGAGAAATCAAGCAATATTTCTGGCAATTATAACAATCAATATACAATTGATTTTGTTTTTGCATAGGGTTTTCAACCAGTGGTCCGGGGACCAGCAGTGGTCCTTGAGAGGGTTCCAGGTGGTCCCCAGCTAAATGATGGAAAGTTGGTTAACCAGATGTAACTCTTTGAGAAATTATTTTGTAAAAATGAAACCACCCTTGCGGGTCCATTTCTGGTCTGTGGGGCTAATATGTCATCAAATGGTGGTCCGTGGCTCAAATGCTGAATAAATAGTAGGCCCTGGTATGAAAAAGGTTGAAAACCACTGGTGTAGATGAAGGCAGAATTTACTCACTTTCAAAATAAAGGTTAGAAAATCTTCATTGCCCAAGTAGTATCTATGAACCGAAAGCTGAGTATACCGTAACTATAGGCATGCACTTCACTGAACGAGTCACAATATTTGAAGCCAAGGCAAAATATTATAGTGCCTACTTTAGAAATGTCAAAGAATGAATGTAATCATTTACAACATTGCCAACAGCCTTGGAAAAAATACTGTATGTTATTACTGTAGTAATTTCAGTGTACAACTCAGAGTCTATATTTGTATACTCTCAGAAGTATATATAATGGATAAATCAACATTCACATCAATGTGTGATGCCATTATTGTCTCAGAGCCTGATTTCTGAGCCTGAGCCTGAAGTGTGGCTCAATATTCAAGAAAACGTGTTGAACTAACGAGACATTATAATTAATTCATGAGTCCATTGTTACTGTACATTTACTGTGAAAATGAAGTGGGGGGGAAAAAGTAAAACAGCATAAACTAGAATGATCTCTCAGACAATTTTAGATGCAAATTGCTATGGATACCATAACCAACGTACCTTCGAACAAAGCAGTGTCACAGAGGCATGATCACATAGTGCTGCTATTAAAGGAAATGTCCCTTGTTTTCTTTTATTTCTGCTTAGCTCCAGTTAACACCGAGAAGAATTCTAAGCCACACACTATTGTCTTGATTGTACGCAACAACATGATATGATATATTCCAGGGTAAATCCAGTGACCATGAAAATTGTTTTGGCAAAGAAAAGCATTAACAAAGACAATACTATTTAATAATTGTTCATTCATAATGTCACATTTTTGTGGCATACAGCAGTTCATACAGACCAGACACGCTGTTGTGTTGTGCATGCAGTATTTGTTAAACTACACTACAGGATAATGGTACAACTACGACTGGTGCTTGGTTGCGTAAAAGCAGAGAGTGGGGATGGGGGAGAGAGATGATATAATTAAAGTAAGGAAGGTGGAAATAGAGTCAAACAGACACAAGAAAAGAGAGAAGAATAAAAAGCAATCCTATTGCATTGGATTGATAGATTCCTGGAAGAACAATGTTATCTGTATCTTTACGGGTACACGCACGCAGGGCACAGCAGGGCACAGCGCGCACGCACGCACGCACGCACGCACGCACGCACACACGCACACACGCACACACGCACACACACACACACACACACACACACACACACATACTTCCTGAAGTTGCTGAAAGTAACATGTGTGTGTGCACGTACCTTCCTTTGTGAGTGCCGTAGTTACAGTAGTTTACTGACATTGGGGTCGCTATAACTGAATGGGACCAGAAGCTGCGTAGGAAACAAAAGCATACATGTTTATGAGCAAGACGACAGTCTTAACCCCAACTGCTCTCTCCAGATTGTTCAACATGACAACCGCATCAGCTGAGTGAAGCTGAAACTGAAATACAGTTTTCAATTTATTTTTGTGTATTTGAGGCTCCCACATGTGTCTATCCCCACAAAAAAAATTTGGTCAGGCTTTCATGAAGGCTTTTTTCATATCATGAAGGTGTTTTAACAGAAATTGGTCTTAGGGGCCCAGGCGTTTAGCTCAACCGTCTGGGCACCTAGGCTGCTAAGCCAGCCTGACGGCGTGCCGCGGGTTTGATTCCCGAGCCTGACGGCCTTTGCCGCATGTCACTCCCCATCTATCTCCCCCTTTCCTGTGTAATTACCGTCCTGTCAATAAAAGCTCAAAAACAAATCTTTAAAAAAAGAAATGGGTCTTAGGAACAGCTTGTCTGATTTTGCCCGCATCGTGATCAGAGATCACTATACATCAGTGCACCCTATTCCTCCTCTCCTTCAGTCTTCAGTTACAAAAATGTATTTTCCTTTTTTTTACATTGTCAAGCATTGTTGATTCTGCAAGCTGGCATGGAATTGAAACAAGCCTGGTGTTGACTCAAATATTAAATAATCTGCACATCAGCGCCCCCTCTACCTCAGGACATTGTGGTAAACTGCTTTCAAATTTCCATAAAGAAATGACAAAATGAGTGGTGATGAGGCTCAAACCATTAGAAATGACTTTGAGGAACATAGACAACATGATGTTGTTATTATTATTATTATTATTATTATTATTATTATTATTATTATTAATTCCATGTAATTATTGCTTTAAAAAGGAGTGAAGTAAAGTTTCAGGGGAAAGAAGACAACAAAAGCAAGTGAAATATTTAGAAATAAGGCAATAAAGATATGATGGAGGAACAAGAGAAAAGTGCAGCATCTTAGGAGATACAGACGCACATACAGACACATGCACGCATGTGAACACACACACACATACACACACGCACGTGCACACTCACGCATGTGCACACACACGCGTGCTCACACTTCTCTCTAAACTAAATAAATAGCTTTACACCAAGCACCAAACTGGGTCAAACATCAAAGTAGCCTCTCTTAAAGCTGTTGGAGCAGTCAACACACTAACGCATGCACATACGCACGCAGTCACACATGTGCGAACACACAAACGTATACATACATGACCCCCCCCCCCCCCCCCCCCCCCCCCCACACACACACACACACACACACACACACACACTTACTGAAAATTCCTCCTTGAACTGACTACACACATGAATTGCTCTCTCTCTCTCACATCATTCTTCTCCCCACTCTTGGTAAATTACAGTGAACTGGCTTGGCCTCCAAAAAATAGAAAAAATAGAAAACAGGAGTATGCTTAAGAGGGCTACTTGTCACTTTATACACACATTACACACACACACACACACACACACACACACGCACACACACACACACACACACACACACACACACACACACACACACACACACACACACACACACACACACACACACACACACACACACACACACACTGATTGATAAGTGGTGGAAAAGACCTTCAGCTCTATCGCCCACAGGTCCTCATTGTCTAAGCTGGAACATTTCAAGCGACTCAGACGGCTCTGTGTATTATAAAGTATAAACTAACACACTCTCTTTTCCCTCCTCACATTTTTACTGGCAATAATTGCACCTCCTTTTCTCCTCAATTTAGTTGATTATTCCTCCCTACATATCGGCCTGTGTTGACAAACTACCGTACCCGAATACACTGTTAGTGTTGCCAACTGCCAAAATCCAAAATGCACTAGTGGCACTTCCAAAATGCTCTAGAATGCGCTAGAGCAGTGAGTTTTCAACCACTTTCATACCAGGGCGCACTATTTATTCTGCATTTTAGCCACAGATGACCACCATTTGGTATTGAGTTTAGTCTCTCAGACTAATTTAGGAGAGATAACTGGCAAAATGTTGGTCAAAATAGCAATTCTTCTACATTTTCTAAATGTGTAGATTCTTGAAAAATAGGTAATTCAGAATTAATTAAATATTATTTAGTTACAGATCTAGAGTCCATTTGGTTACCAATGGTCCTTTCTAGGAAGGAAGGAGGACTCTATCATAGGAGGAAAAATGGTGAAAAATGAGGGTTTTATCTCTGGCGACTGTCAACCAATTTTGCCCCAGAAAAAAAACGCTAGATTTTCCACCAGGAGTTTTCCACTAATTTTGACGCTAGACGGCTAGAGGGTTCTGTAAAAAAGCTAAATGTAGCGACAAATGCGCCAAGTTGGCAACACTGTGTGCTGTTACGCCCTTCCGTGGTGGCGGAGAGCAAAAGTCCATTTCTTAGTGGATTTATCATCTATTAACGTTAAAAAATGAGCCATGTAAATCCACGTAAATCGTAAAAATTCTGGGAAAATTAATGAGAGCCCCGAATCCATATGGACTCCATCAAATAACATGGTAAGGCACAATAAGGCAAAATTACCTTAAATTCATTCTGCTATATGGAGCATGTCATAGACCTGCGCAGTGACGTCACCGCCCCTGTTCCAGAAGTGGATTCCTAATGTCTTACTGGGTGATTTTCATTATGCTGAATCCATTCCAAGTATTAGTTTTACTCAAAAAACAATCTTTGGGCAAAAAAATGGCCTGAGCCACAGTTGGGCAAGTGCATATGGCAAGTTTTGTCAGTCTGGCAGACAGATATGTCTGCGTGCTTTTCATAGTAATCTCACTCCAGCTTTTGAATGCTTTGTTTAAGTTCATAACATCTATAGCAGGGATTTGTAACAGGTGGTCCGGGGACCTCCAGTGGTCCCTTAGAGGATTCTAGGTGGAAACCCAGCTAAATGATGGACCTTTGGTAACTAAATGGCGTTAAAATGAAACCAAATGGACCCTTACGGGTCCATTTGGTTTCAATTTACACCAGAGTTAAATTATTATTAACATCTGAATTACTTAATTTTCAAGAATCTACACGATTAGAAAATGTAGAAGAATTGTTATTTTGAACGGTTAGCTAGTTTCTAAATTGTGGACACAAGCTTACTACTAAACTCAACATCACTTGGGGGTCTGTGGCTACAGAACAAATAGCGGGCTCTGGTATGAAAAAGGTTGAAAAGCACTGATTTATAGTACCGAATATAAAGTTGGTACTGGGAACACTTGTTCCCTGCCTAGCACACTCATTCCCTGGTCAGCTACTGATATTCACAAACAAGAAGAACTGCTACAACTTGAACCCATTTAGGATGTTGTCAAGTGTAAAGAATGTCTATTTCACTACCACAAGGCAAAAGGGAGGAAATTTGAAGAAATAACCCCAATGACCTGCCTTGCATTTGGGAGTGGAGTCAAAGAGGCCAGTGGCAAAGCTGTTTCAAAGTGGACTTTTCTTTTTATATGTGGTAACCTTTTGTATCTTGACTGGGAAAACTGACCAGTAGATTGTGCTCAATTATTTCTCTGCTTTTTTTTATCAGCTTTGCAGATTCCGCATCTGTGTCTGTGTATGTATGTGTATGTGTGTGTATGTGTGTGTGTGTGTGTGTGTGTGTGTGTGTGTGTGTGTGTGTGTGTGTGTGTGTGTGTGTGTGTGTGTGTGTGTGTGTGTGTGTGTGTGTGTGTGTGTGTGTGTGTTTGCTATAACAGCAAAAGCCACGCAAGGTACCAAACCGGTGAACCTGCACATAGGGGGCAACAGACGTTGCAGTTTTGTTTGTTTTTTAATAAATGTTACACACATTTTTCCATTACATACAGCAGGCCTTGTTGATGGATTTGAAAGAGATTTTGAAGGCGTGGTTTAAAAAAAATGAGCCAGTATGTAATGTATACTGTCCATGAATGTCAAACCATAGCTGGGACACTTTAGAGACCGGCCCAAAATACATACGGTCAAATACATATGGTGAGCAATAGACTGTTATCAAATTGCATGGGCGTCAAGCAATTACCACTAACAATCTAACCTTTTTCTCAAAGTGGAGAAGTTGGACATTCCCCAGAAAGAATCTCTAAATGCTGCTCTACTGTGTTGTTAGCCTGTATTGCACAACAACAAACAAACAAACAAAACAAATTAGGTAAGTATTTTATAGTTTTTAGACCACAGTAGTCACTGTCCCTGGCCTTGTTCTCTAAGTGCTGTGTCTGTATACCATACATCATCCCTTTATACTTCACCTCAGCACTTTGCCTTAGCACAGAACTATACTTACTGGAGAAATGCCTTCATTTAATAGCCTGCACTTCATATTATTGCCAGCAAAAATACACTTCACAGCCAGGAAAGCACTAGGGCTATACTGTATTTAAGCTGTAAGTGTTTTACTGTTGCCTATTTGCTGGCGCTGCCGTATTGAACACTAATGCAAACAGACAGGTCAGCCTCTGAACTGCACCGTTTGGACAGGGTGGATGTGTGAATTGACTCGCTGCGCCTGCGGCAAACAACGCTCTGCAGCAGGAACCAATTAAGGCTACAAGAGTTTATATAGCCTTTTGTGTTTGAGTGAATTACAACCATTATGTACGTATGGCACACAAACACAGCAGCACGACACGTAACTGACAGGCCTGGCAAATTGACAGTTGGAGTTGTAGACGTTGTGTGTGTGGGCAGGCAGGGGTGTTACTATTGATTCAAATTATTTCTTCTTAGGATTATTATGACGCAATGAGGGCTTGTGCCATGTCCTTGTTACTTATGGTACTCATTTGACTGGTGAATGTATTTTCTTTTATGATTGAATAGATCCTAATGAATTTGGTTGAACGGATACACAAAACACACATGCACAAATGAACACACATGCACACGGCATACAACGCATATATACTGTATGTGTGTTTGTGTGTGGGGGGGTGCACGCGCGTGTGTGTGCATGCCTCCGTGCCTGTGCATGTGTGTATATATGTATCACAAAATGCATTTTGAGAACCCACACATTTTCCATGTGTGCTGTGTGGCCCCACACACACACACAATCATTCCATACAACTGTGGCCCCCGGCCTAATCTAGTTGAATACCCCCTCCCGCTCTACTGCGTCAGCCGTTATGTGAGTTCAGCAAGTCTGTTTCTGATGTGATTCAATGTATTCAATATCTCCAGTTAACATTGCATGGTCTGATGCCCAACTGAATTCTACAGTCCTCAGCAGAAGCCAGACAATACGCTACTGTGACAAAAGCCCACGCCTAGATCGTTTAGCCTCCATAAATAGCAGTATGTTCTGCAACACTCTGCAACTGTCTGATTGCAACTATACTAATAGAATAGAGAAGGCTCATAAGATATATTGAATGTACAGTATGTGTGCCCAGTATATTGTCACAGCTTGCTTGGTGGTGGGAGGATGGAGGGGGTTATTGAAAGGATGGAAAAGATGCAGAGAGAGAGAGAGAGAGAGAGAGAGAGAGAGAGAGAGAGAGAGAGAGAGAGAGAGAGAGAGAGAGAGAGAGAGAGAGAGAGAGAGAGAGACCTGGCTAGAGAGGACAGACTATGTACCAACTGCACACAGAACAAAGTAGAGACTGAGCTACACTTCGTAACTGCCTGTCCACTGTACCAAGACCAAGACAGAGACCACCAGTTTGAAAACATTACTGCTGGCAAAAAAAATGTTATATAGATTGTATTTGTATTCATGTAACGTTGTATTGTATTGCTTGTTGCTTTGGCAATGTAAACGTATGTTTTCTCATGCTAATAAAGTTCCTTGGAAATAGAAAATTGAGAGAGAGAGAGAGAGAGAGAGAGAGAGAGAGAGAGAGAGAGAGAGAGAGAGAGAGAGGTATCACTACCTACGCACTACATAGTGATTATGCCTTTTTGTAGTGCTGTAAAACATTAAGTACTGATAGTTACAGTATTTCACCTTGTATAATACAGTGGAGTCATATCCACAAAGCAATGAAAGCATGGCAAAGTTGGGGCACCTGGAGTCACTAATACAAACTAACCATCCAAATAAACGTCTGTTACTTTTTAATCATTGATGTCGGACACAGCCATGTCCAACAATGTTTTGACTCTAGTCTGGACGGATTTAGCCAGCCCTACTAGGGTGGACTGGAAGAATGGCAGGGTGGGCAACTCCAAAGTTTTTTATATGAAGCAGTGGTTTTCAACCTTTTTGACAACAGGGCCCACTATTTATTCGGCATTTGAGCCACGGACCACCATTTGATGACATTTTAGCCCCACAGACCCCAAAACTAAAGATTTATTTTGCTTTTGTCCACAATACCAGGCTGGTGAAAAAACAGTCAAACATTTATAGACCCAAATGACCATTAATCTTCTACATTCTCTAGTTGTGTAGACTTGGACTAATTAAGATGATGAATATTTTAACTCTTGAGAACCAACTCTCCACCATTTAGCTGGGGACCACCAGGAAATCTCTTTAGGACCACTGGTGGTCCCCAGACCACTGGTTGAAAACCACTGATATTACCTTGCATTGGGTGGGCAGGATGCAAGTCTAGATCCGGCCCTGATGGATGCACTGTTCCACAGATCTGGGTCAGTTCCATTGGGTGTTGTGGAGCACCTCACTGCCTACTGTGAGAGGGAATGGTAGCTGGCCATGGTGCTGAAGTCCTCCCCATGCCAGGTGCACTCTCCATGGTCCTGACCTTTCTCTCCCCCAGTGTTGCCAACTGCCAAAATACAAAATGCACTAGATCAGTGGGTTTTCAACCATTTTCATACCAGGGCCCACTATTTATTCTGCATTTTATCCACAGAGGACCACCATTTGATGTTGAGTTTAGTCTCTCTGACTAATTGAGGAGAAATAACTGGAAAAATGTTGGTCAAAATAGCAATTCTTCAACATTTTCTAAATGTGTAGATTCTTGAAAAGTAGGTAATTCAGATGTTTAAATATAATTTAACACTTGAGAGCATAAAATGAAACCAAATGATTCCATTTGGTTTCATTTACAGATCTATAAGGGTCCATTTGGTTACCAAATACCAATGGTCCTTTTTAGGAAGGAAGGAGGACTCTATCATAGGAGGAAAAATTATAAAAAACAAGGGTTTGATCTCTGGCGCCTGTCAACCAATTTCACCCCAACTCACCAGCAAAAAAAGCACTAGATTTTCCACCAGGGGTTTTTCACTAATTTTGGCGCTAGGGGAGGTCTGAGAAAAAAAAAGAGCTAAATATAGTGGCAAATGCGCCAAGTTGGCAACACTGCCCTCCCCATGTAGGGGACTCAGCTGGCATTATATATATCATTTCTGTGGTGTGGAAACCATGTATGTCCAGCAGTTAAACCATTCCGGTTTGATTATTATTTAAACAATGCTTTCAATATTGAAAATAGTCAACAATGTGTGGCCCCTGGGGTACCAGGGGCATCTGCGGGTGTGTGATTATTCACTTGCCAGACCACTGTCTGGAGTTGTGCCAAGTTTGGTGGTGATTTTATTTATTTATTTATTTATATTCTGTCAGATGAAACTTGACAACTGCCCGTGAAATGTAAGAAACCAATCATGACTGTATAATTGCATCAATTAAATTATATAAATTGCATCAATTAAAATACTGTGTGTGTGTGTGTGTGTGTGTGTGTGTGTGTGTGTGTGTGTGTGTGTGTGTGTGTGTGTGTGTGTGTGTGTGTGTGTGTGTGTGTGTGTGTGTGTGTGTGTGTGTGTGTGTGTGTGTGCGTGCGCGTGCGTGTGTGTGTGTGTAATATAAAAATCTAAAAAATATGGATAGTTGGATACTAGTGTGAGCTCATATGGAATATTTCTTGATATTTGACATAGCCAGTGGCAGGTTCTTGTTACTGTAGATAATAGCGGCCTGTCTAGGAAGTGTCCAAAGGGTCTTTATCAAAACGACCATTATTTAAGAAGATTAATGGAAAGGGCCATTTTCAGCAGCCAAAAAACAATGACTACAATGAAAAATCCTGTAGAAATGTCACAATAAAAAGAGCAACTTTACTGTTTATTGCCTAATGCCTAATTCAGTTTCCAGCTCCCTGGTATGGTTTCACTATAGCTCAACCATGTCTAAATGTGTTTTGCAGCCAGTTCTGTGTACTGATTTATATTAATTCACATGTGCTCATTTATGTTGACTACATCCCTGGAAGCAGGGATGACAAAGATAGATACCGTCGCTTTGGGCATTGAAAATATTTACTTATGTTTTGGTTTCTTAAAACATTTGAAGAAGCCACGGCAGATGCCAGTTTGAATATTACTAGTGTCGAACACAATCATGAATAACAGTGGATGAAATGGTGCATATGCCTGATAATATCACAGTATCACAGTCAGCAGACCTTTTAGCTCCCATATTAGACTCAAGTCAGGTTTCAATGCTCTGTGATTTTTTTGTTGTGAAACCAAACCAGCACCTTTAGAGACCTGGTGGTCCTTCGCATTGGAGAGGTGATATAATTGGCTTTCAAAGCAGTAGGTTCTACTATCTTTCCTTTAGAAGTCCCGAGAAATGTATCAGTAGAGATGACTGATCGTCTGGCATGGCAAGACTGCCCCCTATTAGCCTGATCTTCAGTTCGCTGAATTACTGTTACAAAGTGTAAGCTTACAGTAAGTCTAAAGAGGAAAAAGGGTATTCTAGAAAGCTGACTCAAGGTCTCTTTACCTTCCAATTTGAAGCCATGACAGCATTTTCCGATTTCTTTGATTCACTGACAATAAAGCTTTCTATGAGTTTTAGTATAAGTGAGTCCTAAACCATTCACAGCCAACTTTTCAAGGCTTCTTCAAATGAACATAGACATAAGCATTATGTATAATGATGTCTTTCACATTTTTCGACAAAAATCTCTACTTCAGGACATAAAGAGGCCGATGACTGGGATTTGAAAGGTTCTCCATTCGATCCACAGCTTCCGATGGCTTAGTCAATGTACAGCATGTCCGCAGTTGTTGTGCAGTGCCTGCATAGAGCAATTGAATGGTGCCTGATTTTTCCTTCAATGTCTGTGTTTGCATGAATGGTAAATGGAATGCACACGTTTACTGCTAATTAATTGAAATGAAAAAATAGATCAAGTTAATGCATATATTGCATAGGTTTATCTTGCAATTTGCACATATGTCCAACGAACTGAAATAAAGTACAGCTTTGCAAAGATGTGAAATACTGGCTAGATATTAATGGACATTAAAGCTGTGAAAAGATGTTCTGCTGGCAGTCTCCCTCATGATTTTTGTATACTGTACATGTGACGTTATCTGTGCCATTTTGTGCAATGAACACTAATTAGAAGGAATTATTGAGAGGCTATGCAGTAGCAGTCCACTTTACTGATTTATGCATGATATTAAGGTTTTTGAAAGACTGAACAGATTAAAACCTCAGAATGAGGTGTTAATGTGAGAGATATACTGAGAAAAGGGAGGCTTTGCATGGATGAGGAGAAGGAAATAGTTGTAGTGAGCGAATATATTACATTATACTACTGAATGATGTTTGATTGGTTTTTCTGTGTGTTTTGTTGATGTGCAGTATATTTGTAGCACGTGGCTCACAACCTGAGACTGATGGCGTAAAAATAAGTTAAATATCTCCCCTGAATAACATGGATATCTCTTTGGCTTATTGGTTTTTCATGTGGGAGTGAGAGACCCAGGGATTCAAATCCGGGGCGTTACAAAAGACCTGGGTTTTCAAAAAATAAATTCTCATTGACAATGAATGGATCATTTCATCACATGGTGTCTGAGCAAACTATTTTTGTCTTACACAAACGTTGAATTCAGTGAAAGGTAAATTTACGGCAGTGTTTAACGGTGTCCATTTTACATGATGAGGTACGATGATAAGAGCGCCTCTCATTTCACACGCAAAATCTCACCAAATCTCTTTGCCAAAAAATTGTGTGACTGCCTATTTTTGTTCACCCCAAAATAGGGAGGGCTGATATTTACCTGCTCTATCCCAGTCTGTCTGTATCCCTTTTGTGCCCATCTTGAGAGTGTAAAATGTCCATTTTTACTCTCTCAAAGAGTTACATCTGGTTAACCAACTTTCCATCATTTAACTGGGGACCACCTGGAACCCTCTCACGGACCACTGGTGGTCCGCGGACCACTGGTTAAAAAACTCTCTGCTATAGCTTATCAACATTAACAAGGCAAATGCGCTAATGACAGACAGAGATGTCCATATGGACATCTCTGTCTATCCATCGCGCATGTCTACAGTATGTCCATAGACATAGTGCTCAGATCTGTGGCTCTGAACATCCAGTCCTTCATCTGGGTATTTTTTATAGTTATGTCTGAGCCATACTCTCATCTCACACCTATATGGGTTCATGAGGTTTTGTTTATGATTACACCCGAGTCATTGTGATGTGCCTATATGGGCATCAGGTTTGTTTATGATTGTGTCAAAGTGACATGCATGGCTGCGGCCCTGTCCCTGTCAAAACCATAAACTTTTTATGGTTTTGTGCATGCGCATTGCGCTGCAGGCCGCAGGAGATGAGAGTGCATAGCGCCATTGAAGGGGCAGAAAACAATGCAGGCCATGTGACCGTACTGACAATAGAGTGTGGCAATAGACCTTTCAGTAAGCCCCGCCCTCTCCCCAGTGTCCACCCAAGGCCAGGACACTTTCCAGCCGGGCTCATTCATTCCAATATACTGTAAATATCATGGACATTACACAATAAATACTGCAACCATCATTTTTGGAACCAGACCTTCGAAATCTCTTCCAAATCCATCAACAAGGCATGCCCTATGCAGTGTAAAAATGTATGTGTGTAACATTTTTTTTTTAAATCAATGTTTTATCATATAGGAATGCTATTGGTGGAGAGGTTTGTCTATCACATGTTATGCACCATAGCAGTTTGCACCTGGAATCCTCTCAAGGACCACTAGACCACCTCTAAGGACCACACGGCCAAGCTTTCCTGGCCAAGAAGGGATTGGGAGGGACTTAGTGAAGGACAGATGTTTTAAAAACATCTATCAAAGTGATTTAAGATCATTAAAGCTGGGCTGTTACCTTTCATTCACTATTTATATTGGACTGGCCCCATGATAGCTCTTCTGCCCTCCTGGAAGCTAATTCTAATAGATTCTGTGGTTTCTTTTATTTATTTATTTATTTATTTATTTATTTATTATTTATTTATTTATTTATTTATTTATTTATTTATTTATTTATTTATTTATTTATTTATTTATTGGTTTCTTTATTTATTTATTTATTTTACCTACAGTATGCGAGGCTGAGTGTTTGCAGTCATGTGTGCTCAAAATCATGAGTGACATTATATGTTCATGTTAAACTGATGGTGATTACTGTGCTTTTGGGAGTTTTCTAAAGCCTTGTTTCCATGGTTACAAAACAGATCCAGATCCAAGGCAACGCAAAAAAGAGAGCAAACATGCAAATACAGGCAATTTGTATGTTTGTATTATATTGTCGTTTTTTTAGTTTATATTATTATTTTCTGAAAGTAGGAAACCAGTAAACTGGGCAAAGACGAGGGAGAACATCAGGCAGCTGTTTTGCTCTTGCGTTCCATTTCTGTTTTCTACACAAACCATAGGCTGCTTCATTTCAACATGAGAGGCTGTTATTTAGAGAGACGCAATATGATTTATAGATTCTCAGCATGTTGTTTAGCTGTTACAGGTCCTATATTATTTACATAGATGCTGTTTTGATGTCTACTTGATATCCTAAATGCTATGGTACTTTCAAATTGCTGTGTATGCAAAAATACTGAGCTGCTTCAACATTAAACAAATAACATTTTTGCTACTCACCAATACAAAGACCAGTTGGTTTGTCTAGTCATAAGCCTACTTTGGAAATAGTGAAATATTATTTCACCAGAAAGAAAAAGTTTTTTTTTTAGCGAATGTGTAGTTGAGTAAGTAAAATATATTCTTTCTTCTGGTGAAATACATAATTTTCTGGCCAAACGTAAACATGCACCATTTTACACATGCATTGGGGCCCCAGAGTGCATCCACTATAGGGAAAGTAGACTTTCAACTGGAAGGGTATAATACAGTGGCATTTCTGAGCAATTTGGAGCCCCAGGCAAGATTACCTTACAGGTCCACTTGGTAAGAGCCCCCTTTACCAAATGGACCTGTAAGGGTCCTGGTGACGCCCCCCCTCCTCATGGTGCCCCAGGCAGCTGCCTAGTCTGCCTAATGGCAAAAACACCCCTGGTATAGTAGAGTAGAGACCTGACACTGGGAACAGAGAGGGACTCCATGGAGTACATGGACTCCCAGCTGCTCTTCAGGGAGGGAACTGTGGTTATGTGGTTGCCACACTATCCATGTCCCATCCATATCCATTATCCCATGATAATGGACACTCATTGCAATTCAATCACAAATATGTTCAGTATTTTCAATGATGTGTATTGTGTGTTTTTGTGTGCGTCCACCAGATGGACCTTGCATGCCATAACATAACATTGATGCAGCTGGCTTCCAAATTATTTTGGGTCACGGTCATCTACAGTACTTCATCTTAGAACCAAGACTTGCCATGGCAACAGCTCAGGTTCAAATCTCACTTCTTCTTCTTCCTCTCCACTGCTCTCATCCTCTCCTCTCATTCCAATCTCCTCTGCCAGTGAAACCATTAAATCATCAAACCATAACGTCCCTCCCCACCCCTGAGGGTTCAAATCTTCAGCATATGTTCCTCTCTCTCTCTTTTCTCCTAGTCCTCCCTCCCTCCCTCCCTCTGTCAATATTTACTGAGTTTCTCATTGAATCTCTCAGGTAATAGTATCTTATTCCCAAAGCCCTGTTCAGTGCAAACACGTGCGCACGCGGGCGACCACACACACACACACACACACACACACACACACACACACACACACACACACACACACACACACACACACACACACACACACACACACACACACACAGTAAACACACAAGGGCCATTCCATTTAAATGAACACTGGTAACCACTGCTGTCCCTGCTGACAGTGTGTGTGTGTGTGTGTGTGTGTGTGTGTGTGTGTGTGTGTGTGTGTGTGTGTGTGTGTGTGTGTGTGTGTGTCTGTGTGTGTGTGTGTGTGTGTGTGCGTGCGTGCGTGTGTGTGCGCGCGCGCATGCGTGTGTGTGTTTTCAAGTGCGTGTGCCTATGTGTGTGTCAAACTGATAGCTTGCTGTCCCTTTTAGGTAATATCATGCTTGAGGAGAGAGAGAATGAGAAAGAGACCGAGGAGCAAGAGAGAGAGAGAGAGGGGGGGGGGGGGGGGGGATAAGGGATAAAGGGGGGGCATAATAGTGTGTGTAAAGTGATGTATAGTGATGTAAAGCACACTCACACCATAGTGTTATACCGAATACTATAGAATACTATTATTATGGATACTAATATTATGAATCTAAAGACGTGTACCGGTGTATGCATTATGCAAAGTCAAATTTTCTGTTTTATACCCCCCCCCTCTCTCTCTCTCTGGATGTTTGTCTGTTGTTTATTTCCTCAAAGCTCCTCTCTGCTCTCTTCACTTCCACCCTCCCCCCTTCCATCCTCCATGACTGATCCTCCCTCCCCCCTGCCTAATTCTTAGCTCTACAAGGGTGAAAAAAATAAATGAAGACACGCAATGAATCGTATTATAGGCTAATAATTATAGTAATGATATACAGTAATATTTACCACACACGCTGACAATGCTTTGCATATGTTTAAGAGCAGTCCATGATGTCATTCATCTATGACCTTAGCAGACTTGGCACGCATGCGTGGCTGTGTGCATGTGCTGGCATCAAACACAGTTCGAGTTTATATGAGCCAAACACTGTATAAAATAGATTGATAAAACGTGATTCTCTGTGCTGGAGGTGGCACGGCAGTTAAAGGACAACTTTTTTTTCCAACCAAGTTTCATGTTTTAGGTTGTTATTAGAGAAAAATACATATTTGTTTACAAAATGTTAAAGCAATTTCTTTTCTACAGTCAGATCTTCTAATCCTAATACATCCTAGGAAATTACATCTGGCCACAAATGAACTAATGAATGTGACAAACTGGCATATTGAGCCTCTGGGTCAGCCATATGTGCTGCGTGCTGCCTCCTTCACAAAAAAAATCTAATTTTGTAACCAAACACATATTTAGGACCATGTTTGAATGCCCCTGCCCCTGTCAAAAACAGCTAAAATCCCTAAAACTAAAGAAAGCAAGGAATGTAAAACAATTAACACCCATAACATCATAAAACATAAACCTTGGCTGAAAAAAACCCAGCAAACTTGTCCTTTAAAGTGCAGATACAGGCTAAGAGAACTAAGATGCAGCATGACAATGCACATAGAGGAGTACATAATTATACACACTGTATTTACACACACACACACGCACACGCACACATGCATGCACGTGATCGATTTTTTTTGCCAGTGCCAATATTGTATATTGTTAAATACAATTCTGGGACGTGTATGCTCCCACTCAGACTAGAGAGAGAAAAGTACTGATCTCATGCTTCCTTCAATGCACGAGGAGTCCAAGCTGCAGGAGGAGAGTTTCCCCGGTTGGACGTAGTGCATGGAAGGAACTCGCTATTACAACCAGATCCTTTCCCCTCCTTCAAGTGCAAACACACTTCTACACTACACTAATATGTAGTACACCACCATTACAAAATGTAACAAAATATATTTATACTTACAAATACATACAAAAGCACATACACAAAACAGACATAGACTCATACAGTACACACCATGCAAACATTGCATGATTGTATATACCACAAACATAATATACCAATACACTTACTGTAGCCAGCCAACAGATAAAGCTTAAGAAAATGATATCTCAAAGCTTTAAATATTTAAATATTACCACTAATAGTTTTTTCACAGCTGTGGCTAGCAGATAGCCATATCAAACGTTAAATAACACACACACACACACACACACACACACACACACACACACACACACACACACACACACACACACACACACACACACACACACACACACACACACAAACAGGCATGCACTCGTTCGCACCCACATGCACATGCACATGCACGAACGCACGGACACACACACACAGCGCAAAGAGTCAAAGGAACATTTGCGTCAGCAGACTAATGAATATTTATGCATCTTAGGCAACCATTGCATGTTATTGACCAATATGCCAGCTGAACTATTAGCTGTAACTTCTGTGGACACATAAACAAATAAAGACCTATACGAACAAAGATATCAAAACCGTGCTATAAAGTCAAAGAAGTAAATTGTGCTCCTCATTGTGCTCTCTCTCTCTCTTCCTGCATTGTTCACATCTTTCCCTCCTCATTACCCTTTTTGTTATTTGCCTAGTCTTTTTTTATTTCTTTCTCTTGTATAATTTCCTATTTAAAGGTCATTAAATCCTTCCGCGAAGCATTGTATGACATAAGCTAGAAAGATATTCATAGTTAGATTACATCTTTATCTCTATTTTCATCTGTCCTTCCTTTCTGCCTAGCAATAATTCAATTCATTCAAACTCAATCAAATTGACATTTTCCAGTTTCCTTTGTGGTTATTTTTGTCAAGATATCATATTATACAGATGACGTATAATAGAAAATAACTAAATAGCTTTTTTGTGTTCTTCCCACAAACCATACTAATTTATTATTCATCTTTTGGAAGTTAAATATTGCTTATGCTTAGCTCACTTTAACAAGATAGTCTGGAAAACATCTTGACAAGTGCCTGCCAAGTCAACCCCTGGCACTAGATGGTATAGTACAACGTAACTGATGCCAGCATATACTGTATGGTGACTGCTGTCCCAAACTGAACAAACAATACCCCCCGAAATATGCAGAAACTTTCAATGTTTTGTTTTCGGACTCGTTGTTACAGCCTCACACAGTAGTCTAGTACAGTGGTTTTCAAACTTTTTCATACAGGTCTACTATTTAGGAGCATCATGAAGGAGGAGCATCAAAGTCTCTGGAGTTGGACTTGTAGTTTTTACATTGTCTGTGCTTTGCTTCAATCTTCTCACTGACCTCCTCAGACAATTCTGTTTTTTTTGTCCATGCTCAGTATTGGCCATGTAGTGACACACATGCAACAGCAGAATGAGGGGGTTGCTCAATTTAAACTGGTTGGATGACTGACATGGCCAATACTGAGCATTTGATACACCAAATACTTTTGTCAATTTCAACTTATTTTTCAGACATTTGGAGATGTCAAAACTTTCAGCCATGACAATATATACTGTATATACTGCACCAAGATCTATATAGGATACAAAATAATCTTCAGCGATCGGAATTGCATACAGATTGAAGTGTAGACTGACATACACGCCAATAGCGATATCAGCGTTTTTGGCAGAATCGACACATTTTTCCAATACTCTGATATCAGATCAGTATCGGAACAACTGTTATTGCTATAGAGCTGTGCAGTCCCGCCCCTCGCCCGTGTTCCAGAAACAGAATCCTTTCCTCATAGACTTTTCGAAAATGGTTAATAAAAACACAATAGTGCCGCGGACAAAACCAACTCGGGTCGTGACAAATCATGACAACAAACACAATATTATAATGCAATATAAACGTAATTAGCAAGAAGTAGAAAACGGTAGGATACAACACTTTTTGTTTCATCTTAGAAATGATTTGATTGTCCAAAAAGATTGTGTGTCATCATGATTCGTCACGACCCGAGTTGGCTTTGTTTGTGGTGTAATCGTCTTTATATGAATCATTTTCAAAAAGTCTATGATAAAAATGAATGGGGAATCCGTTTCTGGAACAGGGGCGATGTCACGAGGGTGCGGGACTGCGCAGCTCTACAGCTACATGCACACAGCGAACCACGAGGCCTCCTCCAATGTTATCAATTTACAAAGCTCACACATTGGCCATGTGTAGGCATTGTTCAACAATATATATTAATATCACTGTCCATTGTGAAAGGACAAAAGAAAGCAATTGCCCCATTGACCTAGAATTGAAGAACCGTTCTCAATTTACATTTTAATTTAGCTGCCTGAAAGCCTTTTTTCAATTGTGGGGGGAACCACGTCGTTATTAGGCAGTCTTGATTATGCTCAAATATGTCTAAGTTTACACACGATTAGTTACACACGAGATAGTTTTGCATCAGAACGTTTGCGTTTATACTGACAGACATTAGCAGCCTTAAATATTGACAGCTGCTCTGCTGCTGATGGCAAGGCCCTCTGGAGGGATGGTGGAGACAGTGGAGCGCGTCATCTGCTACCATTCCCCCCTTCCCCCGTGCAAGTCATCTACCACACACACACACACACACACACACACACACACACACACACACACACACACACACACACACACACACACACACACACACACACACACACACACACACACACACACACACACACACCAGGGGCGGATCTACGCATGGGCATGGGGAAGCAATGCCCCCCTGAGTAAACATGATGGCATGCAAAACAACCCAAGATATTTCAAATCAAAGTGCTTATATTTAAAACGATTTGAAACACTACAACTGCTACTAACTACAGCTGTGGCACCACTAAACAACAGCATTTCATCATTGAAAACAGAAAACGCTCTGAGTCAGACCTTTAGCTTTATGCATGCTGCGTGTCTGTTGCAACTTCAACAACAACTGATGTTATTATTGATGTTTTACTTGCCTAATAAAAGTCCTGCCCCCCCCTCCCCCCAATTGGGAAATGTTACATCCGCCCCTGACACACACACACACACACACACACACACACACACACACACACACACACACACACACACACACACAACGCCTTAGGAAAGCATGAAAAATAATAAAAGACTACAATCCAGGGCTGTATGGACGGTTCATATTGCTGCCGTCTGGCAGACGTTACTGGAGCGTTCAGGCACGAAGAACTGCCAGACTCACAAACCGCTTTTTCCCCCCCAAGGCCATAAGGCTGCTCAACGAGCAACATTAAGCGCCAGCCTTATTGATTATATTGATCATATGAACACTTCATATGGTCTGGACACTTTTACAGTGTCTAGTTGTCATTATGTTTCAGATCTATCGGTATGATGTACAGTATGTTGTTATACAAACCATGCATTTCCATGTCTCTATCAATGAATGTGCTAATACAGTGGTTTTCAACTTTTTTGATACCAGGGCCCACTCTTTATTCAGAATTGGAGCCACGGACCACCACTTGATGACATTTTAGCACAAAAGCTTTTGCTATATATGGTCTCTCCACCATGACAGTAGAGTGTTGACACTCACTTTCACTTTTGTTTCAGCAGTGGTTCAGCCATAAACACTGTGCCACACCCCCACCTTTTGATACAGCTGAATCACTGCTGTACCAAAAGTGAAAGTCAGTACTCACACTACTGACATGGTGGGGAGACCAAATATAGCACAAGACCCCTTTAGAGCCCCATTATAAGCCTATTTTGGGAAAGGGGAAACAGCCATTATGGAGCGTTTTCACAAAATAACACATGAACCACTTAAAAAAACTGCATATAAAGAAAAAAGAAAAAAAAATGTTGGTGTGAAATTCTCCTTTAGCTTATATACAGTACACTGTCTGATAATCTGGCCATATTATTATTGTTTTCACTGTATTTGCAACTATTTTTAATGAATTATCACAATCTAATAAGTATTGTAAGCCTTGCCTAGCCCTGAGGCCCATAGTGGCAAGATCTCCTGTTTCCTTAGCATGATGTACAAGTACACCCACTGGACATGATACTACTAGTACTGTATATACAGTATATCACAGGGACTATACCGCTCCAATGCTTGATGCCGGGTGCCAGCAGGGAGGCAGATCAGGGGACATAAGGACTAAGGACCTCATCTGGAGATTGGGGTGGGATTTAAAATGTTGGGTGGGATTCAACATTTAGAAGCGCCTGTGACTGCTTGGTGAGCCCAAGTGGCAAGCAGAGGCAGATGTAACATTTCCCAATTGGGGGGCAAGAAAAAATGCTATGGCATGGTATACCATTTTCGGTTACAGGACTTTTATTAGGCAAGTAAAGCATCAATAATAACAGTTGTTGTTGAAGTTGCAACAGACACGCAGCATGCATAAAGCTAAAGGTCTGACTCAGAGAGTTTTCTGTTTTCAATGATGAAATTCAGCTGGTTTAGTGGTGTGACAATTGTAGTTAGTAGCAGTAGTAGTGTTTTAAATCTTGGGAAGTGATTTGAAATTCATGGTGTAGTACCAGCCTGGTGCACTAGGGGCCCCCAAAAGTAGCTACACTATGTGAACCTGCTGCTCTCTCCTGATTGGAGGAGAATTGTGGTGACCTGGGGAACTTTTATTAGCTCCTCTGCTAACGTGGGGGAGGGGGAAACTCCATATGTGGTTTCCACACCTTATAATAGAGCATTTTAACAGAAAAAAAATATTTTTTGGGTGATATCTGACAAAAGTGAAATCACTTCCCCTACCTTTAAATCATTTAAAAAATAATATCAGTTTAATTTTAAATATCTTGGCTTGTTTTGCATGCCATCGTGTTTGGTGAGGCAGACTGGGCATTTAGGGGGCATACCCCCACATACCCATGCCTAGATCCGCCCCTGGTGGCAAGCATCCCGTTGCTGGTGCTTGGCTCTTATTGCTCTGCTGGCTGCAGATATAGCTGATGAGGGCAAATTGATTGTGGATCAATACATGTGTGCCTCTCTGCAGCAGGGGGGAATAAGAGCAGGCATCTGACATGCCTGACCTTAACCAGTTGATCGTTCTGACAGCACCTCAATGATGAGAGAGAGAGAGAGAGAGAGAGAGAGAGAGAGAGAGAGAGAGAAAGAGAGAGAGAGAGAGAGAGAGAGAGAGAGAGAGAGAGAGAGAGAGAGAGAGAGAGGGGGGGGGGGGGGGGCGAGAGCTCAGAGAGAGAGAGAGAGAGAGAGAGAGAGAGAGAGAGAGAGAGAGAGAGAGGGGGGGGGGGGGGAGAGAGGGAGAGAGAGAGAGAGAGAGAGAGAGAGAGAGAGAGAGAGAGAGAGAGAGAGAGAGTTGATGGCACTGAATCAGTCTGTACACATGAACTCTATTTCAGTTTGGAGTGCCCAGAAGTGGGAGCACTTGTTTACATTTACATTTACCTAAAGGCTAAAATACTGTACATTAACATTCAGCTTTTCCTAAATAATAATTTCATAAAATGTTACTTTTTTTCTCTTCTCTTTCTTCTTCTTTTTCTTCTCTTTTTTTCAAGTAGAGTGCTATTTGGCAACACTAAGACTGGTGGCAGGTTATAATGGAAATCTCCCAGATTTCCATTTCCAACTGGAAATTCAGTTGAACGCAACACTGCACTGCAGTGCATTCGATGTGCAGTGAACAAATTGCATGTGCAGGTCATTTCCCATCACCATTGTTCCCATCATTATTGTTACATCATTATTACCATTTTCCCCTCTCTATTATGCATCTTCCTGGGTCTACCATTGATTGGTATATCCAAAGAACCCTTCCATCATGTCAAATGATTCTCACCCATGTACGATTGTACGCATGGCTGTAATCTGACATTGAACATGTCTGATGATATAGAGAGGCCCTGGAAGAGGTCTGCAAGGAAGATTTCCGATTCTTCTTTTGAAGAATCGGAAACTGATCAGTGAGGATTGATTTTTGTCTTCAGGATCAACTAATTTAGCTACAGTTTAACTATTCCACTGACACACCTTGGTTCAGAATGACCATAGAGCATTTATTGCAAAGCTTTTGCATGTTAGTGGAATGGTGGCGTGGCTCTGCTCATGTGGTATCAGACGATCTATGAAGGGAGTCATAGGTCTGATAGAACATTTGACATCTCTGATTATCTGTGCCCCGAGACGCAGCTCTGATTTGATCAACCCACCCTGAGCAGAGCCTACCATTCCAAGTACAACCACGTATTGTACTAAACATATCACTGTGTCCATAGAGCACATAATAATCACAGATTCCCATAACAGAACTACAGTATACCACAATATAGTACAATGCACTAGAATGCGCTAGAGCAGTGGTTTTCAACAATTTGCATACCAGTGTCCACTATTTATTCTGCATTTTAGCCACGGAGGACCACCATTTGATGTTGAGTTTAGTATCCTGACTAATTTAGGAGAACTAACTGTCAAAATGTTGGTCAAAATAACAATTCTTCTACATTTTAAATGTGTAGACTCTTGAAAATTAGGTAATTCAGATGAGTTACAGTTCAAGAGTTACAGATCTATAAGGGTCCATTTGGTTACCAATGGTCCTTTCTAGGAAGGAAGGAGGACAAAACAAGGGTTTTATCTCTGCTGCCTGTCAACCACTAGACTAGCACTAGATCTTCCACCAGGAGTTTTTCACCAATTGTGGCACTAGGAGTTCTGAAAAAAAAAAGTGAAATATATATATATGGCGCAAGTTGGCAACACTGGTACCATCGCTTCACAGGATTTGTCACATTTTTATTTAATGTTCTATTTCCCTTATTTCACATCAAAATAATTCAACTTTCATTCTCCATATTTTGCAAATGTAACCAGGTCCGGATGTAACATTTCACAATTGGGAAATGTTACATGAAGTCACATTTTATTCTGCAAGTAAGCGTCAATAATGACATCAGTTGTTGGTGAAGGTGCAACAGGCACGCAAGCATGCATAAAGCTAAAGGTCTGAAGTTTCCTGAGTTTTCTGTTTTGAATGATGAAATGGTGTTGGTTTAGTGGTGCGACAATTGTAGTTAGTTAGTAGCAGTAGTAGTGTTTCAAATCAATTTAATTGTAAGAACTTTAATTTGAAATATCTTTGAAATTTGGGTTGTTTTTGCCATCATGCCTGGTGGGGCAGTCAGGGGCATTTAGGGGAGCACTGCCCCCCATGCCCATGCCTCGATCTGCCCCTGAATAACTACTATACAGTATTTTCTATTATTTTATCAGGGTTCAGACTAGGTTAAACAACATTTGTTCAGAGACTTACTGTAAGGTCTAGCAAACAGGAGGGAGTGCTTTATGATATTTATTGGCACGGTTGTGCTGCTACATCAGCACAACGCAGCGTGAGATGCTGTCACCTTCCATAGTCATAAATAATAAATGGTATTGTTTCGAGTATAATTTCTGCTCTGTTGACCTCTTTCAAACTGGCCACTCTTTCTTGATTAACTTTTCAGATATTGCCCTTTTGATTTTTTGTTCATTAAACTTCCATTTTGTTTCCAGTAGAATAGATGGAACAACTTTCTCCCACAGGCACACTACTCAAACCCACAAACACACATACTGCTATGTATTTATTTATTCCCTTTTCTTATACATTTGGAGAGGTCTCTTGACCCAGGGCTGGATCTAGCATGGGGCAATGGCCCCCCTAAATGCCCTGACTGCCCCACCAAGAATAATGGCATGCAAAACAACCCAAATTTCAAAGACAAATCAAAGTGCTTACAGTGTATTTAAAATGAATTGAAACACTACTACTGCTACTAACTACAGTTGTGGCACCACTAACCCAACAGCATTTCATCATTGAAAACAGAAATCTCTTTGAGTCAGACCTTTATCCATGCTGTGTGCCTGTTGCAACTTCAATAACTGATGTTAGTATTGATGCTTACCTGCCTAATATACGTACAACTCCTGTACCCTAGAAGATATAAATCTTGTCTGTCACAAAACTAAAAAAATAAGTGGTATGGGTGCGGCTTCATCGCTCGTGGTACGAAGCGACCCGGGCAATGGAAGCCGCCCTCATGCCATTTTCATCTGCCCCCCAAAATGGTAAATGTTACATCCGGGCCTGCTTGCACCAGGTGGTGGAACTTTGGCTCAGGGGTCTATAGGGTGACATATAGTACAGGGGCGTAGCTACGGGTGTGCTGAGGTGGGCCGTGGCCCACCTAAATAGAGAGCTGGCCCACACATTGAAAACATGACTAAGTACTTGAGAAAACAAAGGACAAAGACCAGAGAGCCTCTAGACAGAGCTTGAGAGGTCTGGACTCACTGTATTATAATGCAAATTTTCATTCACCCTTTGTTTGTAAACCTGCCAGATCGTTATCATTTGGCAGGTATATCTGTGAAAACAATAGCGCTTGTTTCTGTGTGGGAACTTCCACAAGGATTTTCCAAACAGCTGTGAAAAGTTATTCTGGTCTGGTCTTGTGAAAGAAAATCTGTCATGATCAGCAGACACATTGGTAACTAATTTAACAGCTGAAGTCTACTTGATCTGGAATGATTGTGCTAATGAAACAAAACACTATGTGTTGGCTGAAAGGATTATTATTTCATGTCAAGACATTAATTCAAGAAAATAACCCTAGTACAGTAAAATTTATATAAACCGAAATATAACCGTAATGCGGCAATAATAGCAACAAATAGCTTTTCTTGCACACACAAATTTGCGGCCATCACGCACGCACACGCAGCATGCCCACCCTGAATCGCTCATGCCCACCCTGAATTGAGTTTCTGGCTACGCCACTGGTATAGTATGTAGTGAATGGTAAACTGGGCTGGCTGGTGAACTGCTAAAATTCTGGTGTGTTAAAGGGATAGTTCAGATTTTTGGAACTTAAGTTGTAGGAAATACTTGCCATTAATATAGTGGTGTCAGCTGTATTCATTGATGCCCAGAGTCTTGTGGTGGGACTTCAGCTCTGGTTCTGGTGAATATTAAGTAGTTCTGGTTATTTTGTGGGGGTCCCTCGGGCCATGCAGTGAAAGTAAATGAGTCCAAAAAACCCAAAAATATTAGCACATCCTTCGTTCAATTTTTACCCCCCTATCACATGGAATAAAAGTCATATTTCATATTTCGGCCCATGTTTCCCGTCAGACAAGTTAGTTGGCGCACACAGTTCCGGTTAGTTCCAGTCCGTCTCTTATTTGGGTGCCTCAGCTGGCAGGAGGCGATCGCTGCTCGCTGCCGGCCTGCCACTTGCATAAGGATCGTATCTAACAAGCGACGTAGAGCGACGTAGAGTGACGTAGATCAACTTCAACGGCACCGGTCGTAACTATTATTTGATAATGTTAAGCGAGACATACTGTAGATCTACTGCAAAGACACGCTTTGAGTTAATACAGTTGACACCAGTACATTAATGGCAAGTATTTCATACAGATTAACTTAAAAAATCTCAACTATCCCTTTAAAATGACAAGATCACAAGCAGGATGAAGATTACGACCTTTAAAAGCATTGTTGTTCCGATAAATGACTCAGCCATCTTAGATATAGCTGAAAAAGGCTGGCCATTGATTACGATTGGAATTCCATGTACAGTGAAACCACAGTACCGAGGTATCATGTCAGACATACAACTATATGTATGCATGCACACAAAAACATAAACAGGCATTTAATCCATATGCACTGCATGTGCAGTGCACACATACTCACATGCCAACACATACACGCACGCATGCGCGCGCGCAGCCGCGCGCGCACACACACACACACACACACACACACACACACACACACACACACCTCATTGGCTATTCCAGTAGCTGGCTGTCTGGAACTTATCGATGACCAATCAATACTTTGCGATCGATCGACCCTATCACCATGGCAACAACCATTTAGCCTGCTATCTCTGACCATTCATTATACAGGCTATTAAGCTCTCTCTCTCTCACTCTCTGTGTGTGTGTGTGTGTGTGTGTGTGTGTGTGTGTGTGTGTGTGTGTGTGTGTGTGTGTGTGTGTGTGTGCGTGTGTGCGGCTGTGGGTGTGCGTGCATGCATGCGTGCGAGAGAGAGAAGTAGAGAGAGAGAGAGAGATAGAGAGTTATAGCTACCATTAGAGAAAGAAAGGGTTTGTTGCTGTGTGTAAACTATGCTTACGGAATTACAATACTGGAATCGGTTGCCTGTTAACCATTCTACATCCATTCACTGCTATACTGCAGGCTGGAAAGGGAAGAAGTAGAACTTGGTGATGTTTTGTTCATATGTATTTCAAATTGCTTAATTATCAAAACAGCTGCGGGGCATTGTAGCTAATAGCTAGACTATCTTGCTAAGTTTGCATGAAAATTGATAGTCTAGCCAAAGACAACACATCTGGTGCTGGATGGTCTCACCTTGGACAACGAACAACACATTTCTGAGAAACAAATGAAATAAAAATCCATAATATAAATAATGACCACAATGTTTCACGATATTTGTTCTAACATAGAAAACAGTATAGTCATAACACTCACAGCAGGGGCGTTTTTGCCATTAGGCAGACTAGCAGTTGCCTGGGGCGACGGGGCGTCATGAGGGGATAGGTGGCACCAGGACGACCACCAGACATGCTTTAAAAGGATCGCAGGCTAATAAGCCTCATATGGATAAATACATTATACTTGTCCTCTATAACAGGAATTGAACATTTACAACACATAATATGTTCTTCAGCAATTAAAACAGCGTGTTACTCATGTCGGACTGGTAGATGATACATCGGCTATAAAGGAGAGCGGTGCCTGCACTCTCATGACTGATGTATTCACTCATGTCAATCACATGTCAGGGCAGTAGAAAACGTATCTATCGATGACAACATCCATGATTTTAATAGTTACTGGAGGCGTGCGGGGGTGTGAGCCAATGGCCTTTTTGTAGCACAATCATAAGCCAATATCTTACTGTTGGTTTAAATTCTATATACAACCCTCACCCTCTTATTGACCTGCAACTTAATGTAAAGGTCAACCAACCTGTCACACCAAGTCTTTAGAATTCAGGTTTTTACAATATGCTCTTTTGGACAGGGTAAGGCAACACAGATGGTTGCATGCAAATATTGGCCCTGGGTTTGTAGACCTGGTGTAACCTACTGTATGTTGTTATACCTTACATGCCAGGAGCCACAGGTGTGTCTCATATAGGAACATACACGCAACCACACACACACACGCACACACGCACACACACACACACACACACACACACACACACACACACACACACACACAACACACACACACACACACACACACACACACACACACACACACACACACACACACGCGCACACACACACACACACACACACACACACACACACACACACACACACACACACACACACACACACACACACACACACACACACACTTCTCTGTCTCTCTCTCTCATAATGTCTGTCTCTCTCTGACGCACACATACACGCACGCACGCACGCACGCACGCATGCACAGACAGACAGACAGACAGACAGACAGACAGACAGACAGACAGACAGACAGACAGACAGACAGACAGACAGACAGACAGACAGACAGACAGACAGACAGACAGACAGACAGACACACACACACACACACACACACACACACACACACACACACACACACACACACACACACACACACACACACACAAACACCACAGGTGTGGCACCACAGGTAGACTACAGATGCATATCTGAATCAAGACACTGAAAGCTGGTGCCCTGTGATACAGCATAATCCCATGAAACACGCATCAGTTCTTTCACTGTGTTGACACAGCACCAGATGCCTAGAGTTTCTGGTTAGTCTAGCTGGAATAAATAAAATACAATAATGTAGTAAATGTAGAAACCACATGGAGAACTGGTGCATATCCAAACAAAACATGTAACAAAGTAGACCTACTACTTATTTCACAATTTTATATTGGTATGCAAGAAGGATCAACACCCATCGCAACCTCAGAAAAAAAAACTCACAAAAGGTCCTCACAAAGGGTTATTTACTACACATTCATTTTCTGGGATAAATAAACTGCACGACTCTGAAACGCAGCAGGAACATTGCAAATGTGTGACTCCTTGAAAGAATCAACTGATCAGTCAGTGAATATTTTCTGGAAATGTCAAAACAGGGAGGTCCACCCCCCTCTTTGCTATTATTCTGTCCATTAATTAGACAGACGCAGTCTGTGCCCATCTAAGGTTGTGAGGGAAACAGTAAAATGATGACATCCAGATATCTTAGATCAAGGTCTCTAAGATATTCACAGTCGAATATATAAATCCTAGGGCACATATGTCAAACTCAAGGCCCGGGGGCCAGATCAGGCCTGTGAATTAATTATTTTCGGCACACAGGATGATACTGAATGCACAATGCAAATAATTGTTTTACTTTTTCAACTCAATTGATTTACTTTAACTCACTATGAAAGCAGTGCTTGGTGAGGATCATAGAACAGGAATCTGAATCTGAAATGTAATTTTCAGTTTTTAATGCATGCAGTTGCATTGCATTAATTCATCCACAAGGGACATCTATTTTCGAAGCAAATCGGTGCCTGTGTGTTGAAACATAGTCCGGCCCTCGACTTGTACCAATTGTTTCCATTTCAGACCGCTGTTTATTTGAGTTTGACGTCTCTGCTATAGGGTGTATAGTACAGCAAGGGGTCATAAGCCATAGAAATGTTTGAGATTGAGGTTTCTGTCCTTAAAGATTATAGTAATGTTACAGTAACGTAGGTCTATGTCATTTTATAGGTTGTAAAAGGTGAAAGAGATGCAAAACCAAAGTGGGGGATATACAGTGCAGGAAAAGTAAACCTTATGAAAATAAAATGCCCCAATGTAGGGCTCCAAAGATGGAGTGCTTTATTTGGTACAATTACGCACTTTCTCTTTGGAACCCTACAGTGTGCAAGCATGTTATTATTATTATTATTATCTCTATAATCATTCTCCCGTTTTCATGTAACTTAGCTTGTAAAATTATGAAATCCAGGACTGGCCTTTATCTCTCTCCTTTCTCTTGTCTTCCTCACAAACAGAGAGTTTCACCCTGATTAATTATGCGTACTGCATACAAAGCATTTCCATCGTGCCAAAGACAATCAGAATAATTATGCAACGTGTTTATTGGACCCTTGACACACTCTTTTTTTCTGTGCGTGTGTGTGTGCGCATGTGTGTGTGCGTGTGTATTAGCATAGCCTATACTGTAGATGCACCGATGAATTAGGCCAGCTGGCCAGGTTGGCAGAGTGTGTGTAGGTGTGTGTGTGTGTGTGTGTGCACTGTGCAGGCATTCTGCAGCGTGAGAGAGAGAGAGACAGGTGCGGATCTAGGCATGGGCATGGGAGGGCCATTCCCCCCTAAATGCCCAGACTGCCCCACCAAAAGGCATGCAAAACAACCCAATATATTTTAAATTAAATTGGTTATATTTAAAATGATTTGAAACACTACTACTACTACTAACTAGCTACAGTTGTGTCACCACTAAACCAACAGCATTTCATCATTGAAAACAGAAAACTCTCTGAGTCAGATCTTTAGCTTTATGCATGCTGCGTGTCTGTTGCAACTTCAACAACAACTGATGTAGAGAGAGACAGAGAGAGAGAAAGAAGAGAAAACAGGAAAACAGAATGAGGGAACGAAATAAGAGAGTCAGAGAGGGAGAGATTATTTGAGTGTGTTTATGTGTCACACAGTGGGCTCTTGTCATGCCCAGTTGTCTATGTCCGGCAGATCGCTTCTCCCCATGAGACTCTGTGTGTGTGTGTGTGTGTGTGTGTGTGTGTGTGTGTGTGTGTGTGTGTGTGTGTGTGTGTGTGTGTGTGTGTGTGTGTGTGTGTGTGTGTGTGTGTGTGTGTCTTTCTCTCTCGCTCGTACATGCCCTTCGTGCTGACACTGCGTTTTAATATTTCACTGCATGTGGGGCTCACCATATGCTGCCCTGTCATACACCACGTATGAGCCAGTCCCCCTGCCATGAGGCAGGGACACACACACACACACACACACACACACACACACACACACACACACACACACACACACACACACACACACACACACACACACACACACACACACACACACACACACACACAGTATGCACAATGCTTATATTACTATACCTCAGAGAGGACAGGTCTTATGGGACCCTGATCACCTACTATACCTGACCTCCAACTGTCCTGCATGTGCGAGGGAACAGAGTAATACAAGGGTTGGGTTGATATACTGTAGGGGCGGAATCTAAGCATGGGCATGGGGGGGGCAATGCCCCCCCAAATGCCCTGACTGCCCCACCAAACAACATAGCATGCAAAACAACCCAAATTTCAAAGATATTTAAAATTAAAGTGCTTATAATTAAAATTATTTGAAACACTACTACTGCTACAAACTAACTACGATTACCGTACCACTAAACCAACAGCATTTCATCATTTAAAAACAGAAAACTCTCTGAGTCAGACCTTTAGCTGTATGCATGCTGCGTGTTTCTTGTAACGTCAACAACACCTTTTGTTATTATTGATGCTTACTTGCCTAATATACTTTAATTCAGGGTTGCCCAAAGGGTAGATCGTGATCTACCAGTAAATCACAAAGGCTGTGCAGGTAGATCACATGACAGTCCCCTAAAATATATAACCGTCAACACCAAATAATTTGTTTTCAAACGTCAGTAGCATATAAAAAAATACTCTTCCCATAATCTTCCAATACTCTTCCCATGTTTTTTTTAAAAAGTAACACCATGGTCGCTATTTCAAAGCTCTCACTTTATAGTGGGCTTTGGAATGGATTAAAGTATTTTCAGCAATGGGATGAACACATTTTTGATGTGTAGATCTTGTTCAGCCAGTCATTTTGGAAGTAATTCTCAAGTCAAAAAAGTGTGGACACCCCTGCTGTAAGTTCTGTGACAGAAAATGGTATGAGGGCTTCATCTCATCTCCTGTGGCGCGAAGCAACGTGGGAGATTGAAGTCGCCCCCATACCCCCCAAATGCTACATCCGCGCCTGGGTTGGTAACTGATAACCACCAGGGCTGATCAATGCTAACTGGCGACAGCTGCCTGTCACTGTGGGAAAGAAGGAAGGCTGCTGCCACGGTTGCAAATGCCGATTAAATACTATATTCTCTTTGTCTTTGTGATTTTAAAAATCTATGTGCATGTAATAAGCAAATTATCACCCAGGCAGGCATCCTTGGTTGCACTCGTTTGGATAACCGTGGGGCAACAACAAATGCAATAATCTGCATTTAGCCTAGTTAATTTACTATGGTACTCACACAAGCTATACCATCCCTCGGGCATCCTGGGGTGGTTAAATCACAAAACACTGTGCTAAGTCATCAAATCATGAACGACAAACCTATTTTCTCTGTCCATGCCGATTTGCTTGACCCTACTACTATACACACTGATGTTATTATCGTCTTATCTCCATTCACACTATAGTCTAGCAAACATAAACATTAACGGTTTAAAAACAAACCCAGAAATAGCAGCCTGAAAGGCATGATGTTTAGAAGCCTCATAGAGTGTTTGACATACTGTATATACAGGGTGGGGTGGCTTGGATGGCACCAGAGCCTTATAGTGGGAGAGTTTGGATATTCCTGTTCACCCCTATGTCCCCAGGCACTCATCCTGCTGGAGGAGCATGGAGGAGGCCTATGGGTCCACTTTCAAACCGGAAGTCGATGAAATGAATGGCATTTAATAGGGAGCATAATACTAGTGTCTCATTCTTGCAATACATGCATCTCGCAAGACTGTAGTTGGGAAGTAGGACTAGGAATAGGGGTCTGATAGGACTAGGTTCTTTAATAAAAGTAAACAATAAAGAGACTGTAGTTGTGACTGAACAATACTTTAAAACAGGTGCCATTTTGCAACCTACAGCTCTTATTTGTGCCGTTCTCATTGAAAACAATGTATTTCCAAGTGCAGGTAGTCAGCGTACAGACTCTGTATAGTCACATAGCAAACCACGTGACCAGGCTGCTCTGCTCTGGTTTCGGGCACATGGATATCCCAACTGTCCCACTATAAGGCTCTAGCACAGCCCAATACATATCCAGGTACAGGGGAGGGTCTAAGGAGCATGGGAAGGCATGCTATCTACAGAGTAGGTATATTGAGCATTGACATGGGTTCCTGAACCTTACATGAGCAGGAGGCAGGGACGTAGCCCTCTGTGGACACAGATAAGTGTCAGGATTTCCATAGGATACGAGTCAAGGTCAAACCTGAAAGCAGAGTATTAGAGCAGATGTCAACTGAGGCGGAGGAGCGCTAGTGCACTACAGTGTCTTATAGGGGCTCTAACAGGGAGGCTGATAATAACCTACTTGGACACGCTATTGTCTGTCAAAGCCTTTCTGGGTGCAATCGGGTGCTTCTGTGGAGGTCATGACTGGCTGTCGTTCCTCATATAATAGACGGATCTCCATCGTGAGATGATGAAAGAGAACTACTTTTCCCCCAAGTTCATAGGCTTGGCATGAGGATGCTGAGCAATAATGGACCTCAGAAAATAGTAGCTTGAAGCAGGGGCGGATCTAGGCATGGGCATGGGGGGGCAATGCCCCACTAAATGCCCAGTCTGCCCCACCAAACACGATGGCATGCAAAACAACCCAAGATATTTCAAATTAAAGTGCTTATATTTAAAATGAATTGAAACACTACTACTACTGCTACTAACTACAGCTGTGGCACCACTAAACCAACAGCATTTCATCATTGAAAACAGAAAGCTCTCTGAGTCAGACCTTTAGCTATATGCATACTGTGTCTAATAACTGATATACTGAAGGGCTTCAAATAAAATCTCTCTTTTTTTTCTTTTTTTTTTCAATTTTCAAGTTTGATTTTTTGGGAGGATAAAACTACAAAAAAGACAACATGTTTTTATTTGATTGAAGAGAGTAGGGTGGTTCTTATTGAACAAAGATGATTGATGAAGTGCAAACCTCACTTTTCTTTCTTTTAATGAACATGGAAATACCCCCCCCCCCTCTCTTATTGGAGTCCTGGACTACCTTTTCTTAAAGTAAACAGCAGAACACATTGCATTTGTCTTTTCTTATTCAACAGAACACTTATTACGGTAAGATAGGCCGTGAGCCAGTGTGACACAGTTCTACGTAAATGTGCTAGGAAAGGGGAAACCGCGATTTTCGATCTTCATTCTTTTACGTCGTCCAAATTCTGAAACCTCAATTTCAATTCATTTTCGATTAATTGAAGCCCTATAGTAGCTCGCTTTGAACGAGAATTAAATATCTCCATTACCGTTTATTTTGAGATAAACAAGAAATGGGGAACTAAGTATTACTCTGGTGCCAGTGCTGAAGATGTTTACCACAGAGCCAATAAAAGCACAAATAGAGATTGAACTTTATGCAGTAGTAGGCCTACTGACCAGTGCAGATCCTAAATCAGTGGTTTTCAACCAGTGGTACGGGGACCACCAGTGGTCCTTGAGAGAGTTCCAGGTGGTCCTCAGGCTAAATGATGAAGTCGGTTAACCAGGTGTAACTCTTTGAGAGCATAAAAATGAAACCAAATGGACCAGCAAGAGTTAAGATATTCATCACCTGAATTATCCACTCAAGTCTACACAACATAATGTAAAAGTAATGGTAATTTGGATCTGTATGTTTGACTGTTTTGTTTCCCAAATCCAGCCTCGAATTGTGGACAAAATCAAAAAATAAATCTCAAATTATGAATAAATAGTGGGGCCTGGTATCAAAAAAAGTTGAAAACCACGGTCCTAAATCATCACAGGATCAAAATGTCTCAGGGAAACACAAATACAACCTCGGCAGTTGTACAGATCAGTTGAATTAACATTTTATCCACTAAGAGCTGTATAAGTGGAGCCATAGAAAATCGCCAATAACGTATTTGCTAACAAGGTGCCGCTTCCCATTACAGGTCATTCATCCAATCAGAAAAGTCCTGTCTGAATGTATAACACGACGTCAAACCCATCAAGATGGCAGCTGTACAGAAAGCTTGAATTTTACTCTTTCTAGGGCCAGGTTTTTGTTGCAGTTTGGTTAGGTTTGGTTAGGTATCACTCAGTAGTCCATGTGCACCACCTATTTTGAATTAGCACATAATGCAGGAAGCAGCAGGACATTGCTTTACTGAAAACGAGTGCTTCCAAACTCTCGTGTTCTAAGCAAGATTTTACCTGGCACTGTGTGACATTTTGGCCCACATTTTCTGTCAATAGCGTCTTCAATGAGCGGACATTGCACTGTGCCATGTCTTTATTAAAATGTATTTATGAGCAATGAGCAGAAGCAGTCGACTCCTCTAGATAATATACAACGATTAGCCTACTAAGTGCAAAAGTGCCAAGAAGCCGTCCAACTTTAAATTTTAAGTGCAAGAATCTTTCACTGGAGGACCTAGCCTCCACTCCAAGGAAGGGAATTAGTCTATTTGGAGGATAATCTTGATTATGCAATATAATTCTTTGCAGAACTGTTAATAGAGGTTACAGATCACCATGCGCTATTGAGGGAGAGGACAGTTAAAGTGCATACAGTACATCTCTTTTTAATAGATGTTGAATGAGGCAAAGCATTGGGGGAAAGAAATTAGAGTCTGAAGTACATAGAGAAAACAAAAATGCTTCTATAGAACTAGTAAATTACAACAAACAGTACAGCTAAGGTTTTGTGAACGTAGCATACAGTATCTCTATCTCATATGATTCATTCTACTACGATGTACACCAGGGGTGCCCAAAAGGTAGATTGTGATCTACCAGTAGATCACACAGGCCATGCAGGTAGATCACATGACGGTCCCCTAGATCTGTAACTCTTGAGAGCGTTAAAATGAAACCTCTTTGAAAAGAGTTAAATTATTTTTAAACATCTGAATTACGTAATTTCAAGAGTCCACACAATTAGAGAATGAAGAATAATTGTTATTTTGACCAATGTTTTGCCAGTTCTCTTTCCCAATTGTAGGCAAAAACGTGAAACGTATTAGCTTTGGGTGCAAGAGACTAAATTCAACATCACAAACTGTCAACTCATACCCCAAATACTGTTTTCAAACGTCAGTAGTAGCATATACAAGAAAACCTTCCAATTCTCCCCCTCCATTTTTCATTATAAATGCAATATTCTTAAACACTATAACAGTAAGTAACACCATCACCAACTATATCAAAGTCAAACTTTCTTGGGGGGCTTGAAATGGATTTTCTTTTTGATGTGTAGATCTTGTTGAGCCAGTCATTTTGAAAGTAGCTCTCGAGTAAAAAAAAGTGTGGGCACCCCTGATGTACACATTTCATGAAAACATCATGGCAGATCATTTATATTACTCCATGGCCTACTCATGCATGAGCGGAGCAGGCTAATGCTCATGACATTACCTATAAATGTCTCTAACTCACGTCATCATTACGTCTTCACCTAAACCGGCCAATCGGAGTACCCCGAGGGTCCGCCGAACACCGCGCACCGATCGCCTTACTTGCGCCCGCTCCACTCACATAAGTAACTAGGTGGTTTTCATCATGCTGAATTCATTCCAAGCATTGGTTTTGGAGCTGTCGTGAATTTCAACCCTCATTTTCGCAAGCTATGTGGGGGCTTGATTTGTTTTTTAACCTTGATAGATGATAAATCCACTGAGAAACGGAGTTTTTCTCTCCGTGGTCACGGATTGGTCAGATATAACCAGCTACAGTCCCTTAGGTGGTGACCACAGGGAACGTCTGCTTTTACACTTATTGGTGGACATGAGGGGGCATGGGGGTTTTATGGAGTAGGCCAGAGGTTTTCAAACAGTGGTCCAGGGCCCACCAGTGGTCCCTGAGAGGGTTTCAGGTGGTCCCCAGCTACATAATGGACAGTTGGTAACCAAATGGACCCTTATAGACAGAGCTGCACATAACTATTTTAATCCAGTACTCAGAGGAGCACCTGGGGACGCTACTTGGTGCTCCCAAAATGCGGCAACCTGCATGACCGGGCCCTGGGACCCCTTTTTCCACTCCGTACAGCCCCTGTACAGTATTACAGTACAGGGCGATAGTTTGGGCGTTGCAATAGTAGCCTAGTAGTAGTACTACTACCTGCATACTACATCCATTAAAATACTAGTAGTATTTTAGACTTAGAGGTCAGAATTAGTTAGAATTATTTCATTTTCAAGGCTTTTTTTACTGGCCCAGTCAGGCAGTCATTATGAGCCCCAGCTGTGTGGTGCTCAAAGGAGCTTTCCACCCCTGGATTGACAGCTCATTGTAGGATTTTTGGTGCTCCTGAGCACCGGAGCACCACTTATGTGCACCCCTGCTTATAGATCTGTAACTCTTGAGATCATAAAATGAAACTAAATGGACCAACTCGTGATAACTTGTAGTGTAGGTCATGTGTGCAGAACGGTGCAGTGGACTAGGATCTACAAACTACAGTGCATCAGATAGCTTGTAAATCTGCTCTATTTCTACATGCAACAACAACATCAAAAGTAATAAGCGATGAGGCGTGTTTTGGCAGAGTAAAATATTACTTATTAGTACATTTTGGCAGAGTAATATCTGTGCTTTTGCTGAAATTGGTAATAACATTACAGTAATATGTAAGGTTAGATGGTTTGAAAAATGTAAAAACCCACTGTACTATGATCAAAATACCACGGTTTCCAGTTTTACAGTTTAATTAATGTGGTGGCCCGAAGGGCAACCAGACTCTTGTATTCCAAGGAGTTTAATTAGTGTGGTTGCCCGAAGGGCAACCAGACTCTTGTATTCCAAGTAGTTTAATTATTATTATTATTATTCCGGGTCCGCTCACTTTTTTCGGCGCGCTACTCGTCCCACAGTTCTAGTAGCACGCAGTTGTGCCATACGTCATATCGAGCGGAAAAAATCAGAATGGTGTGCTTGTATTTTGAAAAGAAGAAATATTACATAGTTTAATTAATATGAATTAATTAGTGCATTATTTTGGCCCATTGAAATGAATGGAAAAGTGCAAAAAGTGAAGTTCAAGTATTTTTCCCTCGGAGACCGTAAGGGCTATGCTTACACAAATCAGGGAGGCCGTTCGCAATAATTTTAGAAATTAATTGCATTATGACATATATAATTACGTTATCGTTTGGCCAGATGGTGGCGCTATAACTGGTCACTGTACATTTTGGCCTATAACTCTTGAACCGTAGGTCGTAGAATCAAAATTCTTTTTTCCATAGATTCCTTGGATCATGGCGCATCTCCCCATATAGGCCACGCCCATTTGCGTCAGGATAGATTTTCCGCCATTTTGATTTTTGTCCAAAACACACTTTTTGCCCCCACTCCTGCATATTTTGTCCAAATCTCACGAAAATCGGTACACGTGATCTCTGGAGCTATCCGATCAAAACAGCGCTGGCAGAATTTTGATATCACGCATCGTTAGGCCGCAATAGCCTTCCGAAGTTAGTGGGAGGGGCCTATTTTATAGAAAAGGCCACAATTCATACACCGAATGTCCAATCCACCCCAAAATTGAGTCACAGGTCTAGGGTGACGGCTTCAACTTACAGCCGAGAGCAATTCCATTTTCAACCATAGGGGGCGCTACAAGTGCACGAAATGTAACTATTTTTTGTAAAAAATGTCCAATCCACCCCAAATTTGAATGACAGGTCTTGGCTGAGCCCTTCAACAGAGGCCCAAAAGCAATTCCATTTTCAACCATAGGGGGCGCCACAAACGCACAGAATGTAACCGTTTGTTGCAAAAAACGCTATTTGGGGGAATAAATGCCCTCCAAACTACTTCCACGTGATCCCGGGGATGACGTAAAAGTTCACATCGTAATTGTTTACCGGAAGCTGCGGGGGGGGCCAACGCAAGCGACAACGGCAACCACACTTTGCAATTTTTAAATTGCGAATATTCTAGTTATTATTATTGTTTCCAGCAACTTTTTTTGGACCGCTACTAGTCCCACAGGTTTGACTGTACACACTTGAGCTATATCTCAAACTGACCGGAAAAAATCAGAATCGTGTGCTTGTATTTTGCTAAGAGATATGTCTTATAGTTTATTTTATATTAATTAATTTGTGGAATATTTTTCCCCATTGAAATGAATGGAAACGCGGTTTGTATAAGACATCTACGGGCGCATGTGTTTTGTACAACGGTTGCCAACGGGGTCGGTAGTTGGAGGGAACGAGGGCGCCTGCTGGCTGAAGCCCATACTGCACCGCAGTGTGAATCTGGCCGTGCACTAGCTCTTTGAGTAACCTCTGCTGTGTGTCTGTTTGACTGTTTTGTTTCCCAAATCCAGCCTGGTAATGTGAAAAAATGCAAAATAAATCTTTGGTTTTGGGGTTTGTGGGGTTAAAATGTCATCAAATGGTGGTCTGTGGCTCGAATGCTGAATAAATAGTGGGCCGTGGTTTCAAAAAGGTTGGAAACCACTGCTATAAAGCACAAAGCACTAATAATAATAATCGGCTTCCAAAGTTAGTGCGAGGGGCCTATTTCACAAATAAGTGCCACAAATCATTCACCGAATGACTAAACCTCAGTATAACACATCTGCGGGCGCAAGTGTTTTGTACAACGGTTGCCAACGGGGTCGGTAGTTGGAGGGAATGAGGGCGCCTGCTGGCTGAAGCCCATACTGCACCGCAGTACCCATACTGCACCGCAGTACCCACACATGTTTTATGCTAGCATTGGTACAAACCGTTTTTTACAACGGTATGTAAAAAGGTGTAGTTGCCAACGGGGTCGGTAGTTGGAGGGAACGAGGGCGCCTGCTGACTGAAGCCCATACTGCACCGCAGTGTGTAGTATGTGTAAAATGTGCGGGCGCCCGTGAGTGAGTGAGTGAGTGAGTGAGTGAGTGAGTGAGTGAGTGAGTGAGTGAGTGAGTGAGTGAGTGAGTGAGTGAGTGAGTGAGTGAGTGAGTGAGTGAGTGAGTGAGTGAGTGAGTGAGTGAGTGAGTGAGTGAGTGAGTGAGTGAGTGAGTGAGTGAGTGAGTGAGTGAGTGAGTGAGTGAGTGAGTGAGTGAGTGAGTGAGTGAGTGAGTGAGTGAGTGAGTGAGTGAAGTCGAGTCGAGTCATCTGGGGGAGTGTAATGACATCAATGCCAGTCTCTCTCCTTATATCAGTCGCTTTTTATTTCTCCTTTGTGTTATACATGCTGCGGGGGGGCAGGCGACAACGGCAACCACACTTTGCAATTTTTAAATTGCGAATATTCTAGTTATTATTCCCGGTCCGCTCACTTTTTTCGGCGCGCTACTCCTCGCACAGTTCTAATAGCACACACTTGTGCCATATGTCATATCGAGCGGAAAAATTGGGAATGGTGTGCTACCATTTTGATAAGAGAAATATTACATAGTTTAATTAATATGAATTAATTAGTGCATTATTTAGCCCCATTGAAATGAATGGAAAAGTGCAAAAAGTGAATTTCAAGTATTTTTCCGTCGAAGACCGTAAGGGCTATGCTAACACAAATCAGGGAGGCCGTTTGCAATAATTTTAAAAATTAATTGAATTATGAGATATATAATTACGTTATCGTTCGGCCAGATGGTGGCGCTATAACAGGCCACTTCACATTTTGGCCTATAACTCTTGAACCGTAGGTCGTACAATCAAAATTCTTTTTTCCATGGATTCCTTGGATAATGACGCATCTTACCATATAGGCCACGCCCATTTGCGTCAGGATAGATTTTCCGCCATTTTGATTTTTCTCCAAAACACACTTTTTGCCCCCATTCCTGCATATTTTGTCCAAATCTCACGAAAATCGGTACACGTGATCTCTGGAGCTATCCGATGAAAACAGCGTTGGCAGAATTTTGATATCACGTATCGTTAGGCCGCAATAGCCTTCCGAAGTTAGTGGGAGGGGCCTATTTTACAGAAAAGGCCACAATTCATGCACCGAATGTCCAATCCACTCCAAAATTGAATCACAGGTCTAATGTGACGGCTTCAACAAAGGACCAAAAGCAATTCCATTTTGAACCATAGGGGGCGCCACAAATGCACAAAATGTAAATATTTGTTGCAAAAAATGTCCAATCCACCCCAAATTTGAATCACAGGTATTGGTTGAGCCCTTCAACAGAGGGCCAAAAGCAATTCCATTTTCAACCATAGGGGGCGCCACAAACGCACAAAATGTAAGTTTGTTGCAAAAAAAACGCCATTCAGGGGAATAAATGCCCTCCAAACTACTTCCACGTGACCCCGGGGATGACGTAAAAGTTCACATCGTAATTGGCTACCGGAAGCTGCGGGGAGGTCGACGCAAGCGACAACGGCAACCACACTTTGCAATTTTTAAATTGCGAATATTCTAGTTAATATTAAAGTGGCCCTGCGTTGATATTAATCAATTTTGAGACAGCTGTTGCACTCTATCGCCATAAGAGGCACCTTTCCCTAAAATATTGAATTGTCAGTCATATTTGGATTTTTGGATCAGACAGATGGATGATGGAAACTAGCATTATGTGATGCTGTCTTTCTCTACTGCTTCCATATATAGCCGGTGTAGAGGATGAAACCCTGGTGATATAAATATACCGTATCAAACGGTATAAACGGTATATCGCCCCCAACCCTAGTTAAATGTAATTAGCTACTTCCCAACACTGCTCATTTATAGTCCTCCCCAATGTGTATGGCATGCAGAAAGCAGCGTGAAACCACTGACCTCTCTCTCTCTCTCTCTCTCTGTGTCTCCGTTGCAGCAGCAGCGTCTATGTAAATAGGGCCTGTCTCCCAGGCTCCCTGTTAGTCCACTATCAGCTCCTTGGTCTTGTTGACGTTGAGAGCAGTTATCTTCCTGACACCGAAGCGTCTGTGGTCTGACCTTGTCCCTGTAGACGGTCTCATTGCCATTGATGATTCATCCGGCCCGTCACTGTCATGTTGGAGCCAGTTGGAGCTGTGAGGGGCCATGCGGTCCTGTGATGTGAGCTCTGTACAGGGAGTAGAGAAATGATTTTTAGAACACCCTGGAGGAACGTGTTTCGAAAGCAGGGGGAAAATAACGGGGCTAACAATGGCTCACAAGGCCGCAAGGACAATCCTTCATAGAAAGGAACATTGGTAACCAAATGGACCCTTACAGATCCGTAACTCTTGAGATCGTAAAATGGTATCATTTTACGCTCTCAAGATAATTTAACTCTCAAGAGTTAAATTATAAACAATACAACTGGACAAAATAACTGGACCAGCCAACCCACCAACAAAGGGGCTCTGATTTGATTGTGATGGCATGAATTACAACCAATAAGTCACCAACAACGAAATGTTTACTTTATTAATCTATATTCCTCCTAACAAAGCAAAGTACAGCAATTTTGAACTTATACAGCCACTACAAAGCACTACTACAAAATAAATAAATAATTCACAATGACCAGGCCACCTTTACCAAGCCAGTAGGCAGGCTTTAAACAGGATCTCAGCAATCAGCAGTCAATACTCAATAGTCAGTGGCGTAGGGAGGGCAACGCGCATAACGCGCAGTGCGTTGGGCACCACGTGACCGGCAGGGCACCATGAAAAATAAAATAAAAATCTATAAATATGCATTTTCCCGAGAAAACTGTTGATTCTGCTTTGTGCCCCTCTCCAGAGACATGGTGCCCCCCTGTTTGTCACGCAGTCCCTTAAACTAATTTCGTCAAATAGAGTTGGGAAATAGATCACGGGATTTCAAAGCCACGTGCGTGCACAGACTGTGCACATTGGAGATGTCCACAGAACCGCCAGTTCAATTCATCTCCTTATTTATGGATTGTCCTATAAACAGCTCTAGACAGCTGCCTGCTGTCGGTCACTTGCTTGTGTTTAGGTAAGGCATAATTAAATACATTAATTAACTTGTGACAATGCTGCTGCTTTCACGTTTCCACTGAAATCCCGACGTTTACATTTCTCTTGATTCCGCTTCGTAGAGAAGACCTACCTGCATATCCTATACAGCATCTGAGAGAGTGATTTTTGCCCGTCATGCTGCATTTTGAAATGTACAAAATGGTCCAGAATTGAAGGAGATATGAACGATCAAAAAGATGTCTGTTTTACCGCGAATTTCCCGACTTTTTTGCAATTTACTATCGTTTAATTTAATAACGTTTTGCAGACTTGGGATAAATGCTCGCCACATACAGCAAAAAACATGGAACATGTTTTTTCAACATAACATGTTGAATGGTAAGAAATGATTGAGAATTGACCGAGCTTATACGAGCTAAAATACTCAGCCAGGCTGCGGGCTTATTCAGGGCCGCAGCACCTTTTGGAGGCCCTAAGTATAACTGGTCAGGGATGCCCCCCACCACCACCTCACCCTACACACGCCCCCACCTCTCTGTGTAGGCTGCAAGGGTGCAGCCTACATGAGGATTTCAGTAGGATTTCACAGGGGCTGTGGTTAATTTGCTGGTCCAGGCTATAGCTTGGGCCAGGAATTCAGGGAAGGAAAAACAGGGGTTGACACTAAGGTCTCGGAGGCACTTGCCATGAAACCAAATGGACCCTTGCGGGTCCATTTGGTATCATTTTACACTCTCAAGAGTTAAAATTCATCATCTTAATTAGCCCAGGTCTACACAACTAGAGAATGTAGAAAATTAATGGTCATTTTGATCTGTATGTTAATTTGCCTGTTTTGTTTCCCAAACCCAGCCTGGAATTGTGTAGGCCTATAGCTAGCCACAGAAAGACACAGACGCAGAGTGCAATGACTGCCTCCAGGACAAATTTATCTTGTGTTGTGTTATAGTGCACTAAGTTGCACACTTGCCCGATCGGGCAACCAGGTAGCAGTCTTCACTTGCCCGACCATTTTTTTTTTTACTTTCCCCGGGCAAGCAGGCAAGTGTTGGTGTCAACCCATGAAAAAAAATTGCCCTTGCAACTGAGAAACAATGAGTAGTGGTGGGGGATTCGGGGAACTATACATTACAATGGCATTAGGAAGGTTGATCCAAGGTGTTAGACTTCATTAATTCAGCCTTTTGTTATCAAATGAGTCAAAACCTGTTTAACTGGTTCTGGAGACTGGAGGTGTTGGATCGTTCTGAAAACAACAGGATGGCTAATGGCCCATCACTGCTTATGTGAAACGGTGGCCCTGTGAGGGGGGGGGGGGGGGGGGGGGGGGGCACCAGAAAGCATTTGTGCTTAGGGCACCCAAATGGCTAGCAACGGCCCTGAATACTCAATAGTAACCATTCTCCCGCAAATGCTTTTGGTTACCTGGTCAGCATTTGACGGGACAACCCGTGGGCCGCACTAACAGTAAACGTTCATAATATGGTGGGGGCCGCAAAATATCATCTCCGCAAATGGCCCACAGGCCGGCAGTTTGAGACCACTGGCCTAAAATATATTCTGTAAACATAAGACTATAAACCAAAGTCTATAAACCCTGTTTTGTAACTCGATAATATAAGCTAACTGTGTTTTTAATTTATTTCATTAAGTTACCATAAATGAACTGAACCATGAAAAGGAAGGTGTGTGTGTGTGTGTGTGTGTGTGTGTGTGTGTGTGTGTGTGTGTGTGTGTGTGTGTGTGTGTGTGTGTGTGTGTGTGTGTGTGTGTGTGTGTGTGTGTGTGTGTGTGTGTGTGTGTGTTAAGAAACTGTCCATATGAGTTGAATTTATGGTCCATATTTTAGCATATTTATCACACTAATAACAATATAACTAACCTTTGGTGACTTTGATAACTCTGCATGCTACTCCTGTGTACATAACGTGTGTGTGTGTGTGTGTGTGTGTGTGTGCGTGTGTGTGTGTGTGTGTGTGTGTGTGTGTGTGTGTGTGTGTGTGTGTGTGCGTGTGTGTGTGTGTGTGTGTGTGTGTGTGACTTTGACTTTCAGAGCATCTGTTGGGTGTGGACATGGCAGGGGGGGCACAGGTGGTATATTGTTTGTAGTCACACACACACACACACACACACACACACACACACACACACACACACACACACACACACACACACACACACACACTGATGAAGCTCGCAGATGCTGACCTTGTACGAGGCCATGCTCCTGGACTGTCAGCACTTGTCACACACACAAACACTCACATGCGCTGTCTCTGTCTTGCATAAAAAAATGTGTGTGCACGTATGCACGCACACACGCACGCACACACACGTGCGCGCACACACACACGCGCGCGCACAGACACATACTGAGGCACCCATTTACTCAGATGAAGTTCTGCTATCATGGTCAATTGGTGTGTATGTGTCTGCATCAGGGTGATGTGGGGTAGGGGGTGAATAGATGAATAATGCCTCAGTAATAAGATGGGTGATGGGGACACAGAGCCGAGAAGGAATCTGTGTGTGCGTGTGAGTGTGCATGCGTGTGTGTGTGTGTGTGTGTGTGTGTGTGTGTACGTGCACGCATCGCTGTCATGCTTACAGTATATGCCACTGCCTTTTAACGTTTTGAATGAATTGTGAATCTTTTGCAGCCTTTATAGCTGGAAATGGAAAGGGAACTGAAGCCCATTTATGATGACAGCAGCCGGTCTGCATCAAGAAGGCAATTTGGCCCAACCCGACTCAAGTAACATTTTAACAGCTTTTCTTCACACAGGCGGTGTGAGTGCTTCTCTTAGAATCACGTCCCTTTAGTGAGACAGGCTTTGGAGAAGCTGAGAGGGTGACAGTGTATTGGAGACAAGCAGTAGGGAGGCTCAGAGGGAGAGACAGTGTAGGAGAGACAAACAGTAGGAAAGCTGCGGGAGAGACAGTGTAGGACAGACGACGACGACGACGGTATATGTTGAGAGGGAGACACGGTTGTATAGCCTAACCCTTTGCCCACACCGGCAGCGACAACAAGCGGCAAAGCAGCTGGAAGTACGTTAATTACAAGCTGGGCGACACTGCACCGAGATGGCGAGATGCAGGGCCGGATCTATAGGCATGGTGGGGGGCAATGCCCCCCTAAATGCCCTTATTGACTGCCCCACCAAACATGCAGGCATGCAATCAACCCAAATTTCAAGCATATTTTAAATTAAAGGGCTTATGAATAAAAAAATGAATGGAAACACTACTACTGCTACTAAGTACAATTGTGGCACCAACACCATTCCATTATTCAAAACAGAAAACTCTCTGCAACTTCAATGACAACTGATGTTATTATGATGCTTACTTGCCTAATATAGGTCCTGTACAAGATATAAATATTGTGGGTCACAGGATTAAAGAATTTAAATGAAAATGGTATGGGGCGGCTTCATCGATGCATGAAGCCGCCCCTATACCATGGGTTATGTATTGGGGCGATGAAGCCGCCCCCATACCATTTTTGCCTGCCCCACCCCCCCAAATGGGAAATGTTACATCCGGGCCTGGCGAGATGATAAAGAAAGTTTGAGGATATTATGTGAATGAGCAATGATAATAGTCAAGCGACACTGCAACAGACAATCTGAGGACAGACTCAGACACCGACTGTCATCTGTCACTCTGACTTGCCCGTGAACAGAAATAGTGCTGCACAATTCACACACCAGTGAGACCTGATTTATAAATTTGAGCAAGAATGGTGCAGCACTAGTGGACTGTCCAAAGAATATTGACTGCTGCTGGTAATTTTTGTTACTTTTTTTTTTACTTTTCTTGCTATGAGAGAGACTGTAAAGATGGAATGCTGTGATTTCTCCTACCCTAAAACATGGTCATGATCTTCCTTTATGCCAGTGTTTTTCAACCTTTCTCATACCAGGTCCCACTATTTATTCAGAATTTGAGCCATGGGCCACCATTTGATGACATTTAGCCCTACACACCCAAAAACAAAAGAATTATTTTGCTTTTATGCACAATTCCAGGCTGGATTTCGCAAGGGTCCATTTGGTTACAACTGGTTAACCAACTTTCCATCATTCCATCATTTAGCCTGCAGACCAACTGGAATCCTCTCAGGGACCACTGGTGGTCCCTGAGTTCATCTGTTGTTTTCTTTTTTCTCACTCTCTCACACTCACACACACACACTTTGTCTCTTTCTTGCATTCACAAAATTGTTGCATTGTATGATAAGGGGGAAGGAGTGTGATATTACTGTATCACTGTTTTCATCATTGGCACATTTGACTGTTATGTTTTCAGCACCCAGGAAGAAACCCAAAATACAAAGGGAAGACATCATTGCACATGCTGTCACAACCACACTAAGGGGTCTGCCACCTCGTAAACACATGAGAAACTGGGAAAAATACAAAAATCACTGCATTCATCTATTCATGACATTCCCCCGCCAAGGCACTGGCACACACACTCTGTTCAGACAGTGTTGTTGTAGTAAAAACAAGGTGAATCAGTTCATGTTACCTGCTGTGTTTCACTGGTTGAGCTGCTCACAAATGTCCTCTTAACGGCCGCTTAACGACCACACCGAGTTCAAACGTTTTACTTTTTGTCATACAAATGTGTGGCGCTTGGGCTCATAACTTTAAAACATACAAAGTGAAGTGGTCTGTGTGCACATGGCCATCTGTGAGTAATGTGAGCATAATGAATCAACACACAGTTTATAAAAAATAATAATAGTATAGTACATTAAACATCACACAGCGAGGCGGTGGTGGCATAACAAGGAATCATAAATACTCTCTGTTTATAAATAAAATGTCTGTCTGTGTGCATGTGTGCACAGGTGGTGTTGGATAAACAACGTGAAACACGGTAGCAGTAAGTTTTACAGCATCGGGTTACAGCAAAGGGTTACAGTGTGACAAGCTTCCCCCAGTTTACATAGTAACTAATAAATACTGTACATCTGCTTGTTCTTACGGATGACTCATAAATATCATATCATAAATTGACTGAAGGGAAAATCACTGGTTGTATTTTCAACTTTTAGTTCTATCTAATACAATTTATAATATGCATAATATGCATTCTACTGTACGTTTCATGTAGAGTGGCACGTCACTTCTTAGAACACTGCACATCGAGTAAAGATGTTTGCCATTTATTTTGCATAGACCCGACACCTGCATCTCTGTTCTCCATACAACTGTCAATCTGGTAACCCATTCGGTAAAGAAAAACTGTGCCTCTGTCAGATCCCGGAATTTCCAGGATAAAAATAGATAACACGAAAAGGTTGTTATATTGAGAGTAAAATATTGCACATGCAAGTGTTACTTGTGTATTGTCAAGTATCTTCCCCCTGTGATAGCTACTGTATGCCCCAACCTGCTAACTCCTGCTGCTCCTGGGCGATCAGATCATGTATGGTGATTTATACTGTAGGCGTGTGTGACTAATATTGACTGCTTCCGGACAAACCAGCTGTGAGTGCTGCTGCCGCCTCACAGCTAGAAGGTCCTGGATTGAATTCCCAAACAGGATGCTGTGGGTGCTGGTGGCGTGTCTCCTCTCTGCATCACCAGTGCCCATACGCAAGCAGGGGTGGTTAGCAAAAAAAATGCCTTTCTGTGTGGGGTTTGCCTGCTCTCCCCGTAGGGTATTTACCCAAACAAAAAACATGCAACATGTAAACCTGGTCTCTACCTCCCCCTGGCCAGCCAGGGTGCCTAATGGAGGGGAAAGGAACTGGTCAGACTAACTCGTTCCTTTCACAAGCTATGCCAGCCCGAGGAAATCCTCCTCCGTTATAGGTGAAAAGTAGCCTCGACACCCAGGCTTTCATTTTTGTCCACGTTGTGCGAAAACGGAAAGCCTGGACTAACTTCTTAGTCTTACCCACAGTGGCCTGGAAGTGGGAGGTGTCAACGTACATACAGATCAAAATGGGTCTGGTGTTGCACCGCTTATCTCACACAGGTGTGTTTTTTTTAAACCTATTATGGTCGATGTCTGAGAGTAGTGGTGAAAATATTCACCGATATTGCACTTGATTTACGCACCTATTGATATGTACTTAGCTTAGAGTAAGTTTTTGTTTTGTACCGTGCCTATTTTGCATGCGTACTTAAAATAACTTCCCCTATGTATTACAGTTGTTACGCTGCAAGTAGTGAATATTATGCCATTTGTATTACCACCCCATTGTGTCATCATGGGACCATAACCTAACCATGATGTGTGGCACAATGTGTGAAACTGTGAAGAAATCTAGCATTACAGTGCCATAACCACAACCTCATTAACGCACGCACACACACACAAACACGCACACGCACACACACACACACACACACACACACACACACACACACACACACACACACACACACACACACACACACACACACACACACACACACACACACCAGGCGGGCGGTTCCAGGAGTTTGATCACCTCTCTGTCAAACCAGTCCATATTAATGGCCACTTTCTACTTCTCCCCTGCTCTCCTCTTTTTCTCTCATCTCCCCTTCTCTTCTCTTCTTTTCTCTTCTTCTACTCTGGCTCTCCCTCTCTCTCTCTCTCTGCTCCCTCCCACTCCTCTGTCAGAGAGCAGATCTGCCTGAATAATTTCTTCCCTGTGGACTTGCTCTGCTCTTTAATTCATGAGACACACACAGAGAAAGACAGAGATGGAAAGAGAGAGTCAAAGACAGAGTGTCAAAGAGAGAGAGAGAGGGGGGGGGGGGGGGCTTCTGTGTGTGTGTGTGTGTGTGTGTGTGTGTGTGTGTGTGTGTGTGTGTGTGTGTGTGTGTGTGTGTGTGTGTGTGTGTGCAGTGCACGTGCCAGTATGTATGAAAGAGGGTTTTGTGTGTCAGCGGGTCGGAGACAAAAAACAGGATACTTGAGATGAAAGGTGTGACATTGTGTATCTATGTGTTAGCTTTGGGTTTAAAAAAGAAAAACCCTAAAAACAAAGACTGGTGCATGTGTGTGCGTGATAGAGTCTATTTTTAGCTCTACGATCAAACTGCCTCAGAATCGTTTACAAGTAACTCCTCTGAATCAATCATTCCTTCTAGTGAAATTCATTATGAGGCTTTGCAGAGTTAATGTTCTATTCTAACGCTGCTCCGTCGTTCACATAAAATGATATTGTAGTAAATGAGCCATTTTTGCCCAATTACAATTTTTCCTAAATTAAAATGATGTCTACTTGTCTCAATCGAAGCATTCAAGCAGATTTTATTCCAAGTGTTTTAAAATTATTCATCTTAGAATTCTGGGAAGCCATTGAGAGTCAACTGTTGCTGAATGTGATGTGTCAGGTTGACATCATTCAAAAGGTGGTTAAAGCCCACGTTTAACCCATTATTAAACACGTAATATTGCATGACATGGCCTTTACGAGGCAGAGCCGAGTTATGCAATCATCACTGAAGTAATATTGCGACAAAATAGCACCAAAACAGCAAAATAGTCTCTGTTTACTCAGCCACTCCAGACCTCCATGTATTGAGATGGCTGTATGCTAGACTTTTCCCAAATCGAACAAGCAGAGAGACTAAACTGAAACTCGGTTTCATTGTTGTTTAGAGCAGTGGTTTTCAACCTTTTTGATGACAGGGCCAACTGTTTATTCAGCAATTGAGCCACGGACCACCATTTGATGACATTTTCACCCCCACAAACCCCAAAACTAAAGATTTATTTTGCTGTTGTCCACAATACCGAGTTTGAATTCAGGAACAAAACAGGCAAACATACAGATCTAAGTGACCATAAATCTTCTACATTCTCTAGTTGTGTAGACTTGAGCTAATTCAGATGATGAATATTTTAACTCTTGAGTGTGTAAACATGAAACCAAATGGACTCGCAAGGGTCCAACTTTACATCAATCAGCTGGGGACCACCTGGAACCCTCTCATGAACCACTGGTGGTTCACGGACCACTGGTTGAAAACCACTGGTTTAGAGATTCGATATGAATCAAAGAAATCTTCAATGCCAGATTTAGCCATTTACATCCATTTAGTTTTCCCATGCAAGCTGCTCATCTTGCCACTTAGCCCTCTCTGTTCTGCCAGGACTCCTGATTAGCAGCACAGCTGACTGTTATCTTTCTATTAGTTTCATTTGAGAATGGCTAGGTGTGCCGTCATGTTCATTTCGGCACCTATTAAATCAGATTGTTTGGTTCAAAGTACCTCTACCTGTTGTATAATTGTATTTCCATCCAGTGGCGTTTCCAAAGCAATTTGGAGCCCCAGGCAAGATTTTCTCTGGAGCCCCCACTGAGCAAATGGACCCTTACAGGTCAATTTGGTAAAGGGTGGCTCCAGGGAAAATCTCCTGTGACGTACCTATGACAGGCACAGTAAAATGGCGCCCCCCAAGGGATAAAAATGTGAACTATTTTTAAACTAAAGAACATATGTGTTTTAAATGTTCAATTCTAGTTATAGAGGACAAGTATAATGTATTTATCCATATGAGGTTTATTAGCCTGGGATCCTTTTAAAACATGTCTGGTGCCACCCCTCCCCTCATGGCGCCCCAGGCAAAAATGCAACTGTTTCCATCTACACAGGCTGCATGTCATTGGTGGCAATGGACAGTTAAAAAATGATTCCAAGCTCTTAGAAACTTTGCAGTCTTTCTCCCCCTGGAAAGTAATCATGAAAAAATAAAATAAAAGTTGTTTCCCTTGAATTTATACGAAGATAGGTTGACAATGGGTGAAGTGGTTCTTTAAGTAATGTTTCACAACACAGAGTTACAGTATATGTGCAAAGGTGCACCTCTTTTGCTTTCAGGATGTCACTGCTCTTTCAAAAGAATACATTACTTAAAATGACATGTAGATTAAAAAGGCATTTACTAAGGCATACAACCTCCACAGCAACCCATACTGGAAGGTCACATGATATGTAACATGCCATCCATTTAGCGATTTTAGGATCTCCCAGCAGAGGGGCACAGATTTATTTATTTTTATTTATTAGGGCTGTCAATCCCATTGGGGGTACACAACTGTGGGAACTCAATGGCAAAAGCTATAGGATATAAACAACAAACTACTGTATGCAAGAACATATATTTTTCTAGAGACTATGATTTATTTACTGATTTTGGAGCATATGGTACATTGGCCAATAGGTATGTGGGTCATGTTAATGTCAATAATGTAATGTTACTGACCTCACAAGCATGATTGACATAAAAATATAAAATTAGTATAAACAAGTTATGGGTATAAAATTACAATTGAGCCAAACAATTTATTTGACTTTTTTTCTTCTTTGCACGCTCCTAAAATCGCCTATGACCCCCTCATCTTTCAGGCATTGTACCAATAATCATCTTAAATCAGTGGCCCCACTATTTATTCAGAATTTGAGCCACAGACCACCATTTGATGACATTTTAGCCCCACAGACCCCCAAACTAAAGATATATTTTGCTTTTGATCACAATTCCAGGCTGGATTTCGGAGAAAACAGTCAAACACGCAGATCAAAATGACCATTAATCATTCTCTAGTTGTGTAGACTTGGGCTAATTCCAAGTAATTCCAAGTTAATAATTGAATATTTTAACACTTGAGAGTGTAAATATGTAACCAAATGGACCTGCAAGGGTCCATTTGGTTTCATTTTTACCCTCTCAAAGAGTTACATCTGGTAACCATCTTTCCATCATTTAGCCTGGGGACCACGTGAAATCCTCTCAGGGACCACTCGTGGTCTCCGGACCACCTGTTGAAAACCCCTGGCTTAAATGAAAGGAAAAGAAGGCCATAGCAAAAGCATATGTAAAGGTAAATGACATACATTACATGTTTGTGTTAACTTACACAACCAATCGTTAGGTAAACCATGTTTTCAATACATTAAGTCGTAAGTAGTGAAAGAATGGACATTTGAAACAAATAGAATTACACTCAACCCATGTGAACTGAGTGGTTATTGTGCTCAGTGTGAATTCTCCAAACAGGCAGACAGACACTCATACTTAACAGCCAGTTATTGGAGCGGAGAGAGACAATGTTCATAAATGTATAGTGAGCTTCTAACTGGAGTGTTGGGGAGGCGTAAGCGCTTGTCATTCACTTCACAGCACTAATTGTTTTGTGGGAAAAATCCTCTATAACCCTTAGGTCACCACATGCCCAATTTGTCTCTTATGTTAAAATGTATCCGTCAAATTACCATAACTAAACGAGTCATACCCACCACCATTTCCAACCACTGTCTCACAATCATGACTACAGATCCTACAGCCCATGAAGCCCAGTCACATAAATTTGAGGAAAGTGAAAAACAGGCTTCACCACAGCAGGCTCAGATGTAACATTTCCCAATTGGGAGGGCAGGCGAAAATGATATCGCCTGTGTCGCGAAGCGAGGAAGCCACTCCCATTTTTGGTTACAGGCACACAGCATGCATAAAGCTAAAGGTCTGACTCAGGGAGTTTTCTGTTTTGAATGATGAAATAGTGTTGGTTTAGTGGAGCGACGATTGTACTAAGTTAGTAGTGTAGCGTTTCAAATCATTTTAAATATAAGTACTTTAAAGTTTGAAATCATTACATTTGAATTTTGGGGTTGTTTGCATGCCATCATGTTTTGTGGGGCAGTGTGGGCCTAACCCTGCCCCCCATGCCCATTCCTAGATCCGGCCCTGCACCACAGTCTTCATTGCCTGTGTGCAAGTTCAGATCGATCACCCACCGGGGAGAAAAATGCTTATCGGTCCGACAGATTTCCCTTCATTTTGTAGTCGGACTTAACAGATGACACAATGACATTTTACCCTTCACGAGGTAAAGTGTGCATCCTATAAGAGCAGCACAGACAAATCCACAGAGGGGCAATCATCATAACTGTGGTGTCAAGCGGCAATAATGAAACCGCAACTACAGGGCAGCGCTCTGTGATTTTGTCTATAAGCAGCCATTCTCAGGTACTCCACACTCTGGGCAGTGCTTTGTTCAAGGGTACTGTAAATCGTGTCTTTTTGTGCGGTAACAAAAGTGAACATGGGGATAACATGTACTACACCAGTGGATATCAAACTTTTTCATACCAGGGCACACTATTTATTCAGCATTTGAGCCACAGCCATTTGATGACATTTTACCCCACAGATCTCAAAACCCAAAGATTCCAGGCTGGATTTCGGAAACAATAACAGGCAAACATAGATCTCTAATTCAGATGATGATATTTTAACTCTTGAAAGTGTAAAAATGAAAGAGTCTCAAAGAGTCTTAAAGAGTCTGGTTATCTGGTTAACCAACTTTCCATCGTTACAGCTGGGGACCACCTGGAACCCACTCAAGGACCACTGGTGGTCCTGGACCACTGGTTGAAAACCACTGATGTACACTGCCAAGAAAGGAACTACTTTGTACCCGAATCAATTCTGAACATTTGCAAATAACACTTTGACAACAATGGCATCTTTGCTACCAAAATACTTTTTTTTTTTTTTTTTTTTTGGGGGGGGGAATCGCTCGTCCCAGAAACGGCTGCTCTGTTAAAGGAATTTCAGTCTGAATGATGCAGTGAAATTAAATTAAGATGACAGTGTGAAAACAACTGGTCTAGTATACAATGAACACGTTACCCCAAAAAGATGAGGTTATGTTAAATAAATAGTGCAATGGTGTTTTTCATGTCTCCCCCTGCCTAGACTAACCCACATTACAGTTACTGCAGGCAATAGTTTGTGCAAAACCCACTTGGCTAATAATAAAATGTGTGATGATGATGAAAAAGGACAGCAATAAGCAATATTTAATAAGACAGTTTTAGATCAGTGTTTTAAACCAGTGGTCCGGGGACCACCAGTGGTCCTTGAGATGGCTCCAGGTGGTCCCCAGCTAAGTTGGTTAACCAGATGAAAAGTTGGTTAACTAGATGTAACTCTTTGAGAGCGTAAACCTGAAACCAAATGGACAATTGGTTTGTCCGCAATTTTAAAATAATGATCATGTGAATTCGTGGCGCACAAGACTGTTTTGTTTCCCCAATCCACCCTGGAATTGTGGACAAAACCAAAAGAAATCGTTAGTTTTGGGGTCTGTGGGGCTAAAATGTCCTCATAGTGGTCCGTGGCTCACACATGCTGAATAAATAGTGGGCCCTGGTATCAAAAAGGTTGAAACCCCCAGAGACTGAGTCCTTTTTTCGTATTGGAGGACCTGGACTGTCTCCAAGAGTAAAGATATTTGAATAGCTGATTGCACGGGGCATATCACCAGGGGGCATCACCTCTGCCTCTCAGTCCTAGTACCATGTGGTTGTATGATGGAGGGCGGCTGACAGCTTGTACCCAGGCACTCAGCAGTGTGGAGGGGATGCATGTGTGTGTGCTTGTCCTTGGAACAGGTAGAGGCTGAGTGGCTGTATATAGAAGCACAATGCAGTACTGTATGTTGGAATGTTTAGATTGTTGACTTCCAGGCTCTAGCGACCCATGATTGTTGGACCTACGCCAGTGGTTTTCAACCAGTTGTCCGGAATGGACAAAAGCAAAATAAATCTTCGTTATTGGATATTAGTTTTGTGGATATTAGTTTTGTGTGCTGTTTGATGGTGTCTAGGGTATGTGATGTGTATGTGAGTGCCCATGTATATAGGACAAAGTGCATGCATGAGACTGTTGTGCGTTCACATCGGTGTACATACATTTGCTTACTGTGTGAAGCAAGGCACTGTACAGAACAGATCAATTATCTTATGAATATGAAGAGGGTGATATTGGAAAAATTGTCTCACGTCGGAGACACTGATTTATTAAGCTCTAGCTCTCAACTCTCTCTCACACACGCACGCACGCACGCACAGACACATACATGCGCACGTGCACACACAGATGCGTGAGACAGAAAGAGTGATGGGGAGGCACAGATAGGAAATCAAGGAGAGACAGACAGAATGAAGTTTGCTCCAGGAATCATTACCCATGTCTCACCTTAGATTGTTGCCTAGAGTGATGCAGTCCAGGAGTAGGATGATGCGACACACATTCTGAGGAGCCTTCAGCTGCTGACATAGAACAGGGCAGGGGACAGGATCAGCCACGAACCAAACCATATTCTGCTATAAGTCAAATATAATATAATATAATACGTTGTAATAACTAGAATGCAAATTTGCGATTGCAAAGTGTGGTTAGCCCAATGATGTTGTAATGGTGACGTGGTGACGTACTAAAAGAAAGTTTTACATCATCGTACTTGATATGACATCTCGATCCTTGCTCAGCCAATTGTACGATTTATATGTTACAGAGAAAACGCATCCAATAACAATAGTGTGGATGCCCTTCAGGCAAGAATTGTGTGGTTGCCCTGATGATGTAGTGGTGACGGCAAAAGAAAGTTTTACATCACCATACATCACTTAACTTGGTCAGCCAATCGAATGATTATATATTATCATTATTTTCTGTACGTAACATTGAAATTATTTGATTGGTTGAGCAAAGAACGTGATCTATGATGTATGTCATCATTACAACATCAATGACCATTAACCCTGACATGGATGACGTCCATCATACATCACATTCCTTGCTCAGCCAATCAAATGATTTATATGTTACATAAAGTGTCACAATAACAATAGGCGAGTTGCATAAAGGGCAACCACACTTGTTACTATTGTTATTATGACACTTTTCTCATGCCTCCATATTTGGCTGTCAATCCATCAGGCTGTGTGACATGTCACGCCACCATATGCGGCCATCTCCATAATGTTGATCTGACCCTCCATGCCAAAGCGCTCGTCAAGCAGTCTCGTTGATTCTCTCCTTCAGGTAATATATACAGTACATCATAGAACATATAGAATATAGAAATAGTAATAATAATATAGACAATTAGAGCTCAGTTAGAGATCTGTTATTTTCAATGAATGTTTACCTATTTTTGACAAATGACAATTTTGACAAATTAAATGAGATTCACAGAGACTGCTAGGCTCAGTTATTGTGGTTAAAGCACAAAACATATCAGCATCTGAAATTCAGTGTTCAGAGTTAGACTACCATATACTGTACAGTAGCTATCACTCAGGGAGGCCAGGCTAACTAAAATATAATAGTTTGTGCTTGTCATGAGAGACCCACTCACAACAGACAGGCTTGTCACCTATTTTGGTTGCTGGCTGAGGCATAGTTTAAGGCAGCAATGTTCTGCTACAGCAACACACACACACAGGAGCACTGCAGTGACTTGTTCAACTGACTTGTCAACTAAATCTGGATGTAAGCCACAACTCTACTCTCTGCCAAATGAAATCAAATGAAGCGGCTTACATGAAATGGAATTAAATCAACTTAAATTAGCAACTGAAGCGCTATAAACCCTGCTGCTTTCCTGCCTGCCCTCCAGCTAATGCAGAATCTGACATGTCTGCTTCCAAAACTTCCCCAGTTTTTCTTGATAATGATTATGGTGGTCACTGTGAATGGCATTTGACAATCCATCAATTACAGCTTCATGGGTGATATCCAGAGAAATTAGGGTACATAGATTGACTGCCACATGACACACACACACGCGCACACAACCAGTGCCTCATTACTTAGGACAATTGAGTTTGTTGTTGCATGTGAAAATGGACTTACAAGCTATCAACACATAATACGTATGCAAGCTGTCGCTAAACAGATTGTGTTGTACATTTTACATTCTTTTGTGGGTTAGAGGGAAGAACGTGGGAAAGTAACATATAACTGATTTATTGATTCTAGTAATATAATATTATTAGTACTGCTCATAACAATGATTTGATTGGCTGAGTGCGTACAAAGTGACAGAAAGTGATGTGAATCATGTGATAATGTATAATGAGCAGCAGTCACTTCACAGACGTTCACACCATTTGTTTATTTATTTACTTTTTTAATGTTAATTTAATTACTGATGAATGATAAAAAAAATAGAAAGAAATAGTGCAGCTGTCATTATGCATAGCAATAGCATACATACTCTCAGCTGGGAGATACTGCAACGTTGACACCTGGCGGCCAGATAATGAAACTACAATGACCAAACCACAAACCAACAGAATGCGTGTCTTCCTGACTTCCTCCTCCCTTTTCCCCTCTTCTTCTTACTACTGTTCCATACTCATTCAGGTGTGTGTGTGTGTGTGTGTGTGTGTGTGTGTGTGTGTGTGTGTGTGTGTGTGTGTGTGTGTGTGTGTGTGTGTGTGTGTGTGTGTGTGTGTGTGTGTGTGTGTGTGTGTGTGTGTGTGTGTGTGTGTGTGTGTGTGTGTGTGCGCGTGTGTACATGCAGGGGTTGATAATAAGGTCTCAAAGGCACGTACAGGTACAGGTCAAAGGCAACTACAGGTCTACATTCCCCAAATTCTCCTTTATCCGCCTTAAATGCCATAGGCTACCTGAATTTTGTATAACTAAATGACTAAATGATGATACTGTAACTATAAGTTCACGTTGCTCTTGTACATTGTACATTCCACATACCATAAGAGTGCTTAGAACAATATCTAGTGTTGTGTTAATAGATGGTTGTGTCTCCTCTGAAATGAGCACTTGCCCCATCCCAGAGGAAAGCAGAATCCAAGATTGAGATCTCCTGTACAGCTCCATCTGAGACATACCAAATCTATTCCTCAGGAGATGACAATGAGAAACATATAGCTCTGAGATACAACAATTGAGCAATATTTAAGCCATTTTTTGAGAGCTCCAGTATAGCTCATCAGAGGATCCATATGAAACATACCAAGTCTATTCTCAGGAGAAAATGATGAGAAACAGGAGCCGTAACTTTATATCTCCTATTCTCCTTTTTGCCTCTCATCAAGCTTAAATATTGATCAATTGTTGTATCTCAAAGCTATGTTTCTCGTCGTTTTCTCACGAGAAATAGATTTGGTATGTCTCAGATGGCGCTGTATAGGAGATCGCAAACTTGGATTCTGCTTTCCTCTGGGATAGGACAGCTTGAAATAACTCCACCTGCAATAGTTTTATTTACCTGGTTGACTAGCAGGCATAGCGTATATGCAAGTGTTGCTCTTGCAATAACACATTATTACCACATATTACCATTTCGACAGCGTGTACCAGTTCCCACTAATATCCAGCAACTTCACATAGCCATTGAAGGGGAGTGGACCAACATTCCACAGGCCACAATTGACAATCTGATAAACTCTATGCAAAGAAGATGTGTTGCACTGCATGAGGCAAATGGTGGTTACAACAGATACTGACTGACTCTCCAATAAGGCAAAAATAATTGCACATTTCTAAGACTCTAAGGTACACCTGTGCACTAACCATGATGTCACATCTGCATATTTACGTGGCACACCTGTGAGGTGGGATGGATTATCTCAGCAAAGCAGAAATGCTCACTATCACACATTTAGACAGATTTGTGAACAGTGTTTGAGAGAAATGATAATATTGTATATCTGGAATGAATTTTAGAGCATTAAGTCCATCTCATGAAAAATGGGAGCAAAAACAAATGTGTTGCGTTTATATTTTTGTTGAGTATAAGTCCTGTAACCGAAAATGGTATGGGGTGCTGGTGACTTCATTGGGGACAGAAAATGAAGGGCCCAAAATTGTTTGGATGAGGCCCAGACTGTTAAGGCCTATTCATAGTTTGCTTTTTCGATGGTGAGCAGACCACCAGTTCACCTATAAACTACGACATGACATCACCGAGCCGCAGTGAAGACCGAACCAAGACTCTTTCCAGCCCTCCTCTCTCTTTTTACAGGGTTGCTGCAGATTTGTAATTTCAAAATTCCATACTTCTTCCAAAATCTAATTTCTGGCCTGCAAGGCCATACTGTGGAGCCCTGAAAAGCCAGCCTTATCAGAGATATAAATCCTCTAATATAGTCCTCCTTTCTATTATTTACCGGCCTCCCATTATTTTCCGGGAACGGCGTTGGATTTAACGTATATATTCCGGCCTCCTTTTATTAGCCGGTATTTTTTTCTTTTGTTTTATATTTTCTGCGAGTGTGGGCTTATCCGACGCGCAGTTCAATTCTCGCTTCCTCCTCCTCCTCCTCCTCCTCCTCCTCCCGATTCTGCTCGCCCTTTTTTCTCTCTATAAACCACTGGTTTTAAACCAGTGGTCCGGGGACCACTAGTGGTCCTTTTAGATCTGTAGCTCTTGAGATCGTAAAATGAAACCAAATGGACCGCGAGGGTCCATTTTTACAGAGCGCACCATCGCATCCCAATGCACTTACTGTGAGTGAAGATGTGAAGAAGCCATATGTACACCAATGAAGTACGGTAATCCATCCATATCTTGTTATAATCCTGGTGAATCTTCCGTTATCCATTATATCGACTGACTGACTGACTGACTGACTGACTGACTGTAACGAAGCATAGCCTCCACACAGAAAGACCCTGCCAACCATTCCTAAACATCAACTATATACGATAACTTTTTACTTTCACTTTGGTACAGGGGCGGATTGGCACATATTTCCCCAGCTGGTTAACCAGATGTAACTCTTTGAGAGAAAACTCCCTGTACTCCAGATGGCCAATGTGTTGAAGCGTCAAACCTATATACAGACGCCATCTAGTGGCCTTACAAAAAACAGCATTATTTTAGACTATTGCAATTATTTAAGGTTATTGGAGTATACAATATGTTTTATTCATTATGATTGGATTGAAACATTGTAATATAGGCCTCTCTTCTTATAGCAGCCTCCTTCCAATAAACGCCTGGTATAAAAATCGGTTGAGTAAATAAAAGCCCCGGATTATAAAAGAGGATTTACGGTATAAATCATACCTGTGTGAGCTGTGAGGTGAGGGGTCACTCTTATCATATGCCAGACAGCTGGGTAGCATGCATCGTTAACCACTGGACACCAAATTCACACCTACCGGCTTCAAATCCCACTGAACTTTTTTTTTCCCCAGCAACCATAGACTTGTGTTTTTTGGCTGATAAAGTATAGTTTTAGAACAGTAGGGAAGGACACCGTCACAAGGAAATTTGAGCAACGAGACACCAAAGTGTGCGAGTTTCTATGTCAATGTGAAGTGCTTGAGCTGACTCAGCCCTGTTTGAGTTGCAACCTGACAAAATATTAAATCCTTGTGCCCATGTACACAATGGTGACAATACCTGTACCTCTTCAAGTGTCTCTTGTAGCATAAAACATAAGCATAACTAAATGAATTGACAGCAACATGCAACATTGTTGCTCAAATTCAGGAATAGTGAAGCATTTGAACAACTATCACCCTATTTACTTGCGTACTTGCCTCCATCAAATGTTAAAGTAAATACACCGACCCACCCCTAGACTAGTATTGAGCTGGAAAATAAAATAAAACCTGGATACCTACCTACCGAAGCTACTTCACACCTGATGCCAGATTGGCAGAGGCAGACTACTTCAGGAGGAGATAGTTTGAGTGGGTCAATGTGGGTGTAAAGACTCTCCTAGCCTGGTTCTTCACCAAGCTTTACAAAAAAAAAATCTAATTGATTTCAAGTCAGGATTCAGTCAGGGTCTCCTTAATTTCTCTTTGATTCGTTATCAAACGCCTAACAGAACACAGGAAATAATTACAAAATTAGGCTACAATCAACTATGAAGTAGTCGGCCCCAGGGCCCAGCCAAGCTACCATGCGAAATACAAACCCCATCTTGCACTGGGTCAATACGCGATGACGTCGTCATTGACATTGAGCCCGCCGTATACGGAGACTACAAATTTCACGCCCCCAAATGAAACAGCGGCTACCCAAAGGGTTCGTTAGAACAGGGTATTCCAGCGGTCAATGCAATCCCTGCAATCCCTGTCACAAAATACCGTAATTTCACTAATTTATTACTGAGGCTGTAGCACTTTATTCTGTATTCTGATGACGTGTAAAATAAGATTTATTTATCCTGCCATCTGAATATACAGCCCACAATGTACTATAATATACTCCATCAGAAATTCACATGTACTAGCATTATAAATCTCAAGTTAATGTGGTCGCACAGTATATACGTCATGGTCCCATCCCTTGAGATTTTCAATACTCAGATATATTAGCTGTGTTTTGTTTCATATGCTATGTATTTGTTTATAATGATCCAAACGGCATTTTACAAGACTAGTTAATACTCCTCTGCATAATTCACTATGGTAGTTGAAAATGTCAGTATATGTCACTCCTCCAAATATAGCTGGCTTATTTTCCCAATTAATCAGCCACATTTATTAATACAACAAGCTGACAATAGTAAAACAGCTGTCAGAGCTCCGAGGTAGGTAAAACATAATAATAAGCTGTGACATGTACCAAATATAGACATGAATGAACAAAGTCAGTCGGGATTGGTGTGTATTGTTGAGAATTCGACTCTTCAAAGTCGGCGATTGTAGCCTCGTAAAGACAGTGACGTCATTTAAAAGCGACAGGTTCTCTGTCTGCAGTCTCCTCTCTGCTCTGTTAGCATTATGGGTAACTAATTCAAGTGGTAAATTAAATGTGAAACACGACCTCTATTGAGAAAAAACAACAACATGTGTTGAGAAAGACTTCATACATTTGGAATCATATTTTTATTCAAATCAATATAGTCTTCTGTTCATTTCATATTGTTTTAAGGGTAGGCTAACTACAGTGGAATTTCAGTGGACTTCAGTGGGCTGCCGGCAGTCCCCCTTTCTGACGTACCCTCTTGCGTCTCCGCTGTTTCATGACATTTGTAGTCCCCGTGTGTCTCTATGGCCGCAGAGCCATAGCAGTAGACAGTGTGGCGCAAACTCCGTTCACTTCATGGTGGCAGTCCTATCTACATTGACTTCTATCGAGAATGGGGGAAACAGTCACGTACCGTAAGGGTCCATTATCATTTTACGCTCTCAAGAGTTAAACATATTTAATCATTTAACTTATGTCATTTTCAAGAATATACACATTTCCAAAATGTAGAATTGTTTGCTTGACCAACGTCTTGCCGGTTATCTCTTCTAAATTGTGGACACAAACTTGAAAATCCTTAGTTTTGAATCCGAGAGACTAAAATAAACATCAAATGGTGGTCCGTGGCTAAAATGCAGAATAAATAGTTTTTGGTTGAAAAGGGTTGAAAACCCCTGCTCTAACTTTCTGACCAATCTGACCCCTCAATGTCGCAACTCTAGTAGTAGATGTCTCTGGCACGCCGTTGCGCACATCATCATCAGAGCCATCTAGTAATAGTGTTGCGGCATTGAGGGGTCAGAAACTGAGCGCTCTTGCTGCTGTTCATGCAGGGACAAGCTGGAGTTGGAAATGCATTAACGCTGAGCTGTTGCCCAGCATGTCTGCCCGCTTCAGGTCCACGACTTTGTTGTCCCCATTCTCTATTCAAGTCTAAGTAGAAGAGCCGCCATTTGACTGGTTCCCATGAAGTGGACGGAGTTGTCGTAACTCTGTCTATACTCTATGGCTCTGCACATCATCGTGATGATGATCACATGTGGCCTGGCTGGTGCTGGTGGTGCAGAGCTGTGTGTGTCTGTGCGCGGCTAGCGGCTTAGCAGCAGCAGCAGCAACAACAAACACCACATTAATATATATATAACACCATCCATTACGGAGACGCGTTTCTCCTAACACCCAAAGCTGGTCTGCCATGCCTCCAAAGAAACCCGCCCCGGCCGCACCGAATAAAAAAACCCAAGAGAAGAAAAAGGAAAAGATTATTGAGGTAAAAAAAAATGACATAAATTCTAGCACGTTCTTGTTAGCGCGGTAGATAAACGGCCCCAACTCTTGTCACTCGTTGCTAAACCCGAAACGAATAGCTGCTAGGAGGACACAAGCTAACTCCCGATGAGATAAGATTATATTAGCATATCTGGTGAAATGTAACTGTATTCGTCTTAAATTTGTAAGGCCTAATGATGGGATGGCTAATGTCAAATACGCAACCTTTGAGCCATTAAGCGAAGCTGCCAGGGAGTGTTTTAACAGTTGTGATAACCGTGCTGTTAGCCGGGTTTACTGCTGTAGGGCCACGTTTCCTCTACAGCTGTCTGTAGTAGAGCCACCCATCTGCCTACTGCAGCCCCTTCAGTTCTAGAAAAATATAGTTCTTTTCTATATTATGTTGTTTAATTTGTCGTTTAAAAGCTAATTTTTAAAGCAGTTGAAGTTGGTGTTAAAAAAAGACCCCAGATGTCTGGGGTTTTCTTGGATCCTCCCAATGCAGATGGTTTAATAGCTTTTCCCTCTTCTATCTTAACTGATACTATATATATATATATATATATATATATATATATATATATATATATATATATATATATATATATATATATATATATATATATATATTTTTTTTAATTCAGTCACCCTGGACTTAGTATCTGTGACAATGGTGTTCAGCTAGCTGAGCTTTTATATAATGGGTGAATCTAGAGTTGCAGTACCCTCCATTGACTCCCAATGACAAAACAACTTCTATTAAACAATGTTAAACTCACCAACATTACAGCGTATGGAAAGGTTGTATTATCCTCTTTCTATCTGCAAACTCCACCGTAGACATGTTATGAGCTGCTTTATGTCAGTAAATAAAAGTGCTGGACTTAGGAGGCATTCATTTGTATTAATGTGCAAATTCTAAACAGGTGGTACATAAGACGTTTCAGTGACGATGACCGCTTCCAAACTCCTTTACTTAGAAAAGGAAACACCTGCAATTTATTGACAGAAAGTAGCTCATACACTTTGCAGATAGAAAGGATAATTTAACCTTTCCATGCAGATACAATGTTGGTGAGTTAACATTGTAGATGTTTTTTCTTGTCATTGGGAGTAATTAGTGTATATTGCAACTCTAGATTAATCTCATTTAAAAAATAATACTAACCTAGAGATGCTTTGCAGCTAGTGTTGAGCCAACTGCAAGTAAAGTAACATTTTAAATAGTCCATCACAAACTCAGAAACACTGCTGCAGGGGCTATAGGGATTCATAATTCAGTGAGCCATGGAACCAAAAAGAAAAGGTGGGAGTAGGAAGTTAAATTAAATCAGACTGTATTTAAATACCGGTACATTTGTAAAAAAAAATAATAATAATAATAATAAGCCGCTGTTAAATATTCACTTATTTTGAAATGTCAGACTAGTTGAGACACAAGTGTTTTTCTGGCATTGCCATGCCTAACATCTAACTTTGTACTGTGTCTGTACGGTATTTATTTGTCTCTGTTGTCCTGTGTTTTCGGCATTGTAAGTGTTGTTGCTGTGTACGAGACCGAAGACAAATTTCACATTAACAGCAGATTGCTTTAAGAGTTATTTGCATAGCTTATGTAGATCACAGATCTACATAATCGGCTCAGAAAATTAGTTAAAGATGTGATGAACATGATTTCAGAATTTTAAACAAAGATGCAGGCATTTATTTAATCAAAATGATGATATATATAATCATATTATTCAACCATTTTCACCAAACTTGTTTTCCAAGAGTAAACAATCCGAGTAAAGCAAATCTACAAATATCTCTGTCCAACTTGAATAATCTGTGCATTGTTGTGGATGACACTATGTATTGTTTTTATCTTCAGGACAAGACATTTGGTTTGAAGAACAAGAAAGGTGCAAAGCAGCAGAAATTCATTAAGAATGTTAGTCAACAGGTCAAATCTGCAGGACAACCCAGATCGGTCAGTACATGGTTATGTCTGTATGTTTACCTTGCTGTGTCAATTTATAAAACCTCTCCTCTGTTTCTGAACTCCACATCTGACTCCACATTCATGCAAAGTAATGGCATGCCCAAAATATGGATGTCATCATGCAAGTTTGATGATCTTTTGCGACATTTCTCTCAATAGTCTGGACTACCATCCAAAATCTCATCGCTTGCCGTCCATATCCCCTTATTGACATGTTAGTTGCTGATGCAACACTATCCAACGCTATCCAAGTTGTATAGTGCTTTGTATGTATGAAGAGAAACTGTTACCAGATTCTGTGAAATGAAAACAAAAACAAAAGAAGTAACCAGTTTCACTAATTTGGAGTGGGAAAATCCACTGAGGTTGGAATAAAGCACTGAAGTCCAGTGCTGTTTGGCTGCATTCTGCAATGTAGCCCACTGCTTTTCCATCTACCCACAAAATTGAAACTGACCAATAAATGATCAAAAACCTACCTTTTTTTGTCTCCACCTTAATAATGCCAGTTGGTATTGTATATTATTATTGTTTTAATCATTATATAGTCACCTTTACAGCAAGGTATGACTTGCAGAGAGAAGAGGCATTCCAGAAAGGAATAACACTGCTATGTGTGTGTGTTGCACTCCCCAAAATGTGCCAAAAAGAAATGATCTCATGCTGGCATTCACTCGTTTGAACTTCAAGTGCTGGCAGGTGTGACAGTCAGAGGTGTGTGCCACTCAGTCACAGGTGTGCCAGGCACACAAGCCTGTGTCCTGGCACTTTCTTGACTTGTTATGCTCCAAGTAGCAGCAATACGGGTTTGTTCCTTCAGGATGAGGCCTGTGCAATAGAGTAATTGGAAGCTGGTGTTCCAGCGTATAGAGTGGTAGCATCATTTGGTGTCAGCCCTGGTAACAATTTGCCAATGTTTTGGGGTGGGGGGTGTTTCTCGGGCTAGGAATGTCCGATCCCCTACATGCCATAAAATACAATGACAATTGGTAGGTTTCTGAACTTTTGTTGCCCAGTTTATTTGGCAAAAATATCTACAAGCAACTTTTGATAGATTGTGATCATGTATATCTGCTATTTTCAATAAACGGATGCTGGGGTTCATGTGTAAACCTCAGCGAAAAAATATATATTCATGTATATTTACAAGACAGTTTATGCTTGTCCATGTGTAGGCGGGCCCGGAAGTTGAAAAGCCCAATAAGAAGGCTGATAAGAAGAAAGAGTTGGAGGAACTGAATGAGCTGTTTAAGCCTGTTGTTGCTGCTCAAAAAGTCGCCAAAGGTAATATAGTCACACACATACACATCGATTCCCTGTTTGAGTGGTAAACTGACGCAAACAGAATATTTCTGTGCATTTTACTTGGGTATATTTGAAAAATGAAACCAAATGAACCCTTGCGGGTCCATTTGGTTTCATGTTTACACTCTCAAGAGTTAAAATATTCATCATCTGAATCCCAAGTCTACACAACTAGAGAATGTAGAAGATTAATGGGCTTTTGATCTGTATGTTTGCCTGTTTTGTTTCCAAAATCCAGCCTGGAATTGTGGACAAAAGCAAAGAAAATCTTTAGTGTTGGGTCCGTGGGACTAAAATGTCCTCAAATGGTGGTCTTTGGCTCAAATGAATGATGGGCCCTGGTATCAAAAAAGACCCCTGTCCTAGATCTATTCTGAGAATGATTTCTAAACTTTTTTTAAGGGCATTGTAAAATAGTTATAAAGAATATCTTTGCATAGATTGTACATAATATTTGCCTTGTTTGCTTGTTTGTAGAATCACCTTTCTAATATTTGGAAAAAGTATAATACCATTTGTATTTCTATCTCTCTACAGGTGTAGACCCAAAGTCGGTGCTGTGTGCGTTCTTTAAGCAAGGCCAGTGCACAAAGGGTGACAAGTGCAAATTCAGCCATGACCTCACCCTAGACAGGAAAAGTGAAAAGAGGAGCCTCTATGTGGACGAGAGAGAAGATGAGCAGGAAAAAGGTTGGTTTGTGTTAATGTTCTATTTGTGTTTTTCTAACTTAATCACTATAGGTCAACATGACAGGTGAGAGTAACCCATAGTTTATTGTCTAATTATTCTGCCTCATTTGTTCATGTTTGTAATGTAATATCTCAGTTGCTGGGCAGCTCTGTGTTGTAATTTGTATTTATTTTAAATGTGCAAAAATGGTACAACAACCACTTTCGGTGAAAATCCGGTAGAATGAGGTTGTAAGGAGATGTATAGAGATGTGTCTCTGACTCTCACCTCACGCATTTACAGATGACCCAAATTACCTAAAACATATTTTCTCTTTTATGTTTCTACAATACATGTTTGTACTTGAATAAAAAAAAGATGCATTTGATGGAGGGGAAACTGAAACACTGCTGCTTCTTGCACTTCCATTTTATTGAAAGTAAATAAAAAATAATAATCATATCGGCTGATAACGGCTGTCTGCCTTTTTGATGTTCCACTAATCGGTGATCGGAAACATCGGGCAAAAGCCTGATCGGTCGATCTCTAACTTAGGCACAGTATACTACGGTATATGTGCCTGAATATGGAGGTAAACACCCATTTTATGAGAGGAAAGGGAGAATGTGTTGTTGATGAGGCAAAAGCCCTTCTTTCAGAAAACTAATACAAGGAGAGAAAAGGGTACAGTATAGTTCCATGCCCATTGCACTGGCTGACTAATACAAATAAAACGTGTACTGTATTTTAATTTAGTGATATTCTCATATCTCATTTGATGTACTGATACTTTATAATATCCTTTTGTCTGTTTATTCTCCGGACAGATGTATCCAACTGAAGACTTGTATGTTATGTTTCAGATTCCATGGAGAATTGGGATGAGAAGAAATTGGAAGAGGTTGTGAACACAAAGCACGGAGAAGATAATAAGAAAAAAGCCACCAAGACACAGAAAGTAAGTATTTTACTGGGAGTGAGACCTGAATGTAAAAATTGCTTTTAACTGCAAATAACAGATTGTGCCAGCCATATGGTGGCACATTTGAAGTGTCACTTTTACTGTTATGGCATGTTACACTAACAATTATGGTGACAGGTGGTGTGTTACTTTTACTCTTTACAGTTTACATTTATTAATGGCCTTTGAGGAAATTCGTGTTTAATGCAATAGAATGTGCTTCATGGTGTGTTCCACTATGTTTTAGAATTCGCTTGGTCATTTTAGTTTGTTTTAATTTATGTAGAACATGCATTTTGAAGCCACAGAATATGTTCTTCTCACCTATCTAGTCCTATCTAATGAAGTAATTAAAACTGTGAATTCCTTGTCTTTTTAGGTGTGTAGGCACTTTCTGGAGGCCATTGAGACCAACAAGTATGGTTGGTTCTGGATATGTCCAGGAGGGGGCGACAACTGCATGTATAGGCATGCCCTTCCACCTGGCTTTGTGCTGAAAAAAGACAAGAAGAAAGATGAAAAAGAGGAGGAAAAAATCTCACTGGAAGAACTTATAGAGAATGAGGTAAGGAGGATGCCAGGCCCAGGAGGGCTCATATTTGCTAGAGTTAAAGCTGGATGATTTGACCTAAAGAGATTTGGTACAACATTCGGTTGTATTTGGTAGAAAACTTTAATGCTATTAGTAAATTTTAGTATTTTGGTGTGTTGAACACACTAACCAGAAGTAGCCATTTTATTTACCATTCCACAAATATTTTTGACCTATCAAATGTATTTTCTTATGCTAAAGATATTCGGGACAACAACACACCAAAATTACATGCCACAATTAGAATCTGCAATCTATTGTGACCTATTGAATGAGGGATGAGGGAATAAAGAAAATATCATAATATATTGCCTGCTCGCAGTACACAGAAGCAACAATGTTATACTGGGGAGGCATCCATTGCAAATTTGTGTTCCAGTAAGCCAGTGCTAACGGGTACTGCACTGCCTACTCTTAATCTGGTACAGCTATTGCATAACCAAACTGTGCATGCATTCCCATCTTGCATCATTCCCGTTTTACACCGTTTTCTTGCATTGGTCAAGAAGCATATAGGACTTTTACTGATACCTAAAGTGCATGTGTTTGTGTGGCATAAGACACATGAGAGCTAGTGCTCGAATTTATGTACACATTTATGTACATCCAAAATGGCGGATATATTTAATTAAGAGATTTCTTTTAACTGTTGTCTGTGTCTTGCATTTGTGTGTCTGGGCTCCAGCGTGCAGCTTTGGGAGCCAACGTGACTCGTATCACCCTGGAGACATTCCTGGCCTGGAAAAAGAGAAAGAGGCAGGATAAGGTAATTCTTTTATCCAATATTAACTTCACCACAGAAACACTGTCAGTAGATTTAGATATCTAAAAAAAAATCTAAATCAAATTGTTAAAAAAGAGAGAAGAAAACAAAATATTTGGGTGAATTATTACTTAAAGAAATACAAACAAGTGGAACAACTATATCAACAATATCATGTGTATTTAAACAGTACATTTTGGGTATCCCCCCCCTATGAGCAAGACAAATTCCAATTCAACTTGTTGAAATGGCTAATAAAAGAAACCTTGAACCTTTAGTACATGCATGACTAATTCTCATACCCAACATTTAAATTTTAATCAACAGGTCAACAGAGCAATGGAGGATATGGAAAAGAAAAGAGCTGACTTTAAGGCTGGAAGATCACTTGGGGTAGGAAATGTTTGTCTTTTATGTTGTAGTTCTAGACTAGAGATGTCACTAACATCCCTAAGCTAGTCCTAGCCGGCTAGCTGACAGGACTAACAGGTTACTAACCGGATAGTGGTTTATTTTTTATTTTATTTAGTATTTGTTTTTGTTTTTTTATACCTTAACATTGGTAGAGAAATGGTGTACATTTATGTATCCTTCTTTTACAGGACAAAAAAGGGAATATTTAACAATACCAATAAATTGTAAATGTTATAATTAATAAACAATGCACGCATGGCTGTAGTCTACGAAATATAAATCCAACGTTATTGTTTCCGGTCCTGATCTGAACAACCTATGGTTGTCAACATGTTCTGTTGTTGACTTTTTACTGAGGCAAAACCCCTCTCATTTCATCTGGTAGACACGATATTGATGATAAGTTGACGCATGGCTATCTTTGCCCAATAGCCGTGCCAGTGTGGAAAGAGGAGGACTCTGCCGATACAATGAACATCATCATGTTGTGTGAAGAGTGAGAAAGGTTAAGAAACACTGCTGTAGAGTAGAGCTACTGGAAGGTGGTGGAGCGAGAAGGGATATTGAGGCATCAGAAACTGATCGCTCGAATGCTGTTCATGTCGCCTGAAGGAGAGACAAACTGGAGTAGTCCATCTTGTCACAGCGCAAATAAGAGCTATTTTAAACTGTTTTAAAAGTGTTGTACAGTAGCGTCTCTGCAATGTTTATGTGGCACAATTACTAAGAGTAATCTAAAATAAAGGGATTTAAGATCAGAACAGACATTTTTTATTATGCAAATTAACCCCATAACCAATTACGATAAACTAAAGGTTTCTTAACAGTCGGCTAAACTGGTATCCCCCATTGAATCATAATAAATAATAATAATGGATTGCATTTTTATAGCGCTTTTCTATGCACAGCGTGTATACTCAAAGCGCTTACAATGGTCCATTCATTCATACATTGGGAAGTAGAGCGGCGAACAGTCAACGCCAGCGTCCCCACTTCCCACATTCATACACCAGTGGTGGTAACCACTGGAGGCAAGGTGGGGTTCAGTGTCTTGCCCAAGGACACTTCGACATGTAGACAGGAGGAGCCGGGAATCGAACCGCCGACCACTGGATCATTGGCCGACCTGCTCTACCTCCTGAGCCACAGCCATCCCTATCCTAGGCTTGTAACTTTATTAAATGCGAGCAGTCGATGAAATCTGTCTTTTGCTGCATTTCTGTGTGTAGGTGAGTGGTCGTGAAGTGTTCGAGTTCCGTCCAGACATGATTGATGAGGATGACGCTGAAGCAGATGACACACGATATGCCAAAGGAGAGGATGAAGAAGATGAGGATGAACAGCAGGTAAAACTTGTACCATTATACCAGGGGATGGCAACCTGTAATGTCAAAAGAGCCAGTTTGGACCAAAAACATGAATGCAAAACTTGAGTATAATGAAGTCAACACATGGGGGGGTGGGGGGGTTCTGAAACGCACACATTATCGCGGCGATTTCACCGTGCCACTCAGTGCTGACAGACGAGAATCGCGTAGCGAGAAAAAAAAAGCTCACAGGATTGAGGTCTAAAATACATTGTGGGTGTGTGCACAAAACGAGCACTAAATGCGTGCAACAAACACTGGGCGCTGCGCAATGACACCTGATGAGAATGACCTCTCAGGTATGCTAGAGCCTTCTTTGACAAAGACGGAACAATTCTGCTCAAACAATGCATAACATGTACCTTTCTCTCTCCTTATCCACCCCCCAACCAAAGGTTGATACTACAGTATTCCAGGATATAGACCTATCCCGTTTTGTTCCCCAAGAAGTGGACAACAAAGTGGGTATCACTGTAGCATCTATGGACCGTTTCACATCTAGGAATAAAAGTCAGCCCACGGCAGAAGACGGTGAGAAAGTTTGATTATTGACAGAATCAGTCAGTTATTGATTTATTTAAAATGTATTTATTTTATTTGTTTAGTGCCTGCTGTACAGACTGCCAGAGTCGGATTTTTTTTACTGTTAGAGCCCATTGTATGCATAAAATGGTTGGGTTTCTCCTCAACATTGCAGCAAAAAACATCACAATAATATAATGGCAGTGGCAGTTTCTTGCACTATATTAGCTATATTGAAATTTCGATGTGCCCATTTGAGTTCCCATGAGGAACTCCTTGTACTAAAAGTACCAGCAAACCATCACGCTAAACCCAGAAGAAATATAAACCACAATTTGACCATAGCAACTGAAATTAAAAATCTGAGCTGGTATGAGAATATTGGGCTAAGTCACTATGGACAGTATAAAAATTAAGCACTGTAAATTGCAGCATGCAGTACATTTAGGATATAGAAACTGTGACATCCAATTGAGTCTTGTACAAACTTGTACTTTCTCATGAACTATTCCTCCATTACAGTGTCTTAGTTGGGGAATTTTAGTATATATTTGACTAATCTAGGTACAAAATAGTTACCAAGACATTTCTTCACGAATGTGTTTGTCTAATAACGTGTACTAAAAAGTTGAAATTCATCTCCTGTGGGAAACCTTATAAAACAGGTTAACCTATAGAAGGCAAAACATGCAAAATTTTATGTAGCATATATATATATATGTGTCTAAGTCGTTTTCATGATGCTGAATCCATTCCAAGCATTAATTTAGCAAAAACACTCATTGGGCTGAAAATGGCCTTAGCACTTGCCCTAATGTGCTGACTATTAGCACATTTATGATGACGGGTATGGCTGTTTTTAGCCCAAGTTGTTTTTTGAGAAAAGAAATAATGCTTGGAATGAATTTAACATCATGACAAAGACGCAAGCATGCCCCACATATTTTGCCCTCTAAGTTAGTGAACGGTAAACCAACTTTGTACTGTTTGAGGTTTCCCAGGGGTGTTGGAACATTTTAGATTATAATAAACAATAGTGAAGAAACTTCTTGGCAATGATTTAGTTCAGTGATTTTCATAAATTGCCCTATCTGTGAAAGTCAGTAAATAATCTGTTTTTTTCCCTGCTAGACTAAATGGGTAGGGAGTTCAGTCTGTACTAAAGTATGAAGATTCCAACTGTTTCTATTCCTTGTGCTGTACAGAGGAGCAGGTAAATGGAGCATGCGGTGGCGAGGAAGCCAATGGGATTTCGGGGGAAGAGGAGGCAGAAGACAACGAGGAAGTGCCTGTGGATGAGAACCTCTTCACAGGAGAAGACCTGGACGAACTCGATGAAGAACTGAACACAATGGTTCTGGAGGACTGAGGGGAAGGTGGAAGACATGACAAAGGACAGTAGATCCACTAATTGGGACTGATGGACCGAAAGCAATGTAGTTATAAAGTTCAAAGAAGCACCCAGGGTTTGAATGGTTTTAATATTCAGAGACTCTCTTAATAAAGCCTGATTCTATGAAGATACACAGCTCGTCTGTCCACTCTCTCGCCTATCGCTCTCCTCTCCTGTTCATTCACACTGCTTGGTTTCCACAGTACGTTCAAGCAAAGACTGCCAGGGTTTATCGCCACAGGTTCTCCCCCACTACCCCAGCTTGAATGTCCCGATTCAGACGTTCGACAAGCAAACTTTTAAGAAATACTGGTGCACTGGGACTTGAAATGGCTTGATGATTGATTAGAGGAATACCTTAATGGTGGCTTAAATCTTAGGAAATTTTCTTGGATTTTGGGACATTAATCTTTCTATTCCACCACTGGTAATTTACTGACTTTTTCCCTTTAAGTTATTCTTAATGCAGCCCCTAATTTCAGAATGCAATATCGAAAAGACTCATTTGTTTGGCAAATTAAGCCTTGGTGGATTAATCAGAAACATTGGTCTATAAAGAACTATAAATTGCTGGTCCTGGAAAGTCTGTTTAATCCCTGTGTTGGGAACCAAGCTCTGATGTCATTGCCTGCCCAACTGTAAATAATGTCGAGCAAGATGCCTGCTAAACAATAAATCATTGTACATGCAGTGTTGTGTGTTGATATTTGGGGGGGGTCCATTGCACACAATTCTGAGGTCTAGCTCTTTAATAAACTATATTCTCCAGTGAGGTAAAATTCCAGACAATTAGGACAGAGTAGCCAAGCCATTCACCTGCATGCTTTTAGTGCTCCAATTGTCTTTTAAAGGTAGGGGAAGTGATTTCACTTGTCAGATATCACCCCCAAAAATGTTTTCTGTTTCAAGCCCAGTGGAAAATATAGTTGAGGTTAACCTTTTTGCAATAAATAAGTATTGCAGGGGACCGACTCAAACTAGCATTAAGTACCATCACAATAGAACTTTTAGCCAATGAGAATCACTAGCTTTAAATTCTTTTAGCATGAAGTCCCAAAGTAGTTCTTAATATGCTATTTAATTAGACAAATAGAAATTATAGATTGAGGCTTTAACCTTTTAAGGCCATTATGAAGACATCCTATTGGACATGACTGAGATCTCTGAATTAACTGACCCCTAGGACATTCTGCCTCTTTACCAGACCAGTTAACGTGTCTTCCGTACAGTGTCTAGTAGCCACCTATTTTACCAAATGTCTGAAATGAGGGCTTTATTACATTTCTTTGTATGTTGTGTAACAACCCTTCCAGTCAACCTCAGCTTCCCATATAGTATTACAAGAAAGATCACCACACAAAAATTCTAGGTCATGTGTTGACATAAGACTTTATTCTTTCAAATACAAACTTATTTAGATATTTAAATCAAAATAGATGGAGGTGGGGGGCATGCGGCACCAACAAATTACACATTCTTAGAGATCACTAAAAAAGGAATGCTGAAAGTACTTCAACATTAATGAGAAATCAGTTATTCACCACACAAGGTCTTTGAAAACAGAAGGCTGCCACCTAGTGGGGGTTATTAATTAGAGTCACATCATTATCTTCTAATTATTTTATTTTTATAACTAAATACATTTATTATAAATGTACCATTAAGTTGTTGCTTTATCCTCTAATGCTGCAAAAGCAAGGTTTAAGTCATCTGAATAGGTATGAAGTGCAAATGGTGCATTTAAGAATGATTAAATATCAATGTCGTCCAGGGATACTGACAGTATATTGTACAGGCCAACTATGGTATGTCTTGACATAAAGATGGCACAAGTTTAACAATAGAGCAAGTAGGTCACAGGGAAAGGTCAAGACAGGTCAAAGGTCGTGTCAGTGGTCAGATGAAGGTCTTGGTGTCGGTTGGTCTGTCAGGGTCAGGAGTCAAGTGTCATGACAACAGTCGCCTAGGAGACAAGAAGCTGCAGAGAGTTATCCAAGGGGGAAGAGACAAGCAAGTGAGTTTTCCGTACAGTCTTTGTTGAAGTCATAATTACCAATCAATAATTAATCTACAAGTGCTGAAAAACAAAAGGTTCCTCATATTTTCATTTTACAATAAGCAGTTATCAATATACTGGTAACAGAAGAGATTGCAATGACGATGTCTCAATTTGAGCTGCAAAGGAAAGCTGTGAGTGGTAGTGTCTATGGTAAAGTCCATTGTCTATGGTAAAGTCCATAATACAGGAACATCACTTTGAACTTTTTAAGCCACCGCTGAAGATATGTTGCCAACACATCATTTCATGGTAAATATACAAGCTAAACCTTTTTATTTTCTTTCTCTAACCCATTTATTCGCTTCAGCAAAATTTGAGTTTGTTCCAACCTAGTTTCACGGACACAGCAAATACAAAATGGTATTTGCCAATATAAAATGGTGAGGGTTTTAAAAATCGCTACTGATGTATTCTATCAGATCCAGTTCCTTCCTACGAAATACATTACTGGCAGGTGTTATCCCCCACAACTTTTAAAGGACTTAAAATTGAACGCTTTAATTACAGAGAGCATCCAACACCCCAACCAACACCCCACCCCATATGCATATGGAATATTCACAAGCACAGGAGTAAAAAAGTGTGCAGTACTTACCACGTGGCTCTAACAGTTTCGAGGACGTTTGTGAGACTCCTCTCTGGGAGGGTCAGCCAGCATCACCTTCATTCTCACACCATTAATTGTTCGTCCATGTAGTGCAGCCATAGCGTCATCTGCACACTAAAGGAGAGAATTTGAACTGTTATGACAAATCGATTAAAAGTAGAATTCACCCTTTTTGAAAAGAAACATACAGTATGTTAGTGAGACAATAGAGCAGGGGGAACAGGTGGTCCCCAAGCAAAATGATGGACAGTTTGTTAACCCAATGCACCTCTAAGGGTCCCCGCAAGAGTCCATTTGGTTTCATATTTACTAAAATATTATTAAGCTAAAATATTCACCCTCTGAATTAGCCCAAGCCTACACAAGTAGAGAATGTAGAAGATTATTGGTCATTTTGATCGGTAGCCCATGTCTGACTGTTTTATTTTCTCTGAAATCCAGCCTGGAGTTGTGGACAAAAGCAAAAGAAATCTCTAGTTTCGGGGTCTGTTGGCATCAATTGGTGGTCCGTGGATAAAATTCTGAATAATAGCCCTGGTATGAAAAAGGTTGAAAACCACTGCAATAGAGCAATCATTTAGCAGAGGTTCCTCGCTCAAATCTTCGTGGTAAAGCTCTGGACATCACGTTATCCATCATACTGTAAATGCTGTGTGGAAAAAAACAACAACACTGAAGCAAGGTGACTCTGCACCTGTTTGGCTCACCTGTTTCTCTGCATACTTCATATATCCCACCTTCCTGCCTGGAACCAGATGCACCTCAATCAGAGAGCCATATCGACTGGAGACAAAAAGAAGGGAGATATAATTCTTAATTGGATTGACCATTTGATTTCACTGATTTACTAGCATGAGTTCAACTACAGATGTCCCTATCAAATCACTTATGTTGTTGCAATTGAAAAAACAAACAAAAAAAATCATCATTTGTCCAATAATAGTGTAAACATTACCAGAAGACATCCTCCAGCACATCCTGGGGTAGCGGAGAAGGGGTGAACACAACAAACAAGCGCTCCTTCACCTTGCTGTCCGGTGGAGCTAGCTTCTTCAGAGAAGGCAAGCTTACATCAGTCTGAAGCCGAGGCATGGGAGCAGCAGGAGCATAGGCCTGGAGGAGACAAACATGTATGTATTACAAGAGCAAAAATGCTTTCATCCTTGACAAGTTGCCACATGTTGTAACTAAATAGGCATCAACAGTCTATATTATATAGAATATTTTGAATCCTTGCCTGGGAGGATTTCAGCATCTGGCTAGAGGAAGGACTGTTCCACACCGTAGACATCATCTGTGCTGCTACAAACTGCATGGCCATCCGACCTACCGGACTAAATACACAAAGAAGCCAGCCACATCAAGCATATATCAATAGTACACAGAGATTATATAGTTTTGCATGCGAGCATGAAAAGTTTTTTTTCCACACCTGTTACAATAATCATAGTAATAAACTGAAATATACGTATGTTGTAACTTGTAGGTGTAATAATATGGAGTTGAACTTGAAGCATGTAATCACATTGATTACACAATTGTTGGTAGCATGTGTAGTGAACGATGGCGCCTGTGTGTGTGGCGGTCCGTCTCCCGCTGTCTGTTCTGGTTGTGTTTGTACTTGTCTTATCAGCTGTCACTGATAATGTCAACTCTCTACTGGCTTATGATCGCCAAGCCCTACTGGATATTCGCTTTGCTAGCGAAAATGTGACTCCATTTTCGAGAGAGAAAACGTTTTTTCCACCACCGCTGCTCGCGGGGATACCTGCCCATCTGTACGTTCCGCTCCCCCGTAGGAGACGACACAGGACCCGCTCCCGTGGTAAACGCAGCGGCCAACTCGTGCGGCTGAAAGCCGCCTTTGTGCATGTCCCTGCATCTACCCTGACTGAGAATGGATCGAGCTACTCTGTCTCTCCTCGCTGTCTCGAACCCGCCGGCACCTGGCTGGTGTCTGTCACCGACGTGGACAAGGATTTCCCTACCCGCCCCTGCTCTCTCCACCTCCGCAGGCGAAGAGTGAACCACCGCTGCCTCCGACCTCTCCCCCGTGCTCCTGCAGCCGAGACCGAACAACGCGCGGCTCCGCCCCCAGCCAGGATCGCCCTGGTGAACGCCAGGTCACTGACAAACAAAACGTTCATTCTGAATGACTTTTTTGTCACACGCCAGCTTGATTTTCTGGCAATCACCGAGACTTGGGAGAGAGCCGGTGAGTCAAGTACCTTTTCTGAACTTCTGCCGCCTGGCTGTACGTATTTCAGCGCCCCGAGAACAACTGGAAAGGGAGGGGGAATCGCGACAGTTTTTAAGCAAGACTTTGACTGTAAACAGCTGTCACCGGTGTCATTCTCCAGCTTCGAGCTGAACATGTTTGAACTGGGTCGCTCTCCCCCTGTACTGTGCGCTGTAATATACAGACCGCCAAAATACAACAAGCACTTCATCTCTGAGTTCACAAACCTTCTGGCTGAAATTTTGCCAAAGTATAATCATGCTTTGTTGATTGGGGACATAAATGTGCATGTTTGTTGTCCCTCCAAGCCAATGGCCAGTGAATTTATAAGTCTCATAAGTGCCTTCGATCTTGTACAGTCTGTGTCTGGTCCCACACAAGTACAGGGACACACATTGGACTTAGTCCTCTCATATGGCCTATCAGTTTCTAACGTTGAAATATGTGATGCCTTTTTCTCTGACCATATGCCTGTTTTATTCAATGTGTCACTCCCATGTCACACTGAAAAACAAACTGCACCAGCTACTAGATGCCGTATGCTTAACCCTTCCACTGCCGCCCGATTCTCATCTGCTTTCACTAGTGCCACAGTAGGCCAACAAAGCTCAACCAGCTCAGTGTGTATGAACACAGATGAGCTAACGGCACGCTTTGATTCCATCTGTTCACAATCCCTAGATTTGGTTGCTCCTTTAAAAACCAGGCGCGCTAAACCTAAATCAGAGCCCTGGTTGAATGACACCACAAGGAAAGCAAGAAAAGAATGCAGGCGAGCTGAGCGCCAGTGGAAAAAGGACAAGCTCACAGTATCGTTTGACATTCTGCGTAATTGTTGGTGTAAATATCAGCAGACTGTCAAAGCTGAAAAAACAAAATATTTTTCAGAGATCATTGTGTCAAACTGTCACAAGCCTCAGGTTCTATTCAAAACCATAAATGACATTCTTGATGTCCCCCAGCCTGTACGTCTTGATGCTTCCCCTGAAACATGTGAGGTCTTTTTACAGTTTTTCACTGATAAAGTGGCCAACATTAGGGCTAGCATTCCGACTCCAACTCACGACCCGTCTACTGTCGTCACCTCTCCTGCCATTTTTAGCCACTTTGAGCCAGTGACTATTATTCAATTAGATGAAATCATTTCAAAAATGAAACCAACTGGCTCCCCCTTTGATGCCCTCCCCCCTCGTCTCGCTATAGAGACCAGTGGGGCTATAGGACCAGACTTATTGACGATTTTAAACCGGTGCCTAGCAGGTGATGTACCAGCAAGTTTCAAGCACGCTGTGGTACAGCCATTGCTGAAAAAGTCCAACCTTGATGCTTCTGTCCCATCTAATTTCAGACCTATTTCCAAGCTCCCGTTTTATTCCAAAATTATGGAAAAATGTGCCTTGGCCCAATTGATGCCACATTTGAACACCCATGGCATCCTAGAAGTGTTCCAGTCTGGGTACAAAGCTCTGCATAGCACGGAGACCGCCCTATTAAGAATTTTCAACGACATATTTTCGGCAACCGACACTGGTGATTCTGTCATTCTGGTTCTCCTTGACTTGACTGCTGCGTTTGATACCGTTGATTATAGTATCTTGCTCTCTCGTTTAGAGCACTGGGTTGGCATCAAAGGGTCAGCACTAGAGTTTTTTCGGTCCTACCTGTCAGGGAGAAGTTTCTGTGTTGCCCTAGGGGACTCGACATCCTCCACAGCATCACTCCAATGTGGAGTGCCACAGGGTTCTATTCTTGGCCCGATCCTGTTTATGTTGTACCTGCTCCCTCTAGGAAACATTTTTAGAAAACACGGTGTCTCTTTTCATTGTTATGCTGATGACAGCCAAATCTACCTGCCTTTGAAGCGTAACAACCCTGACTCTCTAAAACCTCTGCTCGCTTGCCTGGAGGATGTAAAAGCATGGTTAGCTTTAAACTTTTTAAACTTTAACGACAGTAAGACTGAAGTTCTGGTGTTTGGGCCCAGCAAGGCACAGGCGTTTCCGCCAGATGATCTAGGCCCTCTCGAGCCTTTTCTAAAACCTACAGCCACAAATCTAGGTGTCAAAATTGACTGTGATCTAAAAATGGACAAACAGATCAACGACGTGGTCAGGAAGAGCTTCTTCCAGCTTAGAAGGCTAGCAAAGATTAAAACCTGTGTTTCCCGCTCTGTGTTTGAAACTGTAATGCATGCTTTCATGACATCACTCCTCGACTACTGTAACTCACTGTACATTGGTGTTAACCAGGTTTCCATCTCTCGCTTACAATTAGTCCAGAACGCCGCCGCTCGGCTGCTTACAGGCACACGCAAGCGTGACCATATTAGCCCTGTGCTAGCCTCCCTCCACTGGCTTCCAGTTCGGTATAGGATCGATTTTAAAGTTTTGCTTTTCGTTTTCAAGTGTTTAAATGGCCTGGCACCCATCTACCTATCTGAGCTGCTGAAACCATACGCTCCAACAAGGACCCTTAGGTCTGCTGACCAGCTCCTCCTAGTAGTGCCAAAAACACCTAGGCTGAAACTCAGAGGAAACAGAGCTTTTTCAGTGGCAGCTCCCAAACTCTGGAATGAGCTGCCTCTCCACATAAGACAAGCCCCCACCCTTCAGGTGTTCAAATCACGCCTCAAAACATTCCTTTATTCTTTGGCTTTTCCAAGCTTAGTGTGAGGTGATGTTATAAGTGACACTGTAGTTGTTTGTCTTTTGTGCTTGCTGTTGTTTTTTAATTCAAGTTGTATTTTTTACCTTTTTAATGTAAAGCACTTTGGTACAACGTTGTTGTTATATAAATGTGCTATATAAATAAAGATGGTATGGTATGGTATGGTTTACACAATTGTTGGTAGCATGTGTAGTGAACCAATTTCTGATAAAAGGTTTGTTTCCCATCCAAAATTTAATCACAGATCTCCTGGGGTCCACTGGCCCTCCTAAAGTTCTACTTGTCCTGCCTACTTTTCATTTGGTTTCATTTCCTTTTCATAACGATACACAGTTTCTGAATTCTAACTTACTATGACAGTGTGTGTGAATCTGTTTATTATACCTTGTGCGGTCCTCTCCATCATCAATGAAATTTACAGCCAATCTGTTGCCAGGTGGATATTCAAACCCATTTAGCTTCTCTTTGGCATAGACTGCAGATCCAAGGTTGTTGTAACGGATGACAGTAGTGCCTGGGGAGAGCATGAACCATTATAATATATATAATTAAATCAGGGGGAAAAGCAATACTATTCCACATTCAGCTTTTATTTGTCTACATGATAACATTTCCCCATCCTTTCAACTGTTAACGGTGCATATCACAATTTTCACATGTAAATAACTGCACTTTCAACATAATCTGAAATTGTCAGCGTTGAAAACCAGTGTCGCCAACTTGACGCATTTGTCATTATATTTAGCTTTTTTTTTTAGACTCCCCTAGCGCCAAAATTAGTGAAAAACTCCTGGCAGAAAATCTAGTGCTTTTATGCTGGTGAGTAATTGGTTGACAGGTACCAGAGATAAAACCCTTGTTTTTCACCATTTTCCTTCTATGATAGTCCGCCTTCCTTCCTAGAACGGACCACTGGTATCAACACCAAATGGTGGTCCGTGGCTAAAATGCAGAATAAATAGTGGGCCGTGGTATGAAAATGGCTGCCCTAGTGCATTTTGGAAGTGCCACTAGTGCATTTTGGATTTGGGCAGTTGGCAACACTGAACCAAAGCATTCACGTTGCGTTTTAACGTGGGCTGGTGCGTTTATTTATACCTTTGCTGAGTCCATAGGAGTCTCTCTGGAGGTCACAGTAGTCCACGCCAGGGATGAGATCGAACAGAGCATAGATCTGTTCTTGGCTCACCGGCACTCTGGACGACACCATGAGGCAGCGTGTGATGACATCACTGGAGCGGTAATCTGTTGCAGGGTAGCTGTTAGGGTCACCTGGTTACGGGTGTAGCATTAACACGAAAGAAACTGTTATGGGAGCTAAGATGAGACAATAATGGAAAAAAGGTAACACCAGTTATCACATACAAAAAATATCCACTGATCTCAATATGACCAACTTATTTTCTTAAATTTCAAATTACTTTAACAGTAATAGCATGGCATACCCATAGTAAAGGGGTAGGCATTAAGGACATCTCCACCCATGTGTTCAGCTCTGCCTCCAGAAGGGTATTCTCCATCAGCTGCAGAGTTTCTGCTGCGAGGTTCAGCCAAGATGGCCCTGTAACCTGTCAAACAGAGTGGGACAATTAAAGTCTTTAAACTAAGCATCATCTGACAGTGTAAAAACCTCAATGATCATATATTTTTTTTATGACTACGTATGTTTTTTGGTGGTTAAAGATGAAAGCAATACAGATGGCATTACCTCTGTCACAATTCTCTATGGCAATGGCAGCTTGGGAGGGCTTGTAGTATCTGACATAGCCAAGACCTTTACTTTCACCTGTAAACTTGTTCTTTATGATGACACAGTACTCTATATCTCCATAGTCCTAAGGATAAAAAGAGAGGGAGATAAAGATCATTTACTCAAGATGTTTAATGTTCCCATGACACTTCATTATACAAGGAAAAATGTCAAACTACATAAACACACATCTACAAAGCATTGTAGATGTTGGCCTTTTGTACTGTGATACAAAACTCAACATGATTAAATCAAGTCTGGAATGGTGAATGCACTTCTGCTGCACAGGCCAAAGAAGACCACGAAAATCTAAAAACATGTTTGGACAAGCTCACACAATTTTGGGTAAAACCTGCATGCAAGCAGGAGTCTATGAAAGTCAAAATCAGTGGTTTTCAACCATTTTCATACCAGGGCCCAGTATTTCTTCAGAATTTGAGCCACGGACCACCATTTGATGACATTTTAGCCCCACAGCCATAAAACTAAAGATTTATTTTGCTTTTGTCCACAATTCCAGGCTGACATACAGATCACAATGACCATTAATCTTCTACATTCTCTATTTGTGTAGACTTTGGCTCCCTAATTGAATTGACTTTTACGCTCTTAAAGAGTTACATCTGGTTTAGGTTAACCAACTTTCCATCATTTAGCCTGGGGACCACATGGAATCCTCTCAGGGACCACTGGCAGTCGCTGGACCACCTGTTGAAAAGCTCTGGTCTAAATGAAAGCCTGCATTAGCCCTGTATTGGACTTTATTCATTTATTTTAATTGTTAAAGTCTGTAGTGCCAAATGGAAAGTGCCGGAACTGTAGACACGTGGAGTGAAGTCACTTCTGGCAACACCAGAACACTGAGAGATTATTTTTCAGATCGGAGTAAATTCTTAAAAGTGATAGATGTTACTTCAGTTAATGTAAACAAACAAGGTGATACATTCAATGAAGAAAATCAGAAAATAACAAATGTGGAAAATAAAGCATCTTAGCTGTAGTACTTTAAATGTATCTTTGAGGTCCTCCTCTGTGAAGGTTTTAGGAATCATGACAAAGATCCTGGTCAGTTCCTCGTCCTCCACATCCCGATGTCTGGCTGAGGACCGTGACTGTGCGATAAATACCTAAAAGACAAGAAAAGATTAGTCAACTGATGATTTTTGATTAGTCAAAATGTGTCACAACAATATCCATCTCCCCTACTATTACGATACTTTACGATCGTAATAGTAAGGGAAGTGTTTAATACACTGACACACCTGGTGCAGCTATACTGTGTGTGCACCGACCAGGTGTGCACCAGGTGTATTAAAGATGGAGTTTTCAAGATGGCAGCTGGGTGATGTTTGCTCAGGAATACTTTGGACAGAAGGTAGCTCATAACATGTCTACGTTGGTTTTTTATGCCACAAAAGCTTTGCTGATAGAAAGAGGATAATTGAAGGCAGCTTTCTCTACAGTTGCAAAGTTGGTGAGTTTAACGCCGTTTATTACAAGCAGATCACAGATAAAATGTCTTGTAATGGGGGATTAATGGACCGAATTGCAACTCTAGATTCTGTCCAATTATAAAAGATTCTAGAGTTGCATTGCGGCTACTCACCTTGATGGGTTTAGTTCCTTCCATCAGACATTTGCCGTGCATCTCCTCCATGGCCAAGCAGGCTTGGGAGGACTTGGCGAACTTCACATAGGAGACGCCTTTGGACTCCTTGGTCTGTTTGTCCTTGACCAACCAGACCCCCTGGATGTCCCCGAACACGGCGAAGCTGTCCCGGATCACATCCTCCGAGACGGACCGACTGGTGACCAGAAAGAGGCGACTGTTGGGAGGCTCGTCGAGGTTCTCTGGGCCTTGTTTAGAGTAGTCGTCCATCTTTTGTTTATACCGGGGGGATCAGAAGAAGCAAGATGACCCCACCATACGCCGCGTGGGATATTAAGTAATGTATGCACTGCTAAACCCTCAATCACAGACTGCTTGCAAAATAATAAATGAGCCTTATGCTCAACACCAAACTCCGATGGACTCTTAAAAAAGAAAAACAAACGTGGTGGTGCAGCGATTAGCGCAGTGATAAACTACAACCCCGTCAACCCGGATGTAATTGACGAGTGGGCGGGGCTGAGCTCCCTTGCAGTTTTTTTTCTTCACAACTTTATTGACAAAAACAACCCACAGGGACATAGGCTACTACAACGTTAAAGTGTACTGTAAAGATTTTTTCTCTCCTCCCCGTGATCCAATGAAAAGGTATGAACCAGCCTTTTGGATACCAGGGCCCACTATTTACTCAGCATTTGAGCCACGGACCACCATTTGTTGACATGTCAAACATACAGATCAAAATGTCCCCCAAGGGTCCATCTGCTTAAACAACTTTCCGTCATTTAGCTGGGGGCCACCTGGAACCCTCTCAAGGACCACTGGTGGTCCCCGGATCAGCTGTTGAAAACCACTGGTATATACCATGGTATACTATAAACTATACCTAGCTTTGGTCTGGTCCGTAGCTACTTCTATGATGACCCGAGCCCTTACCAAATCCAGTGTCCACTAAAGACACTGCCATTGCTTAGAGGTCCTTCGGGAAGGAGATATATGATGCCTCTAAATTCAAGAAGGCAAAGGCCGCAGTGCCAGTTTACCCCTATTTATGTATTGTCCTGAAGGCATGCATTGGCCTGAACCCCAATCTATGACCAGAAGCTGAATGCAAAGGCTTAATAAGGCTGCTGGTGATATAAAGGGTCTTTGAGAGGTGTTCTAGGGCAGGGCCATTTGCTGTGTGTGCCCCCATTTGAAACCAGATTGGAATGAGGAATGAGAACCTTCATATCCCAAAAGTGGTGGGCTGTTAGGCTGCTTTCACACCTTTTAGCTGTATATACAGTACATTATTCACACTACACAGCATAAAAAGTACCTACATGATGTTAGACATGAGGTGCCTAAGACAAAACCTTCCTGCATGGAGCCACATAGTAGATAGACTATAAGGAAACTGCATAGGTTAACAAATCAATATGTAGGGTTGTAATCTAACATACAGAAAAAAAGTGTCCAAAGTCTGAAAAGAGTCCAAAGGAAAGTGTTCCAGTTTTGCGGCCAGCCTGATGACATGCATTGTCCAGGCCTTGTTCAACAGTCTGACAGGCGGGTGGAAGCTGTTCAGCAATTTGATGGTCTTGCCCTTGAGAATGAGATTGTCACTGTCACCGTGTATCATTATATAATATCTGTTATATGATGCCAACCTTAGCCTACCTTATCGCACCAGAGAAGGAGGAAGTGAGGCTGGGTTGGAGAGGGGGAGAGAGCAAATGCACAAAGGATGATCATGTGGTTTGGTTATCTATGTGTTACACAGAGGTATCTGTTCTTCAAGCCATTTTCATTGACTGTATTCACATGAACAATTAATATGAGAAATGTAACCCATTTTTCTCACCCCATGTTGATTACTTAGTGTGATCCTGGGCTCAAGACACCCTCTGCCAACCTGGGGAGGCAGCAGACTGGCCTCATGCCTCCTTCCATGCATGAGGAATCGGGTCGCCTTATTTTCACCTGACGGGAGCGTTTCCTTGGTTGGACATGGTGTGTGAAAGGAACACAGCCTTGTTCCTATTCCTTTCCCCTCCACAGACACCCCGGCTGGCCAGGGGAGGCAGTCTAGAGACCAGGATCACTGCATGTTTTTTGTGAGGATACCTACCCTCTGTGTTGACAGTTTGAATTAAATGGTCCAGTCAAATCAAATTGTGCATATCTGCATCCACTCAATTTTGTAACACTAAAAGGAAGAAAGTTGCTAAAATGTAACACACAGCACCCTTTAATCACATCACCACCCATCCAGCAGATATTCAGGTTGAGCTTAATATGCATTTACAGGTTAGATTCCGTAGATGGAGTTGGAGTTTTGCCTGATTATGTTGTATGAGGGTTTGTGTACAGAAAATGCTACTGCGCTCAAATTGGTGTACAACACTGCTCAGCTGAAATAGAACAGATTTACAAGCTATCAACTTGATAACAACAGAGATGCAGTTTGTAGATCCTAATCCACCGCAGCATCCAGCAGCACATGACATACACTACAAGTTATCACAGGAATAGAGATGTTGTAGCCTACATCTCTATTCCTTTGTGGGTCATGGGGTGGCAGGGGGACTTGGGAAAGTAATATTGTAAAATGTAATATATTATACTTTCATTCAAGTAATATTATTACTTTTTCTAAGGGGTCGTAGGTAAAGTAAAGATATTACTCGTCTAAGTCATATTGCCCAACACTGGTGTGCATAGATTATTATTATTATTTATTCATTCATTTGTTTATTTATTTATTTGTATAGGGTCTATAGTGTCCTTCAGTAAAACAAGATAATGACGTGGCTATAAATCTCGATCCTTACATGGCCAGAGAGCAGCAGGTGCTTTTCTACAATAGAAGCTAAGGAATGCTGGGGGCGCGTTCAAAACCTATGCTCGTTCCCTTCGCGAGATCCTTCTCTTGTGGCTTCCTCAATTGTGAGACAGCAACGGCAAAAGAAAATCAAAATATATTTAGTAATGATGTATCGTTCTGGTCAGGCCCTGACATTCTTTATCTTCATGCCCCAGACGATTGTAAAACACGAACAGGGTGGCGAGGAGAGGTTGTGTGTACGATAGTGGAACCAGGCCCCGCATGGTGGACCACGTAGGGATGTGGAGGAAATAGACGACACGCGGCACGTGATTGGTTGATGACGCTAAAAGCCGGGGCCTCTAAGTACAGTGACCTTCTTTACGTCCGCTATCATAACGGAGCAGCACAGCCGGGATACCTACACACTTATTATCACTGTACAAATACTTCTCACCAAGAGGTAAGATTTTATTTAATAGTCACTGTACCTTTGCTTCCGAAAGATTACCCATGGGATTGAAAGCGATTCAGATGTATTTTTTATTTAAAACGACTAGACTGTAACAAGGGGATGCTTATTGCTGAGTGACTGAGCTATAGTAGCAATCTGAAATTAAATGCCAAGCTTGTTTCCTTTGCCTATAAGCCATAAACCTATGTTATGTGCCTCCTGGTTGAGATATTTGACTTTTATTGCTTAATGGGTTGAAAGTAGCCCTAGGATGCTAATCCACATATGGATGTGGATGATTCATGTATAGGGGCTTCCATTATCACCTCTAACGGTGCCCGCTATCTTCACCTTATATAATTTCTTTCTCATGTGTCATTGGTGGTGGTCAATCATATAGCCTGATCATCGGCAAAACACTGTTTAAACAGTGCGTGTTTTAATAATGCACAGCTTTATGGAAACGCGGTACATGAGCTGATCTAGTCAGTAGCCGCCCAATAAACCATAACAGCTTCATGTAGTAATGCGTGGAAAATGTAAATAGATGGTTTATAATACAGCCTATTGTAATCACCACTGCAATTGGTAGGCCTAATACTCGGTAATAATAATAGGCCTACGCGTGACTTTCTTTATGGGTGCCGGCATTAACGTCGCGCATCATTATTACATCAGATTACAACATAGACAGCAACAGCATATTGTTTTTTCTAAGTGGCTTGCTGCTGGCTATTTGACAGTAAAGCAATGTGACTGCTTGTGGCAGCCTCCCATCCTCTGTAATGTGAATCTCTCTCTCTCTCTCTCTCTCTCTCTCTCTCTCTCTCTCTCTCTCTCTCTCTCTCTCTCTCTCTCTCTCTCTCTCTCTCTCTCTCTCTCTCTCTCTCTCTCTCTCCCCCCCCCCTCCATCCGTTGAGCTGTTTGACATTGATGGTGGTGTTCGCGCTGCGTTAGCAGCCAAGTTCCCGTTCATTCAGGCTAGGAGGAGGCGACTACACATACTGCAGTTCCCGGTTATCTAGGGTGTCGGGTGTAGCCTAGGAGGGAGGAGGTTTGGACGGTGACCTGAAATGCCTTCAGCGTAGCGCATGACGTCGTAGACAGTAGACCGCAGACAGGAGGTTCCATAGGCGGAGTCTCTCATTTGCAAAATATCATATGGTCTGGTCACACACAAAGTCATGGAACTGCAGCGGACGCGTCGGTCGGTCGCTGTCGCTGTGTCACATGATGCACGGCCTTGGCGTGCACGTGCTGCTGCCCTACATAGTTTATTGAATACATGATGATGCGTGTGTGTGTGTGTGTGTGTGTGTGTGTGTGTGTGTGTGTGTGTGTGTGTGTGTGTGTGTGTGTGTGTGTGTGTGTGTGTGTGTGTGTGTGTGTGTGTGTGTGTGTGTGTGTGTGTGTGTGTGTGTGTGTGTGTGTTAGGGTGACCAGATCCAGACTGTTCATTTGAGGGACAGAAGTGTTGCATGTGTGGGACAAGTGGAGTGTGGAAACAGGACGAAATGTAGTTAGCAAATTAACATCTTGATGTCAATATTCCAAAAATATTTCAGGATTCCATTTCACATATAGCAAAAACAGCTGATCTAAAATCAGCTGTTTCAGTGCGGCGCGTTTTGAGATTGTAGATCAGCTATTTTTGATATGACAGTATGCGATGTGTGGAAATATAGTGGTACCATGGGGGGATTATTTAAAAAAAAAACACAGCAAGAAATGATACAACAGAAATCCAACTATTAGGGCTTTACAAATGATTAGGGGCATTTTGAACACTGATGCCTGTCAGTCACAATGTGGGACAGAGTCTCAGTTTGTGGGACACTTGAAAAATCTTGAAAATGAGGGACTGTCCCACACAAAGAGGGACATCTGGTCACCCTAGTGTGTGTGTGTGTGTGTGTGTGTGTGTGTGTGTGTGTGTGTGTGTGTGTGTGTGTGTGTGTGTGTGTGTGTGTGTGTGTGTGTGTGTGTGTGTGTGTGACCGACCGGTCACCCGGTGACCCAGTGGTGTTGTTAAAAGGGAATTCTACCCATTTCAACATTTTACTATGTCATGAATATACCTTAGACTTAGAGCTTAGAGCCAAACGACATTCACAAGCAACATGGTGCAGGGCTGGCCGGAGTCATTGAGGAATGGGAGGAAAGGTCTTCTGTTTTCAGCAGTGGCCGTTACCTTAAATGACCTTCATAAAATGGCGCCCAAATTTCCTCGAGTTTCTCTCTCTCTCTCTCTCTCTCTCTCTCTCTCTCTCTCTCTCTCTCTCTCTCTCTCTCTCTCTCTCTCTCTCTCTCTCTCTCTCTCTCTCTCTCTCTCTCTCTCTCTCTCTCTTTGTGTGTGTGTGAGGCTACGTTTTATTTTCATGCAAAAATCCTAAATTGTAATTATGATCCTATGATAAAAATGTCAGCTTTTTTCATCCCATGGTCTTTTCACCACCTAGGCTGCACCTGCAATTAGATATTTATTACTATCTATTATTGTTATTATTATTATTAGGCCTATTATTAAAACAAAACTTTCTAACAGTAGACTATACCAATTGTGCTGTGTGCTCCTAATATTAACCTCTTTCTTTCTGATGTGCTCTACAGTTGAGCATGGGAGACATTGGAAAGGGAAAGAAAGCTTTTGTCCAGAAGTGTGCTCAGTGCCACACAGTCGAGAACGGAGGCAAACACAAGGTTGGCCCCAACCTCTGGGGTATCTTCGGGCGCAAGACTGGGCAGGCAGAGGGCTACTCCTACACAGACGCCAACAAGGGAAAAGGTCAGTCAGAAAGGAGACCTTGGTTGGGGGGGAGATGTGTTCTTAATGGAGAGGCTATTCATGAAGCAGTAGGACTATGCAGAAATGCATTAGACTCAGGCATTTAATGACTTTAAATCCCTTTATTTTAGTTGTTCTTTAATGATAGTACAACTTAAACATCATCAACAGAGACCTGAGTCGGACTCGTGACTGAACAATACTTTTAAACAGTTGTCGTTTTGCCTACGTACGTAAATAGCTCTTATTTGCGCCGTTCTCGTTGAAAACGATGTATTTCCAACTGCAGTTAGGACTCACAGAGGCTCTGTATAGTCACGTGACGTGACATGAATATCCCAACTCTCCCACTATAAGGCTCTTCACACATCCACCTGATATAAAGGGTCAGTCTGCGCTGCATCTTCGTCTCTTTCCCCAGATCTGCAAGTCTTCAGTTGAGTTGTGCATCAACTTGTGCATTAAGTACATTTTAATTTGCCTTTACATTTATACTTTTCCCTCCTCGTTGTTTTTTCCAGGCATTGTGTGGAACGACGACACATTGATGGAGTACCTGGAGAACCCAAAGAAGTACATTCCCGGAACCAAGATGATCTTTGCTGGCATCAAAAAGAAAGGAGAACGTGCCGACTTGGTTGCATACCTCAAATCAGCGACATCATAAAAGAGAAAAAATAATTTTAGAAAATATTTATTTGAATTTTAATGTGTTTTTAGCATTTGCTGAACTATAGTTTATGTTTACTCACTTGTATAAAATATTACTTGACACAGATAATCTAATACTTCCTCTTTCAGTGAAAGTGATTAATTGTACAAGTGACAAAACATAAATTACACTAGTTGTATATGCTGTAACTTGACTTCACCAGAACATATTTTATCACCTTAATTTACTGTATACCAAGTCTGCCGACAATGATAGGTTTCTTAACCTGTCAGTCATTATGTTTCCATGACAACGTGCAATCTAATACATGTTTGCTTGCAGAACCAATCACAAAACAACTTCATTTAAAAACACATACAGTACATTAACTCAGTCCCAATGTAATACATGTAAATTAACTGTGACACCGGTTTGGTTTTCTTGAATAATGTTTATGGTTAACTGTTGTTAAGCTGTCGCTGGCAGACATTTGTGGACCTTGTGGTCTGAGGAGAGGGCGGCGCAGTGATGCCATGCCCAGAATACCGTACAGAATCGACGACTTCTGAGTTAGCTTGGAAGGCAGAATCTAACATTTGTCACTTTAAGAATACACTATATAAAAAACGGTGCTGATAAAGGAGCAGGACATGAGTGACTGTCATGTTTACGCATCTTTACTCCTATGTAATGACAAAGTCAGTGGAATGGTTTGATGTTACTAATGGTGACATGTTGCTGCTTTCTCCAAAGGGCCAACAAGTGTGGCGCATAAACACTACTAATGCCAGCAATAACACTGCTGTACTGAGTTGCCCAACATTGTAAATGTCAAGCTGATATAGAATCACTGCAATGGCTACAGCACCAGTGTGGTTATTTAATGATTATGAATACTGCAAAAAAGCAAACATCTATGGTACCATCCAGTGAGGGAAGATGTATTTACCTGGTTTCACAGGCCCGAATGAGGACTGATTTTAACTTGTTTTACTGTAAAAAAGAAAAAGAAGAAAAAAAGGATTTTGGAAAATGTAAAGTATTTTTGTCAAGATTGCTTGCTGTCAAACAAGCAAAAATATGCACTCAAAGAAGATTACACCATGGTAGCTATGTTGTGTCATTGTGGTCCGGATGGATGAAAGATGAATAAAGAAGACAAATGAAATGTAAAAATGGTCATTTGCTCTTTTATTAGATAAATGTCATATACTGTGCAATGCTCCCTGTGCTCCTTGTTGAGAGTGTACACATGTAATCAAATAGACCTGTAAAGCTATAAGTCTATTTGCTTACTTTCATACATTCTGAGTTATAATAAATTAGTTCCTTTAGTGTTTGTAGGGGTATTTTCACTTATGGGTAATTTGTCCTCTATATTTACCTTAAATTTTAAGACAGACGTTGTGTCTATAATTCTTCATATTTATGATGCTATATCAGTTAATACTATTAGATAAAAAACTAGGCAAAGTTACATTTGTTTTCTGCTATCTTCAGCTGTATTCAAGATATAGAATACAGCTGTAGTGGAAGGTTAACTAAGGTTAGATTAAGGCTATTGTTCCTCATAGACTGATAACACCAAGGTCAGTTAAACCCCCAAAAGCAGTCTTGTGATACAGTAATAAACATGAATAGATGGGTGTGATAACCTCATACCCGAGGAAACTATTTGTAATTTGAGATAGGCCACTTAAATGACATCTAGAATAGACCATAACAGGTTAAACTGGCTCTACAGGAATGGACACAGCTCAGCTAAGTGTAAAGTCTGATTCACTGGTCTAATCACATCATGCGTATTTAGTCATTTCATAGGTGATAGTTCATCTTGGTAAAAATAATAATAATAATAATAATGGGTTGCTCATGTCTATGTCGAAGTGTCATTGAGCTGAACAGACGAAATTGCGAAAGACGCTGAACACCAAATTGCTCGATATGCTGGTTGTGCCTTGCATGGTTCCCACCGCAATAAGCGTGTAGGCAAATGCAATAACATATGCACCATTTGTATTTATGTGAACTTGTGGCGTTTAAAATGTTGGGTTACTTATTATATACATCCCTGCTGAGAATTATGTGTGTGGTAGTGAGGTATTATGTATTGCATAATGCCACTACAACTGTAGTCTTTCTAGGAAGTGATATGAGTCAGCTGGTGACTTTGACACCACTTCTCCATTTGTTGACAGTAGAAAGTTGACGCAACAGAGGAGTCCTTGGATAACCTCTCTTCTGTTGTGTACTTGTAGATCTCCTATAGTTGATGTACAACTCTGTTACAACTCTGTCTGAGTAAAAAAAAGGTTTAACAAGCTAGCAGGTGGAAATGTGAAGCATGCTTGTCTAATATTTCTTTTAAAATGACCAGGGCAGGAAATGACCCTGAAACTACCCACATTGTTTTGCAATCGGTTTCCTTTCCATGTCCTTGTACACAGTCAATTCATTTCCTTTTTCCTTGGTAGGGCCTAACTCTCTATCATGTATTTGTATGTATTCATGAGCATAAAAGGAGGTCAGTGTCGACTGTCCAAATATGACTTAATGATTTGGTTTAATGTTACATCACTCACTGTTTTGCAAAGATGCTTTATGTTAATTACTTTTTAAGTGTTTTTTTAATCATTTTTATTGAGAAGAAATAGTTGTTTAAAAAACACATTCCAAAAAACAAAGAACTGCATTTGTCATATACAATGCATTACAGATCAACACAATCAATAAATACAATATTTGAATTCCTTATACAGTATGTTGGCAATAGGCTGGAGGAAGAGATCCCACTTTCCCCACAGTCTGAGTATGAATGTACGATCAAATTGCTTTTGATTGGGGGGTCCTATTAATACTAGCGAGTATTATTGTGTGATTGCTTGCTTACTTGTTGCTAGTAAAAGCATCTCCAAGGCACTTACAGTATATGTTAAACAGTAACTTATGTGCAAAATAATGAAATCACACTTTAGTGTGAGTGTAAGTAGATTATACTCACACTGTTTAACTATTTAAAACTCAACAATTTACTTGCAACCACTACTTCACTTGAGTTGGATATTGTTCAGGGCTGGATATTCAACTCCTGCTGGTTAAAAGGAGAAAATATAGTTTACCCCAATCCAGGCATGTGCTGAATGCAAATATCTGCAAGTGGTCAAGTGACCCATCATTACACACACACATCCAGCAATGAAATGAGCGTCCAGCTGAGATATTATTAGAACTGTCTTGGACACTACTCAGTTACAGGCTATGAGTTATAACCAACAGGTGTGAATACACAGGCAGCCAGTGAGTGTAAGAGAGGGGACAGAGGCGCAGACACAGATACACATTATGTTATCATAACTTCTCACATAGAGGTCACAAGTGTCACAGCTGTCAGTAAAAATGTTGTTTGTCTAGACATGACAGGACACAAATCCTCCATCCTACAAACAAGATTCAATTAAAGGTGAATTCATTCATAGTGAAACATCCCAACAATACCTGTTGTGATCTGTGAGCAACAGGGCAAGGTCTAACAGGTCCCACACATTGTAAGTTGTTAATGCTCCACAAGACGATGTCTGTGTGTGTGTGTGTGTGTGTGTGTGTGTGTGTGTGTGTGTGTGTGTGTGTGTGTGTGTGTGTGTGCGTGCGTGCGTGCATGCGTGTCGTGACTTGTGTATGTGCGTGCATACACGTCAGCTGTAATTAGTCCAGTTTATGTGTGTGTGTCTCAGCTGTAACCCGTCCAGTGCATGTGCCGCAAGAATCTGTGCTTATTGTAACAACAACAGAATGGGGTTGGTATACGGGTGTGTAGATGTATGTGTGGTGCATGAATGCCTGCATGTGGGATGTTTGATGCATGCAGGTATGTTGGTGGCATGAATGTATGTAATACAGGAAACATGGGTGTTGGTGGAGGCGGCAGTGGGAAAAACTGATTTCCAACATGGTGAGGAAAAAAGGGCGACTGTTGTCTGTATTGTTGCTGCTGCTGGTTCAGTGAAAGATGTCGCTGCTGTTCTTGATAGTGATATTGTTGTGTTGCTTGTTGTGATGACTGATACCTATCTTCCCTCTCTTGCCCAGTTACATTCCTTTCATCCATCTCCTTATCTTCCTCTTGTTCTGTGGCATGTCTGCAGACAGAAAAGGGTGTGTTATAGAACGTGATATCTTTGTGTTTGCTAGACAACACCTGTCCCTGGAGAGTCGACGTGGCAAGCAGAGTTTGGGGTAGGAGAGAGTTGAGGGAAGAGGGCCAGGAGAATGACTTTAGAAGTGGGGTTCTTTGCCTTGGCGCTACCCTCTCTGAGTTCTCTAGTCTACCCATATTCTGTTTCATCTCTTCTGAGCTTCCCTGCTGCGTTGTCACACTGTGGCTCTGTGGTTGCTCCTCTGGTCCAATCCCATCTTCACACTGAGGAATGATGACTCCGGTGGCAGTTCCAGATCCTGATGTCCAATCCTCTCCAGCTCCTGTTGATGATGCTGAACTGAAAACTGAACTGGAGTCTGGATCGGAGTCGCAGTCAAACTCTGGACCAGAGTTTTCACTACTGGTGTTGGAGTCATGTTTGGCCCCAACTCGTCCTGTCGGGTCATAGCAAGCAGCGCAGCGAGACAGACCCAAGAAGTCAGGACTTGATCTAGACTGGAACAAGACAGAAATATTGTTTACTTCACTCTCAGCCAGCTCGGATAGTCATCCAATTAATTAACAGTGAGTCGGGCTACAGCAGTGATGGTTGTTGATGGTTGTCAAACATTTTCATGTCCCATATAGAAAATATTTTATAATGCACACTCTGGCACCTTTCATATACATTCAGAAAAGATATGAGATCCACAGTATTGTTTTGTAAAGGGAAACTGTACTGTATATAATTAGTTTCTAAGCATAATACATGACATGCAAAACATTTGGGGTCAAGGATGCCCTCATTTATAAGTATAACACGGTATTTTATTACATTACAATTCACATTATGTTTACATTTCGTAAACATAAAGGTATATTGAATGAGGACAGTAGTACGTTTGGACCTGCGGTATACAATAAACCAGCAGAGGTTAACGTGAACATCAATCTGATGCATGTATTCTATGCTGCTCTGGATATCAGCAAGACGCGGGGGAAAAAGCAAATCTTGTATGGTGGATTGGGGGTCCCTGGTACATGAGAACCACTGAGGTACCTTGTTGTTTTTGGATACATCTGTAGAACTGATCCCAGTTAATTCAGTGGGACTCCACTGCAGGCTTTGTCCACCAGTACACAGGACTGCGGGAAAAGGACAGAGACCAAGAGAATTAGAGTCCCAAAATAACATGGGTTCATAAAAGCCTACTTTGTAGCTGAATCCTTTTGATCAGGGGTTTTCAACAGGTGGTCCGGGGACCACTAGTGGTGTTTGAGAGGGGTTCAGGTGGTCCCCAGGCTATGATGGACAGTTTCTTTAAGCAGATGTAACTCTCATTTTACACTCTCAAGTGTTCCATTCTGGAATTGTGGACAAAAGCAAAAATAAATCTTTAGTTTTGGGGTCTGTGGGGCTAAAATGTCCTCAAATGGTGGTCAGTGGCTCAAATTCTGAATAAATAGTGGACCCTGGTATCAAACAGGTTGAAAAGCACTGGTTTTGTTTATTTAAAAAAGGAATTTAATCGAAAACCTATGTTGACAAAATTCTATAAATTTTTGGTTGATAATATACTTTGTAGCATCATTGGCAATCACTGGCCATAAAATAAGAGTTGAGTGAAATAGCTGTATTCAGTATATTGAGAGGTTGTAGGAGGTTATCTTTTTTCCAATAGGTGGTAGCAGTGTTCCAGTAGTTGTAATGGGAGCGACCAGACTCAGCTGCTCTTCAAGCCTCACATTGTGAGCTCAGCTCCCCACACACTCCCTCACCATCTTTGCATTCTTCCATTTCATCAGTCCTTTCACCAATTAACACCCTGTTGGAGAGCAAGAGAGAAAATCTAAGTGTAGTACAACATTTTAAAAGAGATCTAAAAAAAAACATTTAAAAAGAGATTTTAAAAGAGATCTATATATCTATATATCTATATATTCATATATATATATATATAGGCTCTCAAAGATAGACAGGCCGTCTGTCTGTGCCAAGTAAAAGAAGTGATTGGATGCCCAGTTTGGCAGAGGGAATGTAGGATTACATTAGTTAATTCACTGGGTTAACAAAATGTACTCATATACCTGTAGGCCTATGCAGTAAAATACTCAATGTTAATCCTTACAGTGTAAAACTCATTTGATGACTGCCTTGGACTGTTAATGTCATGTTCTTAATGCTATATGCCATACCTAAGACAGGGGCGGATGTAACATTTCCCAATTGGGGGGCAGGAGAAAATGGTATGGGGACGGCTTCATCGCCTGTGGCGCGAAGCGACAGTTGGAAATAAATTGATGAAGTCGCACACATACCATTTTCTGTTACAGGACTTATATTAGGCAAGTAAAGCATCAATAATAACAGTTGTTGTTGAAATTGCAACAGACACGCAGCATGCATAAAGCTAAAGGTCTGACTCAGAGAGTTTTCTGTTTTTAATGATGAAATGCTGTTGGTTTAGTGGTGACACAGCTGTAGTTAGTTAGTAGCAGTAGTAGTGTTTCAAATCATTTTAAATATAAGCACTTTAATTTGAAATATCTTGGGTTGTTTTGCATGCCATCATGTTTGGTGGGGCAGACTGGGCATTTAGGGGGCCATTGCCCCCCCTTGACAATGCAAATCCGCCCCTGCGCTAAGATATATTACAAATCAGTAAAATGGCATATATCATATTACGCATAGCCTAAACACATCCTGCACATACCGTATCACTCGTTTACAGTTATGCATACAGTATATTTGCATGTTATAAGAATAAACAGGGTTCAATCTGCTTTGCACAGATTGTGATTAATGTAACAAATTGCAAGTAGACTTTTCCGATATTGACTTTTTTACCGATATCCCGATATTGTCCAACTCTTAATTTCCGATACTGATATCAACCGACACCGACATATGCAGGCTTTTGTGGTGGTAAATAATGTAAATAATGGGCGCATTCAGCACGTGCACCAAGGCCTGCCACCACTCCATCATAATTGAATGAAGGTCCCCCATTTTTTCCCCGATTGTGTGGCTCTAAACATATCTGTAAATGGTGTTTTTCCAATTTTTCAAATAACCAAAAATAGTCATATTTTTATAATATTTTCCGATATTAATTTTTAAAGCCTTTATCAGCTGATACTATTTGTAATGCTGATATATCTGCCCATCCCTAATTGCAAGTTTCAATATCCGCTATTTTATCTGTTCTACAAAATTCACAAAATAGGCATGCCAAACAAATGTCAAAACATGTTTGAAGTATAAATGTAGAACAAACTCTTAAAGGCACACCAGTCCATAGTGTCCCTTCACCATAGTCAAGGAAACCAGAAATAACATTAGAAACTGTTAAAAGCTGCTTACGTGACGTGAGCTCCTCTTCCACAGACTGTGCTTTGCAGTGACATGCAGCAGCCCTTTGCCCCCTGCCCAGGATCCAGGATGTAGACTACTAGGTGTGACATCTGTAAACATTAGTCACCAATGTGTACAGACAATAACGATTAGTGTTATCTCTGCGGTCTGTCAGTCTATGCCTTGTACTGTTTCTGAATGTGCGACAGACAAAGGAAGTGGTAGGATGCGCACATCAGGGGATTCAGGCCCTTTTAGTATCTCAGCTGACTTACACCAACATAGTAAACATCTGCCATTGTGATGCTCTGGTTACATTTTGGTTTAGTCTGATTTTATTGTGACCGCATTTAACTATAGAAGTGCTCATTTCCCATCAGTGTGTCACACCCTAGGTGAGAGCCATCAGGGATGTCACATGGATGTCACATGCTCTAATCAAGTGACATCATCCCTGATGATGTCACTTGATGGCACACGTGACATCATCAGAGATGAAATCCTGTTGTAATCAATATTAAGCCCATATACAGTATAGAGATCCAGATGTCATCAATATTGGTCAGCATTTGACCTTAAACCTCCATATATGGAGCTAGCCCGCCTACCCTGCCATGTCTGTGTGCTCATTACATTGTATATGAATCATTACATTGTATATGAATCCCCAAATAAAAGTGAAGATATACGTTTTTATCATTAGATATGACTGGATGTCAAACTTGTATGCTGCTAGCGCAATAGTATTGACAACCCCACAGCAGGACTGCCACATAAACTACAGTTGTGGCTATTGGGAATCTATATGCACTGCACAGTTATAGGTTGCTAGTGTGGTACTGTACCTGTTTACCACCCCCCTACGCTCATACTAGAGGCCTGCATCTTTCCCTCTGCAGTGCAAAAAACATACCCAGGCCCCAGGGGGTGAAGTAAAGTGACACTCACACAGCAGAACTGTTAAAGTGGGGCTATCCAGTCACTGCTGGTGGTATCTTTCCTGTGAATATGAATAACTGCTGTCAGAGCAGGTTCAGTTCCTGCGCTGAGTGGACCTCTGACCTCCATACACAGTCACACACTTAGAAACACGACCTGGAAAACCCCCTAGTCAAAAAATCCTATATGATTCCTCCTATCAGATTTTGGAACAAATCCTATAGGTTTTCCAATAGGAATCCAATAGGATTCCAATAGAATCCTATAGAATCTTTGGGAAAATCCTATAGGATCCTATAAAAAAATCCTATAGGATTTTCTTATAGGATTCCTATAAGATCCTATAGGATTCTTATAGGAATCCTATTGGGTTCCTATTGGAGATCCTATAGGATTTGTTCCAAAATCTGTCAGGACCTTTCTATTTGAATCCTATAGGATTTTGACTAGGGCACACTGCATTTGGAAATGGAAAGATGGAAAGAACAGGGAAAGTTCAGAACATTACATTATGTAAGATGAAGCCCTGGGGCTGTCAACCTGGAAAAATACAACATAACAAAACTTTTGTTATGTTGTATTGATCATTGATCATTCTGTAGTTTGTACTATGTCTATGCTTTTGTTACAAAAGCATAGACATAGTATAAACTACAGAATGATCATGCTTTGTATTTTGCCAAATGTCTTACAACAACATTAGACAACGAAATACATATGAATGTACTCTGTACAGCTTAAAGTTGAAATTAGATTTCATACAACTGAACTATTTTATGGCAGGGAGGAAAAACTGACAAGTTAAGAATACTACAGATGACTTACCTGCCATGTAATTCGCCTACTTGCATAGGATTCATTCCATGGCACACCCACACTATACTACATTTGCGACTGCTGATTTTAATTGGTTGACCAATTAATTATACATACAATCAATCACAATTACCAATGAACATTTCCTCTACAACAACAATCACACCACTATAGCTAGCGAATAGAGGCGAACATAGTTGACATGGATTACAAACATTCTTCCAGCGTTGGTTTGTGTGGTTGTTGAGCCTCATCACTTACAAACCATGAAAATATAATAAGCAGTCAGCTGACGCCTGGTGAACATGTCAACAACGTGTAGCTACAAGCCTTGGTTACTTTTTCCTTGAATAGACCTTATTAGACTACATATACTCTAAGCAGGCACGTCATTTATCTGTTGAAATATAAAGGCATGATTTTATTTAAGCAAAATGTACTGTACAACCCCACTACCGAAGTATTTTAAGCTATACAATAATATTAACTCTAACTGAGCAACGACTCGTATGACATCTACTAGCTCAACCTAGTTTGGGCAAAAAGTACCTTATGTTATTCGCTCTCTGTCAACGCAGAGATCCAACAATATCGTATTATTTTACTTGTACACTCTATACTGAATTTTGTAAATGATAAACAGCATTTTAACGAACATTTCTACACACAGATAAACACAAATGCAATACTATTTATTCATTACACACAAAAAAGTTCATTCTTTGCTCAGCAGCACCATCGTCCCACAATGCTTCTCTCTCGGAAGCACACGAGGACGTTGCGTTGATGACGTGTCTGGGAGAAAGTGGGTTGGGCAATTCACAGCCATCTAGTATAAGAGTTGCGACATTGAGGGGTCAGAAACCAAGCGCTCGAGCGCTGTTCGTGCAGCCTGATTAGGGACATGCTGGAGTTTTCAGGGAGGGCGGCACAAATATGCCAACGTGCCAACTATTTTAATGTACTGTACTGTGACAACAAGTGCAATAATACACAATGACTAAGTTGTCAGAGTCCAGTGCATTTCTGGTCCATGGTTGTCTCCATTAGAGGATCCGCCATTAGACCTGCATTAGACCAGACCCATGAAGTGAACGGAGTTTGCGTAACCCTGTCTATACTCGAAGTCTCAGGATCTACACACAGCACAAACAGAGGAGCAGCCGAGCAGGACGGCTACGTTATGCTAACTGTCAAACACAGTGCATTCTGACTGCTGCGCCGCAGTTTATAGAGTTATTATAGACTAATAGCAAAAAAGCATCGTCCCGCCAAGCAGCGAGACGTCGTCGAACTGACTGACTGACTGGCTTTAATCCTGTCCAGCTGGGTGGAGGAAACATCATGGACGGCCGGGCGGCCTTCTGCTCCTTCCCCACTCTGCTCTGCGGGGCTTTGCTGCTGCTAAACGGCGCTACAAGTTTCTATCTTCCGGGTCTGGCGCCTGTCAGCTTCTGTGCCCCCGAGAAAGATGGCACAGAAAACAAGCAAGTACCAGACTGCAAGGTAAACACATCATCCAGCTATATGCTGCCAAGCCAGGGGTAATAAGAGGCTGGTCCACTTTCCATGATGCATTGATCTTTTTAGCCTGGTCAGTGGACTGGAGTCACAGGACAGTGATGACAACATGCTAAAGCAGTTGGTTTTCAACCTTTTTGATACAATGGCCCACTGCTTATTCAGAATTTGAGCCACGGACCACCATTTGATGACATCTTAGCCCCACAGACCCCAAAACTAAAGATTACTTTTGCTTTTGTCCACAATTCCAGGCTGGATTTGGGATACAAATTACCAGTCAAACATACAGATCAAAATGACCATTGATCTTCTACATTCTCTAGTTGTGTAGACTTGGGCTAATTCAGATGATGAATAATTAAACTCTTGAGAGTGTAAACATGAACCACATTTGGTTTCATGTTTACACTCTCAAAGAGTTACATCTCTCTCAAGGACCCCTGGTTGAAAACCACTGTGCTAAATAGCACCTACTGGGACCACTGTTTTCAACAGGAATGTTTTATCGCAACTGTACAAAATCCCAAAGAGCTGTGATGCCGCTAAGTATTTAATCATTTTCCCTGATTTTCTTTGCCTATATTCTCATGCTGTCTGTAAGGAACAGCAGATCTCTCGACAGATGGGATGTCTCGCCCCGCCTGTCCGTGACTGGATATCAGAAGCAGCAACGTCCACGTTGCTGCTTCTGATATCCAGTCTTCTGATATCCAGTCGTTGACCAGTTCTCGACGAAGGGGTGGGACACGGAGATATTTCGAGGATGGGACACAGCATGAGAATCTAGGAAAACAAAATCAGGGAAAATTATTAAAAATACTTCACATCAGAGCTCTTTGCGATTTTGTACAGTTACATGGAACTATTAGCCTGACTTCAGTCTAAATACTGAAGTGAAATGAAGTGCTCGTTTCACTTCAGTATTTAGACTGAAGTTGCTCTCTACCACAGCAGTTTCTGGGATGGGCGGGATCAAAGCAGCAGTCTTCACAGTGATTGGTTCATACCAACCCATATCAATATTGGGAAAGCAGACGACGTTGTTGTCATTATTATGCTAATGCGTTATCATTAGCATAATAATGACGTCGCTAACTAAACAAACACAGCCGACGAGCGTTACTAGCAGTAAAATATGTCGGATGATGATGTTTATAAAACCTAAAGCCTGACGCTTCTTTAAAGAATAATAAAGTGAAACGAAGTGAGTGACAGGGCTGTTGGCCAATCAGGTGCTTGGCATGGAATTCCAACCGACAAACGGCCCCAAAGGCAACGAAGCCAGTCCTTGAATCACAAAGAAAAAATAAAGTAGTATTTTTACGGTGCTGATTCAGGGCTGAGCCAGGCTATGGAACTATCTCTATATCTTGTGGGCGGATTACTTTGGATCACAGGTGTAAGGGGCATGCTGTTTGGATCAAAGTTGTAAGTTTGTTTGCATCAGTATTACATGATACGGGGATGGAGAGGGACCATGCAAGCCAAAGACTTCGGGTCGTATCAACGACCCATTCCGGTTAAAAACCGTGGTTCCGGTAGGGGCTATGTGCTAAAGCTAAAAAGGAGATAGCTGACATAAAGTCATCAGGTGGGGATGATTGTTGGCCATTTCACATAAAAAAAAACAATACCCAGACTGTTTTTTGAATGCCGGTATCTGTGGCGATGTATGGCCTCTAGTTTAAAAGTTTACCAACACAAGACGGATGGGGAAACTAACAATGAAACAGAATTCAATCAAGACAGGTCCATCATATGACACTGTTTATATTAAATTGAACTAACTAACAAATAAGGTGATGTAATCAATCTCATCCTAAATGGTTTGCAGATGAGCACTTTACCCTATGTAAATGCACCAATAACAAAACACTCAGAAATATTGCATCAATTATATACCTGGCATGAAACGACACGTCAGTATTTGCTGTGAAATAACTATACAAATGTATTATGATTTATGGGTTTTACATTTATTACAGGGATAGTGTTGATGGTGTCCCCAGATCTGTTGTTTTGGTACCAGATGTTGCCAGTTAGAGCTATAGTTCATGGAACTATCTGCAGGCAGATAAAAATAGATGTACTGTATTAGTACAGGGGTTCTTAAACCTTTTCTTCTCAAAGACCACAAGTATATACAGTATGTATATTTATATATACGTACCCCACCCGAAAAGCTCTCTGTCATGCCAGGGAACCCCTGAAGAAGAAAAAAATGTTGATTTAATTCTTTTTCCACTATCCAAGCTTGCAGATCTGCTATTTTTGAATAGCCAACATATAAATGGAGTTTCTATGATGGTCAACTCATGCTATACTAACTACTTTTGCTGTATAACCACTGGTACCCCCCCCAAGGACCCCTATGGATTCTGTTATTTTTTTATGCTTGACTCATTTGTGGAAAAAGAACATTGAATGTCAAATAGTATAGCCCCTGATAATACGACCTCATATTTCCAATGGGGGAAAAAGTAGTGTTATATTCAGGCCAATAGGGTAATAGTATGTGGAGGCTGTGGCCAACTCTGGTACTGATAGATTTGTAGCTGTAAAGACAAGAAAGCAGGTGCACTTCCTCTGTAAACTGGGTGCTTAGCTTTGAAAATAACCCATAAACCAATTAAGTGAGGAAAAAAGCGACTCAACAAGAAAGATGATGGGAGACTGGTTCAGATGCAATCTCGCACGTTTATTTGAGATTGCTTGTTCTCAAATAAATGTGATGAATTGCATCTTCTGAGCCAGTGTTGAATGTTGAATTCTGCAGATTTTCAGCTGTCTTAGCTTTGTAGCTGTGTTAAAGGGCCACTTCACCCCTTTTTGTGACCAGATCTTATTTAAATTATATTTAGGACACAATGAACACTTCCTTGGGTTTTCCTTTTACATGCATAATATGTTTTTCCGAATATTTTAGTTCTGAAGGGATTTTCATGAACATCCAGAAACTTCTTTCCTGGACTACAAACTCCCACCTCCATGCACCTCTCCACACAAGGACAAGGAAGTTTTTTTTCCAGAAGGAAATGTCCTACAGTAGTTGATCATGTGACTGAGCTGCGCCATGACACTTTCATGGAAGCTAAAATCTCTTGCTGGGAGTTACATCGTTAAGCACAGTGAATGATGCCAGCTGGAACAAATCATGAATAAATATTTACAAACCATTGAGACCTGTATCGTATAATAATTGGTTATAGACTATAAAAGAATAGATATCACAGTTTGCTTTCTAATGACTTGCTCTTTGATTGGCACAGACTGCACAGTACATGATTTTATCTGAAGATCTAAACCACAGCAGATATAGTTTCTGTTTTGCATGATTTGGCTGCCATACAGGAAACGGCGGAAGTCTGGCGGTAGTTGGCATGTTCGGAAACATACTTTTTGCTCTTTTGATTTTTCTATAAAATTACACAGTGTGCACATCAAAAAGCAACAAGGCACACAATAATGTGTTCGTTATTTTCCAGAATTGATTACTTTACAAAAGGTCTTCGTTATCAAGAAAGATTGTTTGTTCATGAGCTGGTTCACTGAGTTTTGTCATTGTCTCCAGTGTATTCCACCAAACATCCGTCAGTAGTTTGGCAACGATCCCGCTGTCTGATAGCCAAAGGAATGTTGGTTACTCTACCTGATTCCCTTGCACAAGGAGGGGGCAATGCACTGGAGGTGTGACTTCGTAGTCCAAGAAAGAGGTTCCTGGATATCCATGACCTCATGACACACACAAACAGACACACACACCTTTAGCCCCTTAAAACAAACAACCAGCAAGCAAGGATTGTCTGAACAGTGGACACGGCATCACAGCCGTTTTGCTAACACATCTTAGCTGTGTTACAATGTTAATATACTACATGTACAGTATGTGCAAGACAGCAAATACAGCAATTTTGTAGCCACTAACTAGCCACACAAAGTTACAGTTTGCTGTAACTTTGTAAAGGTCCCAGTCAAGGCTGTTTTTAATTTATTTTTGCTTTCGACATTTAGCGGAGAGAGAGAGAGAGAGAGACAGGAATGACACACAAAGCCTCGTGCCTATAGTGTTTGCGGTGTGACACGCAAAGGCATGTATGTGTCTAATGTGTTTGTGGTGTGCCCTGTGTGCCTGAAAAGCTACACCAGCGGGCCCAGTCAATCTTTGTGATGTAGGTTGTAGGTTAATTATAGGTTATTATAGGTTCGACATAGTCTCTCAGACTGGGCATCTAGAAATGACCTTGCTCTGATACATGACCCCAAACAAAGAGGAACTTTCCACTCCGCCAGGTGGAAAAAGGACTACTCTCCTGACCTGTGCTGGGTCAGCTCTTTGAACGGTACGCCTTACCCTGCACAGATCCTCATCCTCGACGACTTCCCACACAGTCAACACCGGCCCTTACTTGTACACATTGGCCTACACCTCCCGGTCATAAACAGCCCAAGAAAGATGCGCTGGAACTTCCGCAAAGCCAACTGGAAGAAGTACAGTGAAACCCTGGACCGGAGTGTTGTCACCATCCCACTCCATACCATCACTGTAGACGAAGCATACCACCGCTTCTGTAGCGCCATCTACAAAGCTGCTCACATAGCAATCCCCCGAGGCTACCGCCCCCTCTATGTCCCATGTCTGGATGGAGAAAGCGCTGCCCTCCTACAAGCCTACAAAACATCAGGGGACCCTGAGATTGCAGATCATCTCATTGAATCGCTAAGTACAGCACGGCGAAAGAAGTGGGAGGAGACAGTTGCTGACCTGAACTTCACCCACTCTAGCAGGAAATGCTGGAGTCTCATCCGCCGCCTAGGAGCAGCACAGAAGCCCCCCAGCCAGAGCCGAGCATCTGTTACACCCAACCAAGTTGCATCTCACCTACTCTCAATTGCAAAAGCAACCCAAGATAAGCACACCACAAGAGCAGTTACAACTGAGCTAAAACATCAGCGAACACTCGAAGGGGAAAGAAACCCTGAACCTTTTGTGGTTGCTGAACTGGAGAAAGTCCTGCAGGGCCTGAAATGTGGAAAGGCGGCAGGATATGACAACATCTCCCCAGAGTTCATGATTCACCTGGGCCCCCGAGCATTAATCTGGCTGACACAACTCTACACCAGGATCATACAGACCAACAGGATCCCAAAGAAGTGGCGGATTGCAAAAGTAATTGCCATACCAAAACCTGGCAAGGACCCCAAATCACCAGCAAGCTACCGCCCAATCTCCTTGCTCAGCGTTCCACTCAAAATCCTGGAACGCCTGATACTACAACGTATCTCTCCAGGAGTAGAGGACATTCTTTGTGTAGACCAGGCAGGTTTTCGCAAGGACCGCAGCACAGGAGAACAAGTTCTGGCCCTAACCACCCTCATCGAAAATGGTTTCGAGAAAAGAGTAAAGACAGGGACTGTGTTTCTAGACCTCACAGCAGCCTATGATACTGTCTGGCACAAAGGCCTCATACTGAAGCTCACAAAGGTGCTCCCTGCCTGGGCAACAGCAGCCATCCAAACTCTGCTGACCAACCGAAGGTTCAGAGTTCACCTCGGACAGAACAAAAGCGCATGGAGAACTCAGCGAAATGGTCTCCCCCAAGGCTCAGTTCTAGCTCCAACTCTGTTCAACATATACACAAATGACCTACCCATCACCAAATCCCGTAAATTCATCTATGCAGACGACATCTGTCTGGCACATCAAGCACCAGACTTCACCCTACTGGAACAAGTGTTGACTGAAGACCTCTCCAAACTAGACCAGTTCTGCAAAATGTGGCGACTAAAACCCAGCCCAGCAAAAACTGTCTCTAGTGTCTTCCATCTCCACAATGCCAAAGCTGCCACAGAACTTAACATCTACCTGAGCGGACTCAGACTTACGCATGCACCCTATCCAACCTATCTCGGTGTGACCCTTGACAGAACCCTGTCCTTCAAGGAGCACCTAAAAGGGACAGCAGCCAAGGTGAAGTCCAGAAACAACCTGCTCTGCAAGCTCGCTGGTGCAAAATGGGGGGCCGCAGCCTCCACACTGCGGACCTCAGCACTGGCCCTGGCATATTCTGCAGCAGAATATTGTGCCCCCGTCTGGTCTCGGTCATCACACACACAGCAAGTAGACACCCAGCTCAATACCACCATGAGAACCATAACCGGAACTATTCGCTCCACACCACTCCCCTGGCTCCCAGTTCTAGCAAACATAGCCCCCCCACACATCCGGCGAACAGCAGTCACCCAAAGGACCCTACAAAAAGTCAAAGACTCTCCACACCTACCAATACACAGAGACATCTTCAACCCACCCACTGCCCGACTTCCATCTAGACGCCCAATTTGGAAGACCCCACCACCAGCTGACTTCACCATCCAATCAGCTTGGAAAAGTGAATGGGAGTCCAAGGAGGTCCCCAATAAACATCTGGTGCCAGACCTAGAGCTTAAAATCTTGGCCCGAGAACCCGCCGACCCGACGGGCCGGGCTCGGTCGGGCCGAGTCCAAATGGTTATGTATTTGTCGGGCTTAGGGCCGGGCCGGGCCCGTCAAATTATATAAGATATTTCTCATAAAATGATACATTTTGCGACGCCGCGCGGTGCGCTGCGCCGCACCACGTGAGAGAGAGAGTGTGTGTGTGTGTGTGTGTGTGTGTGTGTGTGTGTGTGTGTGTGTGTGTGTGTGTGTGTGTGTGTGTGTGTGTGTGTGTGTGTGTGTGTGTGTGTGTGTGTGTGTGTGTGTGTGTGTGTGTGTGTGTGTGTGTGTGTGTGTGTGTGTGTGTGTGTGTAGCTCGCATCTGGAGATTATATGGCTTGGTTCTGCACGAAAGCAAAAGACAAAAGTTTGAGGTATGGAAGTAGCCGAATTTTACAAGGCTGCATGACGAGAACAATGACGCTGTGGATTTTGTACAGTGCAAGCGCTCTAATGCCGTCATTTCATCCTATTCCTGCACAATAACTTGTGATTTGGTGAGTAGGATAGGGCTACACCCAGTCCATAGCGTTTTATTATATAGGCTACTCACGTTAAAATGTAGGGCCGGTCTCTGTGTGATTTTATCATCATTTGGCTCTCTCTCTCTCTCTCTCTCTCTCTCTCTCGTAATCGTCGCGTGATTTTGTTTATTTAGGAACTGATGTGCACACTAATAAGTCTTCATTTGTTAATGGTTTAGCACAGTGAAGTTCTTAAATAGCTGCGCTGCTGCGGTAATTAATATAGACAGTTGGACATGGGCAGAATGACTGCTTTTCTTATAACAAATTAACGATTTATGAGAAAAAACGTCTGCCTGCAGCAATTAGCTCGTTTAGAAAAAGTGTCGGGCCGCGGGCTCATGCTGTCAATCATGTATCGGGCTTCGGACCGCACCGGGCTTAATTTCTTAACGGGCCGGGCCTTGCCGGGCTCAATATTTTAGACAATTTTTAAGCTCTAGTACCAGACCCCAACCAACAGGTCCCTGGCACCTCGCTTCCAAGGAGACAGTGGTCCACACTCAATAGGTTCAGGACTGGACATGGCCCCTGCTTGGCCAGCCTTCACAGATGGGGCAATAGCCCAAGCCCACTGTGTGCGTGTGGGGAGGAACAGACTATGGAGCACATCATTGAAGTTTGTCCTCTCCAAAGACTGGAAGGAGGATTACTCACCCTCCACACAGCGAACCAGGAGGCAACCGCTTGGCTTAAGGACTTTGCATTCGCTAAATAAATTCGAAATAGTCTTCATCGGAATGCCGATTCTGATCATTACTGTAGAGTAGCATTCCTTGTAACTAGGATGTAACAATGTAATTAATTGTACATACATTCACAACAATTAAGATATTTACCCCATAACAATTGGCCATACCTTATAATTATGGCAGTGTAATTGTTCAGTACTTGTTCATACACCTGAAGGCAGCCAAGAAGGAAATACTCATAGTCGGTCAAATAATTAACATTATGCATTATACATATATTGTATATACATAATAGCATTTGTTTCTTAACTTGTCAGAATAATTTGTTAAATTGGTTCTTGACCCCACAAGTTGAGAAATACAATAACATTGTAATATTTAGCCAGCTCGAAAGGATGACATTCATTGTTAGCTTATTTTCTGGCGAGATTTCTCTACTGAAGTTATGGCTGCTCTGAGTTCATATATAAATAACTGGGTGAATCTGTGACTTTCAGTGCAAACAACCTCAAAGCGACAGGATGTGTGCAGTACACAGACAGAATCGTAGTCCATGGGGGTGTCTTGGTGACTCAGCCAGCCAGTCAATGACAGAGGATACAAGAGCATGTGTTACAACATCTGTCCATCTAGCCTCTACAAGTTGCAATGAAAAGCCTGTAACAGTTCCTGTTTAGCTTTACATGTTGTCAAGTAACTAAAGTAATAGATTAATTTAAATAATAGAATTAATTTACATAATAATAATTTCTATTAACTAGTAACATACTATTCTTATTTCACATTTTGAGTAATATATATATATATTACCTTTAAATCCTGCTTGCCCAAGTATGAAGTGTACATGCACTCGCTCTACAGTGGTGGGAAAAGCAACAGGCCAACAACATGTGCCCCAAGGGCTGCCCCCACTCGATCATGATTGCCACCCGCCACCAGAACCAGTGCTACTACGTTGTTGTTTTTTTACCCAAGGAGCTCACTGGGAACATTGAGAAACTTCTCATATGGTTAGCACACTCTATAGTAATATGCTACACGCTAAAAACATGCCCTAAGGGTAATATTTGAATGAATTAAGTGAAATTACTTAATTATCAATGTGCCTTCTAATGCCAAACACTGTTTCTTTTGTTTCAGTCGATCATTGAGCTGTTTGTGAACAGGCTGGATTCTGTGGAGTCCGTGTTGCCATATGAATACACTGCGTAAGTAGCCAGTATATGATTCTCTTATGTTTCTGTGAATGTGTCTGCCTGCCTATGTGTTTATTTTTATGGCTTGGTTCTTGTAGAAGAGAGTCTGTCTGCAAACCACTCTACTGACAATTGCCAAATCCGAATAGTGATGATCTGAATGCCTGAGCAAGTGAGCAGTTTAGATATTGTAGATAAAGAGGAATAAAAATGAGCATGACAATTGCGATTGTTATCCTTATCTAATAGACCTTTAGGTAACCTCCCCAAATGGTCCAATCACAGCCAAGCATAACATGTGATAGACAAACCTCTCCACCAATAGCTTTCCTCTGTGAAATATTGTTTTTAAAAAAATAAATGTTACAAATGTTGGAAGAGATTTTGAAGGTCTGGTTCCAAAAATGAACCAGTATTTATTGTGTAAAGTCCATGATATTTACATTGAAATGAATGGGTCTGGCTGGAAAGTGTCCTAGGGTGGTGATGATGCATGTAAGAGCTATATATATATATATATATATATATACACACACACACACACACACACACACACACACACACACACACACATATATACAGGGGTGCACATAACTATTTTGGTCCAGTACTCAGAGGAGCACCTGGGGATATTACTTGGTGCTCCCAAAATGCGGCAACCATCGCTGGACCCTGGGACCCCTTTTTTACACACCGAAACACTGTACAGTATTACAGTACAGCGTGATAGTTTGGGTGTTGCAATAGTGGCTAGCCTAGTACTATAGTAGTACTACTACCTGCATTCTACATCCATTAAAAATACTAGCAGTATTTTAGACTTTAGTTAGAATTATTTCATTTTCAAGGCTTTTTTTCCCCTGTCCCAGTTGGCAGTCATTATGAGTCCCAGCTGTGTGGTGCTCAAAGGAGCTTTCCACCCCTGGATTGACAGATCATTGTAGGATTTTTGGTGCTCCTGAGCACCGGAGCACCACTTATGTGCACCCCTGTATATATATACATACATATATATATATATATATATATATATTTTATATATAGATATAGATATAGATATATAGATATGCACACACTCAACAAAAATATAAACGCAACACTTTTGTTTTTGCTCCCATTTCTCAGGGGATGTACTTAAAGACCTAAAATTCATTCCAGATATACAATATTACCATTTCTCTCAAACACTGTTCACAAATCTGCCTTAATGTGTGATATGGAGCACTTCTGCTTTGTTAAGATAATCCATCCCACCTCACAGGTGTGCCACATCAAAATACAGATGTGACATCATGGTTAGTGCACAGGTGTACCTTAGACTGTCCACAATAAAAGGCCACCCTGAAATGTGCAATTGTGTTTTGCCTCATTGGGTGACTGGTCTGCCATTAGGCAGACTAAGCAGTTGCCTTTAAAACACACATAATATGGTCTAGTTTAAAAATAGTTCATACTTTTTGGCGGACGCCATTTTACTGGACATTTTTCCTGGAGCCCCCCTTACCAAATGGACCTGTCCATTTGGCCATGGAGATCCATCTGGCAATATCCCTAGCCACCCCCAGGAACAAATAGTTGAGATAAAAATGTTCGCAGTGAGAGAATATTTATATATATATTATATATATATATATTTTTTTACATTTTCTCACCTGTCCCATCAAACACGGTTAGGACTGGGTCGAGTTTGTGGCGTCTTGATCGTGGCCATCAAGACAATCCAAGACTAGTCAAATTTGGCACAGAATATCACCTGATTTCAACCAACACAAATCCTGTCCACTAATTATGGAAGTCCCTGGATGAAACAGAGTGTCAGATTGAAGCCAGACCACCTTAAATGAATCATATCTAATTGGATCTGGACCAGAATATGCTTATTATTTAAACTGGTGATGACGTCCTGGAAATGACGTAAGGATCATCCTCATGTCGGCTGTGATCTGGCCTAGGCTTGAACATCACTGGAGGAGAACGTCCTCCAGTGACTTCCAAAGTTTGCAGGTGTGGTTTTCATTTTGAAACAAAAGACCGTGAATCGTTAACACATTGTGTGATTTCTCTGAAATGTTGCACACACATTCCCACTACCAGGCCAAGGACGAGATGCCATTTGAAAATCATTCAAATGGCAAAAATCTAGCTTTGTGTTTGCGCTATTACTGGTTGATTAGTATTTTTTCCTATACCACACTACCACATCTTCATAATACCTCTTGAACACTTCAGTGGCAGCACCAGTGTAAATGTGTAACACATTTTCTAATATTACTCCTTCATTATATCAAGATTTCATGCAGATCAGTATACATGCTCTTCATAATCATATAATACAGTATACAATGTTGAATATAGAAGGATATCTACAGGGGTTGACACTAAGGTCTCTGAGGCAAGTCAGGTTCTATTTGCCCTCAGGTCATGGTCACTTGCCCCCCAGGTTCCAGGTGGTCCCCAGTTAAGTTAGTTAACCAGAAGTAACTCTTGAGAACGTAAAAATGAAACCAAATGGACCCTTGCGGGTCCATTTGGTTTCATTTTTACACTCTCAAGAGTTAAAATTCATCATCTTAATTAGCCCAGGTCTACACTGTAGAAGATTAATGGTCATTTTGATGTGTTAATTTGCCTGTTTTGTTTCCCAAATCCAGCCTGGAATTGCGGATAGCTAGAAAGCAGGAAAAGACACAGAGGCAGAGTGCAATGACTGCCTTCAAGACAAATTTATCTTGTGCTGTGTTATGGTGCAATATGTTGCACACTTGCCCGATTGGGCAACCAGGTAGCAGTCTTCACTTGCCCCGGGCAAGCGGGCAAGTGTTAGTGTCAAGCCCTGATATCTATATTTGAATCTACATCTCTTCCTTTCGGTATTGGTGTCTTCAGTGTATTCACACTCTATCTTTCTCTTCATTTCATGGCTGTCTGTCTCCCAGTGACATTCACAGCCAATGTTTGCAGTTTGCTGTGAAACACAGGGCTCTTTCATCCAAAGAGGAGTGAAGACTAGCCGTTAAACCAGAGCAGCATTAACTCTAACACACGTAGTCATATTTTACCTCCATATACATTACTACACTGTATGCATTACTACACTGCTCTCTGGGCAGAATTTAACACTTTCAGGCCGGGAATCCATATTTGGATTCTGTACAGTATGTACAGTATCACATAATTAACTTTATTTGATGCTGAAATATAAATATTTCAGGTTTTTCAAAAACCTTAGGTCAGGCCTAAACTGCTCTCTGGGTATTTAAGACACTTAAGGATCCCATAGCATTCAAAGTACACAGAAACGTAACCCATTTGACCTAATGCAGATTCTACAAATGTCTTCGGAAATCATAAAAAAAAAACCTCATGTTTCTGTGTGTCCGTTCTCAAACATTTTCATGTCAAGGATCCCCAAAAATGTATGTAATTGGACACCAAACTACAGAATGTTATTCCAGGGTCCATCTAGAGTCTAGAGCAAAGATTTGACTTAAAGGGATATTCCACTTTCAAAAAAACTTTTGGTCAATTTATGGTCTACTCAGTCTCATGTGAACACCAGACACAGACAGTTTATAAGTTTCTCCATTTAGTATTTAGATATTTGATGTTCATTTTACATGCCCCACTCCCTTCCTATACAAGCCCATTATAACTTAAAACTCCATTTTAACAATGAGAGATTATTCGAAAACAACCCATCTTTTTTCTAGTGACTGATATTGTCCTCCTAATATGTGAGAAGGCTGTGGAATTTCATTTACAGTTTTAATTTATTTTTTAAATATTGTTTATTTGGGTGGGCATACCCAAATATTGAGCCTGCTACATTTTCCAAAACAATATTTTAAAAATAAATGAAGAGAGTAAATGAGGAGGACAATATCAGTCACCAGAAAAAAGATGGGTAACTTTCTTAATATGGACCCGCAAGCAAGGGTCCATTTCATTTCATGTTCACGCTCTCAAAGAGTTACATCTGATTAACCAACTTTCCATAATCTAGCCTGAGGACCACCTGGGAGCCTCTCAGGGACCACTGGTAGTCCCTGGACCACCTGTTGAAAACCCCTGATTTAGTCATATTGTTGTAATACACAGAGCAGCATACATGTAAATATAAAAGTGACTGGTGTAGGATGGTCAAGCTTGTGTTACCACTAAAGGCCTATTCAGAGATGGATTTTCGGTGCCCACCGCGACCACCGCGACCACCGTTTCCTACAATATGACGTCATACCACCGCAACCACCGCACCTCCCAGCCCTCCTCTCGGATTTTACTAACCACCGCACCGCGGTGGTTGCTAGTTTTTAACGGCTGGTTGAAAAAAGAAAACACACAACACACCACAGCGCGGTGCGGTGCTGACAGTGGACTTTGAAATAGAGGTGGTCGCGGTGCTCTGAGCGGTGCTCGCGGTGGCCACCGAAATTCCAGACTCTGAAAGAGCCTTAAGTCAAGTGCAACTTCTAAGAAACCTGTGTGTGGTTGTGTATGTGTCTGCGTATTTGCAGGTTTGATTTCTGTTCAGACATGAGCGAGAAAAGGCCGTCAGAAAATCTTGGTCAGGTGCTGTTTGGGGAGAGAATCGAACCTTCACCGTACAAGGTACAATGAACACTGAACACCCATTGTCTATATACTATACTGCTGTGACAATTCTTTTTTAAGTTTCCACAGACAAACTGAACAGTTGAACCCCTAACACACACGTCTCACACACATACAGTACACACACTCTCATAGTCCTTTAAAAAAAATAGCATAATGTGATGAAGTTCATTATTTGTCATAATGTAATGAAAATGTATAAACTTTCATATATTTTAGATTTATTACACAATAATTGAAATGAACTGAACTGAACTAATTTAATAAATAATATTTTTTGTTTCCAGTTTACGTTCCAGAAAGCAGAGACGTGTAAACCGGTGTGTACTAAGTCCTACACCAATGGCCAAGCAGCAGACAAAGCTAACCTGGACTTTCTCAAGAAAGGCATGCTGCTGAACTACCAGCACCACTGGTAGGTGCATTACATTCAATGACCCCGAGTTGAGTCACTGTCCAATACCAATCGAAATACTTTAGCAACTGATGCTATCCAGGTCAAGCTTTCCTGCTCAAGCTTTCTTCTTCTACCGTGCCTATTGGACAAGGCCGGATTAGGGAGGGACTTAGGGAAGGGCTAATTGACAATATGTATTATTGTGGTGGAGTACAAGTCTTGTTTCAAATATACCGGTATAGAGATGCAATAAGCACACTGAGTGGGAGGCTGGGTCGCCCATGTGTCGCTGTCACAGCAAAAACAAAACTGAATATAGCTGCAAGCAGCAATAGGACGGGACAAAGCAAGCAGCTAAGTCAATGAGAACAATATCCACGAATAAGCCATAGAAACAAGGAAGAAATTAAAGGTGCAGTATGTAGGATTGTGGCCAGAACTGGTACTGCAATCACTTTCAAAATACTGTTGAGCGGTGTGTCCCCTCCCCCTTCCCCCCGACTAGAGGTTGCCAGCTAGGCTGCAGGATCATGCAGGAACGTAGACAGCAGGAGCTTCCATGGCAAATGATGAATCCTACACAGTAATGTTTGTTAAACATTGGCGAAACGACTCGAAAAAGCGACCAAAAAAGGCGAAATATTTGCCGGCGAATATAGTCGCGGCTGCCTGTACACATCAATTGCGACTCGAATAAAACGATTAAATTCGCCTTTCCTCTCTTCCTCCCCTCCTTCTACTGCTCTCCTCTCTGCTGCGTTGTCATTGATATATTTTATTCATGCCATGGAAGGACGCACGCAGGAGCCGATCGAAATGTTGGTCATAAAACTTTTTTGTATCATGAGTCATGACCGGAGATGCCTACGATCGAGTTAATAAATTAATTAATCCGAAGGGCTAAGCGCTAAAAAGGCTGAAATACAAGTTGATCGTCTATTCAGCCAAATTAAAAATGCCATATCATCTATCTGATCATATCCTATACAGATTAGCCTAATCTAGTCGCCGTGCTCTTTTGTCTATAGCCTATAAGGAGACCAGTGGTTTTCAACCATTTTCATACCAGGGCCCACTATTTATTCAGCATTTGAGCCACGGACCACCACTCGAGGACAATTGCTCCACAGGCCCTAAAATTGAAGATTTCTTTTGCTTTTGTCCACAATACCATGACCATTCTTCAACATTCTCTAGTTGTGTAGACTTGGGCTAATTCACATTATGAATATTTTAACTCTTCAGAGTGTAAACAGGAAACCAAATGGACCTGCAAGGGTCCATTTGGATTCATTTTTACGAGCTCAAAGAGTTTCATCCGGTTTAACCAACTTTCCATCATTTACCTGGGGACCACCGGGAACTCTCAAGAACCACTGGCGGTCCCCGGACCACCTGTTGAAAATCCCCGACGTACATCAATCAAATAGATAGATCAATCAGTGACAAATGCGCAGCAGCTTTCCCCGCTGTCTATAGGCACCACAGCCAATTTCAAGAGGAAATGCCAGGACTACTCACTTGGTAAAGTTCCCAACTTCTCGTGGCTTCATTTCAATGACGGGTATATCCATTTGGGGGTCCGCGGCCCGCAAGATGAGAACATCTCGGGAAATTACGAGCGGGTTATCCTAATTAAATTAAGCATGAGAGTGCGGGTCGCTCCAGACCCCTTGCCCTAGACAGAAAGCTGTAGCCTAGTTCTATATTTTGCACAAACTGTCTACCAAACTGCCTACCTTATTATGAGATATTAAGACATAACATTCGGGCTCGAAGTTTGGCCATGGATTGATGCGCAATACAATATCGCATCACATAATAGGCTAAGATTGTTTCCACCTGTAGCCTACCGTTGTGTTTGCAGGGACAGCGCTAAACGTTTTCTTTTCCTGTAAATTTGCAGTAGTTGAGAGAAATGCACAGACAGTGTTCCAAAACCAAAACAGAGCTAGGTTGTGACATTACATCTTTCCCATCCAATGCGTAATGCGCCCTGGATATGGCCACGTGCAATATGGAACAGTGGACACTGTGGTTTAATAACACACACACACACACACACAGCAAAATAAATCTTCAGTTTTAGGGTCTGTGGAGCAAATGTCCTCGAGTGGTGGTCCGTGGCTCAAATGCTGAATAAATAGTGGGCCCTGGTATGAAAATGGTTGAAAACCACTGACCTACTTAATAGGCTATAGATAAAAGAGCACAGCGCCTAGATTAGGCTAATCTATATAGGGATATGATCAGATGGATGATATGGCATTTTTAATTTGGCTGAGTAGATGATCAAGTTGTATTTCAGCCATTTTAGCGCCGTCGGATTAATTAATTAATGAATCGTTCGTGGGCATTCTCCGGTCATGACTCATGATACAAAAAACTTTTATGAACAACATTTCGATCGGCTCCTGCGTGCGTCCTTCACGGTAGGAACAAATTGACAACACAGCAGAGAGGAGAGCAGTAGGAGGAGAGGAGGAGCGGAAAAGCAAATTTAATCGTTTTATTCGAGTCGCATTTAGATCTGTACGGGCAGCCGCGACTAAATTCGCCGGCAAATATTTCGCCTTGGTCGCTTTTTCGAGTCGTTTCGCTTTTTCGGACCTTGTCACGACGTAATTCCAATTCATAACGAGGTCTTTTAGGTTTCGGAAGGTTAGACATTTCTTTATCAACACGTTAGTAGCAGCTGCTGCGGTAACTAGAGCTGAGCTGGCAACCTGGATGCCGAAAAAATTCTGACTTCGTGATTGGGAGATAAGAGGAGGGTGGCGCTTAGGCCAAAACAAAAAATGACAACAACAACATCAGTTGAGGGCTGCAACTCCACTTTTTAAACGGGATTATCCTGATTTGCATACTGTTGTCAGTGACACAAGTATTGGAAATGAACATGATTTTTAAATGTCTGTTGACATATCAGGGCCATTTTATGTTTCGTTTTATTACAATTCTTACATACTGCACCTTTAAGAGTTCTCAAACTCTGCCTGAACCCCACCAGGCCCCACCCGACCCGACATTTTAGGGCCGTGCTCGGGCCTAAAATGTATGCAGATAAGTAGGGCCGGGTCGGGCTTAGGGCTCCATGAAAAAAGCAATATATATTGAATTATTTTATTAATGATAAAAATAACAATTCTGTTCTGTCTGTCTGTGTATTTACCTCTTATGAAGATGGTGCTGATTGGTATTTTCACTTTTACTCAGTGTAGAGTGCTCAAATTCTACCCAAACCCGACTAGGCCCGACCCGACCCGAGATTGTAGGGCTGGGTCGGGCCTAAAAACTATGCTAATTGGTCGGGCTGGGCCGGGCTTTGGGCCTGATCAGTTAGGGCCCAGTTAGGGCCGGGCTTTAACTTTAAGGCCCGTTGACAACTCTAGAAGAAATACATTATGTAATTGTGGGAGCAGTAGTGGGACTTGAACCCACAACCGAAGTCTGGCACTTTACTGATTGAGCTATCCACGCACAATCATTTTCTGAATTGTTGTCAACAATGAACGACCCATAAGATGGCATCAAGCAGTAATATAAGCAATATGAATAATATGCACAATTCAGCAATCCGAGGATGGAGCTTACTGGTCAAAGTGACACAAGTGTTTCCCATTAGTCTAAGAGCATGTGGAAATAAGTTCCACATTCTTATTCCTTTCACACAATCTGGCACAATGTACTTGCTCCAGTGTTGCCAGAGAGAAACAAGCAGAAGAAGAATGTTCACAAACCAGCAATTTTCATTGGCTTATAAAAACGTAATTTTTGATGAAAACAAATTTGCTTCTAAACTTATGTCTGGATGGGGCCAAAATTCGCATGTAGCAAGTCCCATGATTTTTAGCCAAACAAGGTTTCAGTTTCAAAGAATTGCTATAGCGCCCCCATTTGAGCAATTGGAGTAAGACTGGTTTTACTGCTATTTGGCATCCCCCTCTACCAAACTGTAAAATCTCATAAACAGATTACGTTGCATGTGTAGATTAGGGGCAATAGAAGAATTTTCACAAACCAGCAATTTTCATTGGCTCGTAAAAACATCATTTTTTTCACTAAAAACAAAATCCACACCCATTTCATGTTTGTATGACTTCAAAGTTCATGTGTAGGTCATTTTTATGCATTTTGATCAAAGATTGTAGGAGAAGAGACATTTTAACTGTTTTACATATAATTCAAGATGGCGGTTCATCTAAAGGTCAAAAATCAGAATACAAAAGTTGTTCGGCATAAGCAGATGCACAGGTGAATATAAGTTACATTTTTGAGAGTCAAGCAGTTCATGATTTATAAGTGTTCAAAGTTTGCAATTTCAATTGAGTGCTGTAGTGCCACCATTTTACCAGTGGTCACAGGCTTCACATCATCACCGTTTGGCATCACTCTCTACCAGATTACCAATTTTCGTGAAAACGACTGCACGGTTAAGCCAGAATAGCTATTTTTGGCGGAAGGAAAAGGAGGAGAAGCGGGAAAAAAGACAAAAACAAGAAGGGACCTTGTGGACTGCTTGGTCCCTTAAATATTTTCTGTTTTTTCCACTGGTCAGAATCAAAAAGCAGCTGGTATCGATGGTGCAGAAAGAGTATTAAAATGTATGAAATGATAATGACAGATTAAACCATTAAAGCGTCAATTCAATTCAAATGTTTTACACTATGACTTTACTGTGTCAAGTTAGAGTTCCGAGTTCCCGAGAATTCTGCACCAAAAATGTACTTGGAAAAACTGTCTATGGTGCTTAGTTAATTGTTTCACTGCCAAATGACGCACGTTGTGCCAAACGACTTGGCATTGCAGACACTAAATGGCACAAGCTTTATGAGATTAATCAGTTAATGAATTAATCCATATAGCTGCCACCCCCGACTAAAAGGCAGGCTGTCAAAAGGCACCTAAGGAATATACATTTTACAACATACCTTTTATACAACATACGAAACGCATCTGACCTAGTTGGAGTTCTGTTCATGACCAACAAATCACTAGAAATGTATGTAAGTCTACATGTGTGCATGTGTGTTTAGGATTGTGGACAACATGCCTGTCACCTGGTGCTATGATGTGGAAGATGGACAGAAGTTCTGTAACCCTGGCTTCCCTATTGGCTGCTATGTCACAGAGCAAGGGCGGCCCAAAGATGCCTGTGTGGTCAATGTAAGTTACTTGTTATACACACATCGTATCCTGATCGATGCACATGATGTAATAAGGTTCAAGTCACACTCGAATGGCCACAAACAGTCTTCCTCAGTGAGATTGTGAGGAGACTCATCCTTCCCAACCCTTGTACTAAATATGTAAATAGAAGTAGTATTAATATTTTCGTATTTGGTCTGTAACTATAATAAATTGTTAATGTTTACAAAGGTCAAGCATGTACTAAATGTGTGTCTTTATTCACAGAAATCACATGACTGAATATCAAGTTGCGGTAGAAACAAGAAAGATGCAGAGAGGATATTATTTTGTAAATACTATATAGTACTATACCATATCACAATATCATACCATGTTACATTTTTTAGGGTTATGCACGGTAATAATGCTAATGATATTTATAGTGCCCTACAACCTACTCCCAACACAAAGTTACCCACTATGCTTGGTAATATTAATGTTAAGCCTGTCGGCGTTAACGCGTTAATCTTGCGTTAACTCAGCCGCGCGTTAACGGCGTCAAAAATTGTAACGCAAGATTAACGCACTGACATCGCCCCCCAACCACCCCCCCGCCACCGCCGCCATAATGAGTATAGACGCGACATACAGGCTACCGAGGCTCTAGTTTGAACCTCGGTGCGCTCCGTAGTGCGCTCCGTTGTTGTGGGGAGCAGGAAGCAAATACCAGTGCCATCTAGTAGAAGAGTTGCGACATTGAGGGGTCTTGTTGTACCTATTCTCAATAGAAGTCTATGAACAAGAGCCCATCAAATGACAACAGAGTTGGCGTAACCCTGTCTATACTCTATGGCTCTGGCTCAGACATCCTGCCACAACAACAACCAGCAGCAACATGGATAACACTTGTGTACGCCAACTCGAACCTTTCGGGATCCGTCGTGGGAGGGTACGTTGTGGTGGTTCACCAAGGGGATCGAGGATCAAATGGTGCCGCTATGATGCCGGCGCAGTGCTTATACAAAACACATCGCGAGGCTACGCATGACGCATGTGGCAAGCTTAATATGAAAACAATATTGGCACACAGTGCAGCACAACGTCCACTCCCAGGCCAGCCATAAAAACGCATAACATTATCAATACACAGCAGCCAGCCCACACGTTAGAACGCAACAGAAGACATGCTCGTTCTAACATAGCGGCCACATTATCAGAATACGATCCATTTACATGTAGCCTCCTCCTCCTCCAACACCACCATATCGCGCCGCTTTTCTTTTCTGATCCATTCAGTATATTAATGACGCGATCAGAAGCATGCGTCCCGTGCGTAGCCTAATGCGAAACGAGGAACAAGACGGTCACTGTAGCACGGGGAGGTGGTGGTTGATGAAGTTCTGGATTTCTCTGACACTGTTTGCTGTTCGATCTGATCCGTGTACGTAATGATTAGTGGAACGCTGCGCGCCCAGAGCGCAAGAGTGCATGCAGCTGCAGTAAGATTGGTAGGCCTAAATTAAGGCTGAACTCTGATACAGTTGCAAAGTCCGTGAGTGACAGTAACCAATATTACAGTTGAATTATATACACACGCGTCGCACACAGAGAAAGAAAAAAGGGGAAAAAACGTGTTATGCAAATCGATGTATCGAAGTATGGATTTTTTGGTTAAAGCCCTATTTGACAGTATGTCATTGTTACAATAAAATAAGCATTTCTGACAAAGTATTTGTCTCTGCTTACATTTGATAAGATTGTTAAAGTCAGAGTGTTTAAGTCAGATTTAGAACAGATGAAAATATGCGATTAATTTGCGATTAATCGAAGATTAACTATGGGCCATCATGAGATTAATCACGATTAAATATTTTAATCGACTGACTGGTTTAATTAATGTACATTGATTCTAAAAGTCTAGTATTCAAACCTAGGTCTGGAACCCTTTGACCTATTAAATAATAAATTAAATGTACTGTATAATGGTGATATCATTATCCTTGCATTTGATTATACAGAGCTTGTAGGAGTTTACCAACTCCTGGCATCAAGGCTTGAGTATGGAAAATGTTAGTGCGGAGTGGATGTACCAATTCACACTCATATTTCAAGTTGTATAATAAATTATTGTTTACCAAATTCTAAAATAAAAAAAAAAACATGTGGAAGGTGATGTTTCCTTCCCATGTAATTACAGCGTTTAAAATAATGTTTTTAACCTGCATTGTTTTTGCTGTTCAGTCTGACTTCAATGAAAAGGACACATTCTACATCTTCAACCATGTTGACATCATCATCCACTATCACCTGGTTGAGAATGAACAGCTGGGGGCAAGGCTGGTCGCCGCCAAGATGGAACCTAAGAGGTATTCAGTATCTCCACACTTAACCACCAACACTGTTTATTTTCATGGCTGTTGATGTCAGTAAAGAGGAGCTTTCTGAATTATTGAGAGTAAAAGAGTTAACTATATTTACTATTTTCTTAATTTATCACGTATTTAACTTGGGCTATTTGCTTATTTCCAAAACCTTTGTCACTTATAACACAAAAATCTACAGGACAAAAAAAATACATTGAGCCTCTATTTGTTGTAGTCATTGTTGTAGTGATGCAGAAGAGCCATGCTGTAATTAATGTTTAATGATAAACTGAGAATGTCCACACCGTTATTTGGAAAAAAGAATAACGTGTACTTCACAAATTGCATAATCATTCATAACCTGTCCTTATTAAAATATATTTGATAGAAGATAACAACCGACATTTTTTAGAATATCTCTGTGGACATGGCCTAAGCGACATTGTAATTCCACTTACTTTCTCTCCCCTTGTCAACCTCCAGTTATAAACCTAACGATCCCGAAAAACCAGACTGTTCGGGAGGACCCATGTCCCTCAACAACAAGTTCGCTGGAGATGTCAAGATCCCATACACTTACTCTGTCAGCTTTGTGGTATGTACATGACACTAATTTATAATACCTGGAATTTATATAACTTCTGACTTTACTTGCTTGTCTTGCGCTCGCTTATAACGGTACTCTGAGCTTGTAATTATAATTAAGTAAGGCTTTTGTTAATGCACATGATATAAGTTTGTTGCGCTCTATTGGAGTCAAATTGCTTTAGTCTTAGGTTTTAGAATTGGTGTAATAAGTTTATGATTCAGTATTCAAGAATTGTGGGATTGAAAGTCATCACAAGTCCAGTAATACAAATTGGGTGTTTTTAGGAGGACAAGAACATCCGTTGGGCATCTCGATGGGATTACATTCTAGAATCCATGCCTCACACCAACATCCAGTGGTTCAGGTGAGAGGAAAAAAAAAAAAAACCTGTCTTACGCCACACTCACATTCATTTACCGTTAACATTGGTTAAGCTGCAATTGAATGTGGGGGTGAAGGAAACACTGTATTGTATGTGTACATTTTTGTGTAGGCACTCAGGACGGATGCATTTCAGGTTTTACCAGTCCAATTTAAATATACACGCCAGACCCAATCAGCATCCATTATGACCACTAATTACAAAGTAGGGTTGGTCTACCGATGGGCAAACATTCCACATTCTTCTTGTATAATAGTTCTATTTTAGTTGTAACTGTGTTTCTCAGATATAAGTTTTATATCTTGCCAGGGTTCAAACCCAGATCTTTCACACAAGCACCAACATTTGTCCTGCTGAACCAAAAGGAATTCTGTTTATGCTGGGGAGATATTGCGCTTTGAGCTTCATGTAAGCCTTTTGTCAAGCAGCAGTGGTTCCTCCCAACCACGGGATCTAGAAGAGCAGAGAAACCGGTTCCAAAAGCCACAGTTGTATTAGTAAACATACTCTACCTTTCAGATTGATTCTAAATAATGACAAAATAAATGTAAAACTGACAGGATGGTAATGAAGTGACATGGATTTGGGCTATTCAGTGTTTACTGTTACATTACTGTTACATTTGTTTTTTGAAGTGACATAACATGTGGTAGAATGTATTGGTCAATGGTAAACAGTTGAAGAGTGAACTAGTGGAGTGAATACTGTGTCCAAAGCAGTAGGAATAATAATACTAATAAAACTGAATACAGGGCCTAGTCAAAAGTTCAAAACAAGGATCACTTGTGCCACCTAGTGGTAAAGACAAACACAGTATCTGTTCTAAGATATTTTCAATCCAAGTGCATACTCAATGTTGTGCTGCTGATGATGATAATAATAATGTGATTAACTCCATGCTGCTCTTCCCTTTTTCTCCCTGTGTTGACAGCATAATGAACTCGTTGGTTATCGTGTTGTTTCTTTCTGGAATGGTGGCCATGATCATGCTCAGGACTCTGCATAAAGACATCGCCAGATACAACCAGATGGACTCTGTGGTAAGTAGCTGTTTGTCCCCAGGCTGTCTGCTCTTTGATGCTGAATTTGATTTGCATCCATGCTGTCTGAAAACGAACATTCCATGAATTACTGTAAGTCAAATGGATTTCTGTAGACGGCACCGTTAGTGACCATCTTATACATTACATGTCACATTGTGCACTGGTAAAAGATTATGCAGGGATTTTTGATTGATTGAATAGTTTGTACAGTTTAGACTCTTTAAATGGCTACTGAGTACCCTCTGTTTGAAAAGATCCAAGGGATTGTACTTTGTTGAGGGGGGGAGTCTGGACTTTACACGCTTGGGGTGCGCTGCTGTAGAAGGAGAATTTACCCATATTTGTTTGCAAAATGGGAGGTACCAGATCAATCTTCTATAAGAGTATTGAGAGCACTTTTGTTGACAAAAGAGGAAATTCTGCCCAGGAATCTTGACATAGTAATCTTCTTTGTTGGAGATTATGTCATCAGCTATTGCCTCAACATCATTTACCTTGACATTACTGGGATACTTGGGACTTTAAGCTGTACGACAGCAAGTCTCTAGTACGGCAACAGGAACTCGATCCGTGCTCGAGTTCAGCAGCCGTTCCTACTACAGTAGAACCTACAGTTTAACATAGTGTCCACAACGCCTGTTTGACACACACTACATAAACGCGTCACCCTGGTAACCCATCGCCGTTGTGGATGGCTGTGTGCTTAATGATTTTGACAGCTATGGCGATTGGGTCATAGCAGCCATACCTCCTGTAAGGGGTGCTGTTCTGAAAATACTGCAGCTTAAAGAGCCTAATATCCATTTTAAGATCCCTCAGACATGCGAGGTCACTGAATGGCTCGGTGCTCGATATATAAGCCTCGCAGCTGTCAGACCCTCTTCTCTGACATCAAAACGCGGCTCTTGGCGTCTTGTTAGCAACATGGATGAGAGGTACACTGTAGAGGAGTGTCACCATGGAAACCAGTGACGCCAGTGGAAGGATTGACGAATACATCATCATTCATGCCATCTTGCTTTGGTGTCACTAGAGGTGAAATGGACTACAAAGCCTAATGGTCTCCTAAGTAGTCATGATTTTCTCCTCTCATAGACCCCATGTGTCATCCATCAGGTCATCCATCAGTCATGAAGGGTGACTCATGACTACTAAAAAAATCTTGCAAGAGTTTGTTGCTGGGATAAAGAAATGTAATTTAAACATTTGTCAGGAGCTAACAGTAAGGTGGTGTACGGGCACAGCCCAAAACGTTTGGGAACAGCTAGGGCGATGTGTATCAGCTTGTAGATGACCGTCCTTGTCACACTACAAACAACATTATTATTTTGTAAATGTTAATTGTTCACTACATACAGTATGAGCTAGTCGTCAATCTGTCATTTCTCTGTTCCGTAGGAAGATGCCCAGGAAGAGTTTGGCTGGAAGCTGGTCCATGGAGACGTGTTCCGTCCTCCCAGGAAGGGCATGCTGCTGTCTGTATTCATCGGTTCAGGAACGCAGATCTTCATCATGACCTTTGTTACACTTTGTATGTGTTTTTATGGTCGTTTTCATATTAGCATTTGGATAAATGTTCTTCCTCTTATGTTACAATATTTTTTTCTCACAATTCAACTAGGTTCTTGTCTAAAATGAAATGTTGTATTTGCATATAGAATGATATCTAATGTAGTAATAGCGTTTATATAGTGTATAGACGTTGATGTTTATACAGTAATGCTTCTCATGAATGTAGCTGTTGTCAGAGCATTAATAGCAGCTAATGCTCTATTATTATAATTGTTCCATTTTGCAACTTTTAGTCTTATCCTATTCCTATTATAGTTAGAATGAGTCATGGTCATTCTGATCTGGTGACTTTACCCATTCTGTATGGGGTGTTTTAAGTTTTATTGAAAAATAGCAGCTGTTCACAGCTCATAGCGTGCATACCGTAAACACATGCTTTTTTTGAGAAAATCATGAAAACCCAGTGCAAATCTTTGAATGATATATGTTCTTTGAGAGGGAATGTTTTGTAGAATCTATATTGCCAGGTCAAAATGTGTTTTAACAAATCATTTGTGTTGTCTCTTTCTGCAGTCTTTGCATGCCTAGGTTTCCTGTCACCAGCCAACCGCGGTGCTTTAATGACCTGTGCGGTGGTGTTGTGGGTACTGCTGGGAACGCCAGCCGGCTATGTGGCAGCACGCTTCTACAGATGTAAGCACAGACCTTTTCATCATCAATTAATCCCTTGCTGGCTCGCATTATTATTCACTTAATCTAGAGGACCAGTGCTTTTCAACCATTTTCATACCAGTGCCCACTATTTATTCTGCATTTTATATTTTTTATGTTGAATTTTAGTCTCTCAAGCCCAAAACCCTGGATTTTCAACTTTGTGTCCACAATTTAGGAGAGGCAAAACGACCTATCAATTCTAGATTTTCTAATTGTGTAGATTCTTGAAAATTAAGCGATTCACATGTTTAAATATACAGTATATGTCATATGTTTTAACCCATTCATGCCGGGAATCCATTTTTGGATTCTGTACAGTATGTACAGTATTCAAACTTGACTTGTTTTGGTGCTGCTATATAAATCTCTAAGGTTTTTCAGAAAACTTAGGTTAGGCCTAAATGCGTTAAATATAATTTAACTGGACCCTTATGGGTCCATTTGGTTTCCTTTTACACTCAACAGTTACAGATCTATAAGGGTCCATTTGGTTACCAACTGTCCATCATTTAGCTGGGGACCACCTGGAATCCTCTCAGGGACCACTGGTTGAAAACCTCTGATCTAGACCATAACATAATGGAAAATACAAATGGGTTAATAATAACTTCAAATGAAGATAAAGTGACAAAAGTGACTGATCCCCAAATGAACATATAAATAACTATTATTTATAACCGGGGGAAAGTATTGCTTTTGATTTTATAATATGGAACAAAGACTACATTTTGTTGCTGTAAATCTAGCATATTACACTTTGTTCCATGAACACTGGAATGTTCATTGACTAATCCAGTTGTTTTCAACCTTTTTCATACCGGGGCCCACTATTCATTCAGCATTTGAGCCATGGACCACCATTTGGTCCCAAAATTAAAGATTTATTTTGTTTTTGTCCACAATTCCAAGATGGATTTCAGAAACAAAACAGTTAAACATACAGATCAAAATGACCATTAATCTTCTACAGTCTCTAGTTGTGTAGACTTGGGCTAATTCACATGATGAATGTTTTAATTCTTGAGAGTGTAAACATGAAACCAAATGGACCTGCAAGGGTTCATTTGGTTTCATTTTTGCGCTCTCAAAAGAGTTACATCTGGTTAACCGACTTTCCATCATTTATCCTGGGGACCAACTGGAATCCTCTCAGGGACCACTGGTGGTCCCCAGACCACCTGTTGATAACCTCTGGACTAATCGATCGATTCATTCAAAGGGAACGGGAAGGAAGAAGACAAGATTAAAACTAGAAAAGGTTTTGCTTGTGCTGCTAGTTCATTATTTCCAAAGTTTTAGAAGGAAAAAACAAGTTTGGTGGCTCAGGATGGAGTTGTGAAATAAACAATAGAGAGACTTGGGAGAGGTCAAAGGTTCTAAACCTAACGGGTCACTGATGAGCCATCTGGCCTCGTTAGCGCTAATCAGCATCAGCTAAAGGAGGGGTGGGGTCACTCACATAGATGCACACATACACACTGACTGACAGCTACACGTTCACATAGTAAGAACTGTGGGGTACACACACACAGGTCTTGGTTACCCTAACACACACACCTGCCAATCCCATCTGTCCTTGTTCTGTGTGTTATGTTGTGTTATTACTCCACAGTAAAACCATCATTCACTGAAGCATGATGCTTTACTTCAAGGGTTTTCAACCGGTGCTCCGGGGACGACCAATGATCCCTGAGGAGACTCCAGGTGGTCCCCAGCTAAATGGAAAGTTGGTTATCCAGCTCTAACTTTTTGAAAGCAACATGTTTACACTCTCAAGAGTTAAAATATTCATCTGAATTAGCCCAAGTCTACACAACTAGAGAATGTAGAAGATTAATGGTCATTTTGATCTGTATGTTGGTGATCTGTATGACTGGTTTGTTTCTGAAATCCAGCCTGGTATTGTGGACAAAAACTTTTCAGTTACTGTGGTCTTTAGTTTTCGGATCTGTGGGGCTAAAATGTCATCACATGGTGGTCTGTGGCTCAAATGCTGAATAAATAGTGGGTCCTGGTATGAAAAAGGTTGAAAAACACTGTTTTACTCAGCTTGTGTCAGTCACACAGGAATTTTGTATGCAGGAAACGTTAGAATATATTTTTGTTTGACTACTGTACAGTAGCTGCCTGTCACTAGATTGATTGCACTCTGTCTACTAGTGCTCACGCACAAAAACAATGTTTATGGTTAGTTGTCTCTGCCAAGCTGAAGGCCTGGAGTAGACTAGACTTGTGCACATTGTCTGTCCGTCATTCAGTCCATCTCATTGCTCGTGTGTCTAAATTTCTCTCTCTAGCCTTCGGAGGAGAAAAGTGGAAGACAAATGTTCTGCTGACAGCTTTCCTATGTCCAGGGTAAAGAATGCACACACACACACACACACACACACACACACACACACACACACACACACACACACACACACACACACACACTCTCTCTCTCTCTCTCTCTCTCTTGCGCTCTCTGTACTGTTTCTGTATCAGTCTCCTATTTTTTTAATGACTTGTATTACAAATATGCCAGTTAAACCTGTATAGGCTATACAGTTTTATGCTAAAGGGGAATTCCACCCACATCTGTACACTCTCAGGAAAGAATGAAATGGGTGGAATGCCCATGATACCACAGTGGTATAACAATAGCTTATTCAATAACCACTATCATTGTGTCTTTGTGTCCGTTTAGGGTGGTGTTTGCTGACTTCTTTGTGATGAACCTGATCCTATGGGGCGAGGGCTCTTCAGCAGCCATGCCTTTTGGTACCCTAGTGGCCATCTTGGCTCTGTGGTTCTGTATCTCAGTACCACTCACTTTTGTTGGGGCCTACTTTGGTTTCAAGAAGGCCGTGAGTACACGCACGCACACACACACACACACACACACACACACACACACACACACACACACGCACACACACACACACACACACACACACACAGACACACACAAAGTAATGATCTGATGAACAGATTAATTGCTTTATAGCTTAAAAATGTAAATAAATGAGAGGACGCATCACAGTGTTCTACATTACCTCTACTGTCACTGTTCATGTAAAAAATAATACCCACCTTTGGGGCACAGACTGAAAATGGGCTGTAAATTGTTTTGTTTGTCATTGGCCTAAGCGTTTACCGCTACTGTTTGTCGTCAGGGTATTGAACACCCGGTACGGACCAACCAGATTCCTCGCCAGATTCCAGAGCAGTCGTTTTACACCAAGCCCCTGCCTGGGATTGTGATGGGTGGAATCCTTCCTTTTGGATGTATATTCATCCAACTCTTCTTCATTCTCAACTCAATCTGGTAACACAATCACACACTCATCTAATACTCTCCTGTCAACCGTTTTAGATGCTACTTTTAGAGTTTGACCAATTTATGGGGTATGCCATTCTGGCACCCCTTCATTATTATTATTCACTTAAAGTAATCCCATACTCTGAATGGGCAGAAGAGGATCTGCTATCTCCTTCGTTCTTATTTCTACTCTGTGCCAGAGTGAGTAGAAAGGTGCTCGACACTGAGATCTGCGATTTCAACAGTTTTTTTTCCCCCCAAATGAATTGACTATGGTTCACAATGGTGTTCTCTACACTCAGCGTTCCGGTGTAATGACAAAAATAGGAAATCTGCTTATTTTGTTTTGGGAACACAGGTTTTAGTCGTAATATTAAGTTGTAATATTATATAATTTAGGTTTTAATCGTAATATCTCAGATTTTATTTTATTTTTTTATTATTTTTAAATCAAATCAACCTGGAGTTGCCAATCATTTCTCTAACCGACATATAATCCCTGGTTATCATTCACTAAAGCATGCCTTAATGTCACTAGATTGGTTGCACTCTGTCAACTACCAGTGCTAACACAAAAAACAATGTTGATGTTGTCTCTGCCAGGCTGAAGACATGGATTAATGTTTTGCATGTCCATCCATCAGCCCAACTGTATGTCTGCGACCAGCTAATCTCTGCCACTGTTAACGTTAAAGATCATTCCTACATCTGCACTTTTTTTCATCTTATCTTTTGCTTTTGCTTGTGATACTGTGGCATCGCAACTTTGCTGTGTTTTATTTGAATGGTCAGGATTTTGTAAAAATGTATAGGTTAGTGAGGCCTGGGCCAAGCTCAGCTGGTATAATATCTTGTTTGTATTTGATATAAAGTATAATCTGCAACCATTTCTTATCTGTATAAGAACCACCTTCAAGCAAATCTCTAGATGCTAATCTCTTTCCCAACAAACAAAACAAAAGGTGTTAACAATGCATTGTGTGCAATACCTCTATCTATTAACATGCATGCACGCCGTCTGATGGCCAGGTTTACATAATAAAAGTAGCCTATTATCATATGGATAGAATGGAAAGTGATTCTTTCCATTCCAAAACTAGTACTGCCATGACCTGAATACCCCCTGTGGAATTGTATATACCTACTGTACATGTACAAACATTCTTTACATCAGTGGTTGTTTAGACTTGGGCTAATTCAGATGATGAATATTTTAACTCTTGAGAGTGTAAACATGGCTTCATGTTTATGCTCTCAAAGAGTTACTTCTGGTTAACCAGCTGGGGACCAACTGGAACCCTCTCAAGGACCACTGGTTGAAAACCACTGCTTTATGTCAATGTCTCGCTTAGATTTTGGCGACAATATGACGGATATAAAGTCAGAATTGGCGATTGTGCCGATTTACTTTTTCCAATCTACTAAAAGAGATATGAACTGTGTTTTTTTTTTCATGCAGTTTTTGTCGTTGACTGCTAAATATTGAAGAACTGAGTTCCGTGGCCTGCTGGCCAAGAAAATTGTTGCTGATCCTCTTTGCTACCAGATTGTGAGATCAGCTGTGGATAGATAGACGGAAGACAGGGCTGAATTGTCTGGATATGTCATTTTATTTAATAATGACCTTTTTTGTTTTTCAACTCTATGCCAGACAGATGATTATTTATTTGCTTGCAGTATAATTAGACCAAACAACAACCACCAAACCCATTGTAAGATGAAGCTGATTTCAGCTGGGTGGTATGCCCTAGTGCAGTACAGTTGAGGTGTCTGGCTGGAATCAATCCTAACAGAACATATGGTGTGGATGAATGATGGATGGATGCTCATATTCAGGCTGTGATGGCATTATTGATTCTGTTGCTTACTTGTGTACATAGACACATGCTGTTTGCTTGTCCATGTATGTATGCATGTGCGTTATTTTATACTGTAGTATGTTAATTAAATATATACTAGGTTTGATTTCGGTTTATTTGCTATGCTTTACTAGTTTGTAGCAGTTTCCTTTTTTACTTCCTTGGTTGACTAGGGTTCACTTATTTACTTGCTTGCTATGCTTTACTTTGTAGCAATTTTCCTTTTTTTGGGATTGTAACCCAAATGATTGACCACCTTGTTGTTGGTTGACTAGGGTTCACCTATTGGTTTACCGTGTTGGTTTGGTTGACTGGAGTTTGTGATGGTAATTGCCTCTGTTCCTATAGGTCCCACCAGATGTACTACATGTTTGGCTTCCTCTTCCTGGTCTTCATCATCCTGGTCATCACCTGCTCCGAGGCTACCATCCTCCTCTGCTATTTCCACCTTTGTGCTGAGGTAAATTCCAAAAGCCCTGGAAAAAGCATTTGTTGCCCACGCCCTCACAGGTGTGATTTTTTTCCCTTGACTCTTACAAGTATGACCACATGAGTTGATAGAAATTTCAAGTTTTCTAAATCCATAGATTCAAACTTGGATCAGGATTGAACAGTTTGTCATTCAAGCAATCACTGACTGTTAGACTAACAGTACAGTACTACCACCAGATGGTGCTGCTGAGCTTTCCTACAATGACCATAATGGATGCATTTTACATAGTAACAGACAGAAGTAAACATCAGCAAAACATGTTTACATTTAGAAATGGTCAATAGAACATGCCAATAAAGGAGTGAAAATATATTTTTTTTAGGGGAAAATGTCAAACTACACTAATTTAAAACACTTGGACATGGAAGGTATTTATTGGAAATTAAATTGAGACATTATAATAGCGTGTAAACAAATGAATAAAAGTGTAAGAGTATTTTTCTCTGAATGTGTGAATGCTTTGACTGCATCGCTTTAGTGTAAGATAACCTCTGTGTATGTGCATAATTATAAACTGATCCTGAAAAGGCAATTGTGACAAAGACATGTTACTTTGGGAATACACACAAGATTTAATAATGGGGTGACTTCCCTGTGAATCTCACCCATATTGATGTCATTTTTACCCAAATTTGAACTGAAATAATACATTCTACAGAAAACACAAAGTGTGAATGGGTTGTACCCCAGACATTGGATAAGATGTACATGTGCTGCGATAAAGGACAGTGTTACTCTGTGAGAGATAACTGAAGTAAAATACAGTAATGGCAATGCTGTCACATCCATGCATAATCCATGGACAGGTTAATGGTTCTGGAACTGAGCGTTATTCCCCAATGGTTTCTATTGGTGTTTGTAGATAACAATACAATTAAAAAATCTTTCTTTCCTCTTTCTGTCCTTCTGCAGGACTACCATTGGCAGTGGCGGTCGTTCCTGACCAGTGGTTTCACAGCAGTTTATTTCCTGGTTTATGCCATCCATTACTTTTTCTCCAAGCTGCAGATCACTGGGCTAGCCAGCACAATCCTCTACTTTGGATACACCATGATCATGGCTCTCATCTTCTTTCTGTTTACTGGTGGGTGATTTGGCTGCACAGTATGCATAGCTGCTGTTGTTGTTATTGTGGGTAGCATTTCAAAGAAGCCAAAACGCATTTTTTTTATTTTATTTTTACATCTTTTAACGCCATTTCGTCCTGACATTGTAGATTCTACAAAACATTTGTTTTGAAATAATATATTGAAAGATTTGTGCTGCATTCTCACATTCTTCCCAGGTACCATTGGTTTCTTTGCCTGTTTTTGGTTTGTTACCAAGATCTACAAGATCTTACAAAATATTTTTCATATCTGAGTATGTGCCCTTAAAATATTTACACATTACATGTGTTGTGTAGGCTGTATATGCTTCCACACACACACACACACACACACACACACACACACACACACACACACACACACACACACACACACACACACTGTGCAGCTCCAGTCATTGTGAGTGCATTTTTTTTCTGTGCAGCCGTAAGGCAGGTTCTCGTGGACCCCACTGAATACGGTGTGTCTGCCCAGGGCCCCACCCGGTTGTTCAGCACCCGCATGCACAACACTCACATGCAATTCAAATGAGCTTTATGCATGCGCGTGCACAATGCATGTTGACGACACGGTCACCTGCTAGAACAAAGCATTGACACTGTCTACTTTGCTGCTTTGTTAAGCTTTGCATAACATTACCCAAGAATGTTCTTACTACGTCTTCAGTGTATAAACATGCAGTTATATAGGGCCTTTATCTAAGGTTTTACATAGTCATAATTATTTTAGTATAAAGGTTAAGGATTTTAAAGAATAACTATCAATGAAATATGTATCAATGAGCAGTTTATTTGTTTTACTGTTTTAAATTATTTCAAGGCCAACATTGGTTCGGAACAGTGCTTCACGATAATAATCACAGTTTTAAATAACAAAATATAAAAAGCTGTTGAAAATATGGCTAACAGGTCTGTAAGCCAGTTAATTTATTCTGCTAGTTCTGAAGCCTCTTCATGTGTGCATGGTGCGACGGAGGAGGGAGGAGGAAGCATGCGGCAGTGTTGTTACTAGTGTTAAAGCTATCTTGTAGAAGTCAAGAGCTGTAACATTGAGGGGTCAATAACTGAGGCTTGAGCTGCTGTTCCTGCAGCCTGAATAGGGAGAAACTGGAGTTTTTGCCTGCCTTGCCTCTATGGTGGCTACTCCTCTGGTAACTTTAACAAAAATGAACAATATTTAAGTTAAACAACTTAAAGACGTTTTCATTACTAAACTCTCTAATGCTATAGAAATTGGTTACAAGAAGCCATAATCCAAATGTTTATATCTTTTAATTAATGCTTTTTTTTGTTGTTTTGTTTCCATCCTGCAGGTACCATTGGTTTCTTTGCCTGTTTCTGGTTTGTTACCAAGATCTACAGTGTGGTCAAAGTGGACTAAAAGACAGCAGACTGTGGAGATGTTCTCTCTACTCCTCTTTCCCTGACTCCCTACGTTAACTAGCAAAATGAACTGAAAAATCGACAAGCTAAAGACACTTTGTTATCTGTCTATCTTCCGTATCTCCACCCCTCCTCAACTGGACTTGAAACACTTTTTTTCGCTCTTGATTTCTGCAAATTCAACGAACACGCTCCTACAAGTCGACTGGAACACACTACAAACTTCCCCTTATTGTCCTTTGCTTTGTGTGTGAATGAGACGTGGTAGGACAGGCACATGTCCTCAAGTGCTTTACGACGCTGTTGGTGTGTGATTGTCACATATGCATTTTGTATCTGCATATAATCTGAACACATCCTCTCTTCTGAGTTGTACCACATGAACTACAGTAATGGCAGGCTGAGAGACACACATGGCCAGAGACTTTAAGGCCAGGAGTTGTGCCGGTCTTCTAAGATAATCGCTTTGCTCTCCTAAAATTTGCTTTCCAGTCCCTCCAGGAGCTCTGTGAGCAAAATGAACTATATACAATATACAGTATATGTGTATGTATAAATACACACACACACCCAGCCACACACACTCATGCAAACACATGCACACGCAATGCATATATATAATATATGTGCTATATATAAAAAATATGTTGTGTGCTTAACATTTGTGAAAGATGTTGACAGAGGCAAGTCAAAGGATAAAACTGCACTTGGACTGTGTTACAGTATGGCTCATTTGCTCAAATTGCAGGCAATGTTTTTAAAAGGTCAGTGTTTTTTGTTTTTGCTGGTAGAATCGTAATGATGGTCGGAATAGATATTTCCTGAGAGAGGCTGTGTAGTGTTCCCCCACCTAGAGCACAAGACAGGTAGGGGGTTGATAGCCTAGATGGAGAAGGACGTGAGAGATGGAAACAGCAGAGAGTCTGCATGACTGCAGTACTAATTTGACCCAGTTAGCACATAAACCAGATTTTCTTTAATCCCTAGCAGTAGTCAGAACCGAATGCCTTTCAGCTTCTTGATGCATTTTGAAAAGCATTGAAAATGGCATTTGTTGATGCCGGCATTTGCTTTGTTTTGGTTCCTCATGAGCATACTTGTGTCTCGCATCAAAAATAGATGGCATACAAATTCACTATGTTGTTGTGGGCTTTTCAGTGCACGGCTCTAAACACAACCAAGTATAAATCAGCACTAAGACTCTAAAGCAGTCCATAAAGGCGATATTTGCTGGCCTGGTGACTGGCACTTATTGTTTAAGTGGTATTTCTTGCCCTCAAGAACACATCCATTCTTTGTAGCCTTGTTGCATTCCTCCTATTGAGCTTGTTTCTGAATTTGGACGGGGATGGCAAATGGCTCATCCGATGTAAACCCATGAATCGATCGTACATTGGCTGAAGGAGGTCTTCATCTTGATGTTCAGAACTTCTGGTGTTGGAAAACATTGATTGTAAATAACCTTTTTTCTAATGTTGAAAAATGTTTGGTTCGTTGGACAAAAAAAGTGACAAAAATTTGAAAAAGATGTGAATGAACGTAATTTTGCCTGTTACCACAGAAACCCTTATTAATGTTGATTTGTTTATGGTTTTTGATTTTGGGGGGAATGGACATGGGTATTTGAATATTAATTAACCAGCTTGGATTATGTTATTTAACTTTTATCTTCTATCTTATTTCTTTTTCTTTGTTTTGTTTTTTTTACTGTATTTTTATTTCTTTTGCCTGAATTTTCATGGCGTATCCTTGATGGGTTTCTCTCAATATTGATGCATCCTTATTCAAAATGCCCTGGCCTGTACGCTACTTTCGTCAGTTCACTTTTTGTTATTGTTGAAGGATTTATTGATGGACGAAAGGTGTTTGGGGAATTACATTAAACTGAGCGTACATACAGTTCAGATCCTGACTTGTATGAGCTTGCAGTATACTGCTGAAAATGGGTGGAATTCCACCCATTTTCAACATTTTACTATGACCTTAATATATCTTAGAGATAAAAAAAAAGTTCCCCCATTCTGTGTTTTCTGTGTCTGGGGGAAAAAAATCATTATCATGGTTGCTGACATCATCAAATTGTGTTTCACCGTGTTAATGATTTTTCTTGTTGGACCTTTTTTCCTGAGTGCGTATGAATGTGAATCAAATGGACCCTAGCAGGTCCATTTGGTTCCGTTTGTATGCTCTCAGAAAAATGTTAAAAATAAGTGGAATTCCCTTTAATACACTGGTGATCTCATGTGATTGGAGAAGATGAGAGACAAAGTAAAGTAAAGCATATTAAGATGTCATTCATCCATCCATGTGTTTAAATGCCATCAGTTTCTGTTTTCTTTGTACTGTATATACCTGTCTATCATAAATTATACTAGTTTGATCCTCTGATTAGCCTTCGTTTTCCCAGAGTTTGTTGAAATGAAACATTTTGGGGAAAATAAACCGTTTTTCCACAAGGAACAACAGCTGTGCTTCTCTGGGCCCGGTGTTTTTGTTTTTTCCTTTAAAAAAACAAATACAATTACAAAATAAATATGACAAAAGGTCTGCGTAGCTATTAGATTTAATGAGACAAGTGTTTTTTGTTTTGTTTTTGTATAATGTATAAATTATTGAATAATATCTAAGCAGATTAGTTTTGGTGACTGCACTCCACAGGAATCATCTGGCTTTTTATTACTGACAGCGTACTGACGGATGGGTAACCTCACACTGACCTGACCCTAACATGGATGCGAAATGCATGTGCATGCAGCCGTGCATGAACACCAAAACAAGTGGATTCTGCTAAGTCCCCTATAACGGGTTGCCAGGCTCTGTGGAGATAATACTATCCATAGATGTCATGAACATGTATGACCTTTGTATGCAAAACATTGAAAAGTTATATTCATTTGTGTGTGTGTGCGCGCATGTGTGTGGGAATCCTGGTGGGGTGCTTTTGGACAGACAAAAGACCCATCATTGGAACCCTACACAGGATTGGAAGATCACAACTCTCGCCCGTACACACGCTCCCATGCGGTGCTGTTTAGTGGCTGATCCGATACGGAGACATCTGCCATCCTGCTGAAGCCTGCTGCACTCTATGGACCAGCTGGAATATTTTAGAACCACCGCTTCTCAACGGGAACCCCGACTGTGCTTTGACCATGAGGTCAGAAGTCAGTATATATTGATTCACATTATTGCTACCATTTAGCAAACGCTCCTTAATCCAGAGTGACTGACATAAGTTTACATTGTGTGAACAGGGATGGAAAATTTCATTATTGCTACATTGTTATTCACATGATAATCTCAAATCCCAGTAGCACATTAATCTCTCCAAAAGTAGACTATAATATAACACTAGATAAACTGTCTGGAATGTTGTATTTTATTTTGTTATGAATTTGTTATGTTGTAGCAAATTAATACATAATTCATAGTTGTATAATTGCCCCATATTCCTATATACCCTCTTTTTATTCAAATAAGCTTTATTGGCATGACAAGTATTGTATTTTGTTATGAATTTGTTTGTAGCAAATTAATACAATGAACATTTGATTCTGCAGATTTATATTGCAGATTCATCTCTACTGGTGGAATTCCTTCTGTCATATCAAGGAACAAAACATTCTACACGCACAAAACAACATACAAACACACACATACACATAAACATACACACACTTGAAGTGGTCTCCATATGGCATTTACTCCCACTACACTATCGTAAACATGTTGGGGAGGGGGACAATACAATCATTGGTTGTCTTGCTCTCCCTTTCCACACACACACACACACACACACACACACACACACACACACACACACACCGGGTTAATGAATGAGGTGGACAGTCTTTTGGTGTGTTGCTTCAAAGAGAGTGTTGCAGTGTTGGCTCCACCTCCAGTCCTGTCAGTCTTTGTCCCAACAGACACTGCTGTCCATAGGGGGTGTCATGATGTCACAATGATTGTCCTGCAATGACCTATGGGGGAGAAAGGGGGGATTGTCCACGCATTCTGGTCACATTACATGCTTTTAATGTGTCCCTGCATTTTTTGCTGGATTGTCTCTGTCTGTCTGTCTGTCTGTCTGTCTGTGAAGAGATGCAGACAGGCAGGCAGTCAGACATATCTGTATGCAATGCTGTGTTCCACTGCAGTTTTTAATTCTGACTTCTCATTCATTTCAGCCAGCATAAATCCTTCTAGTGAGAGCATAGTGAGTTAGGCTGTGCATGACAATGTAAAGTGTGTGACCTACCTCCAATATGACAGCATCAGGGTATAGAAAGGCACACAAGAAACATTTGAACATCAAGTCTGTTATCCAGAAATGCTGCATTGTGTAATGAATAGTTAGTAGTAGTAGGTATACATGAGTCAGAGATGATAGATGCAAACAGGTGAGGGCGCAATGACTGAATTAATTCTTCCACGATGAGCAGTCCTAGTCTCTCAGGTTTCAAACCAATTTGCATCAAATTACTGTCACTGTTCATGTTTTAAGTTGACAAAGTATTTGAAAAGAAGGAACAGAAAAAAGAAAAACATTCAGGCATACTCGTCAGTAAGGAATCTATGAGATACCACAAAAACAACAAAAGATTTTGAGATTTTGTTCATTGTATAGCAACCTTGTCATCTCATTCTATAAACTGGAGTGGAGAGGCCATGAATGACTGTTGTTAGGACTGTAGCTTTGTTCAAGAGACTTGTGAACAGAAGAGCGGAGCCGTGAATGAGGGCTGAGAGAATGGGGATCTGATTTAAGAAGGGATGATGAGGTGACTCACAGTTTACCAGAAAGACAGCAAAGAAGTGACGTTGACGTGCACTCTTTTCAGATACGCTTCATCTGACCAAGAGAGCATTAACATTATGCCTTGTAATCTGCATGGTTCCTTCCAGTTAGAGATTTCTCAGTCTTTACTCAGATAACCTGATGATTCAAGGTTAAAATATTTTTATTCAAATAAAATATATCCAGGGCCACTGGCTTGTGTGAATAAAAGCTTACATTATATTAATATGGCATTAATATATCAATATGTACATGACTATATCATCTGGGATTTTGGATATAGTATGTTTCCTGGATTTAAACAGTCACTACTGGGTAAGGTAATATATTTTTTTAACACTCTAGTCCATTAACATTTATATTTATTTAATGAAATTGACTTGGATAAATTAACACTGGATTTGATTGTCTCTCTAGATCCATAATCCTGTGTCTTGGGGCATAATCTTGGGGCATATTCTTCATATCTCGAGTAAATCACTGGAATGCGTTACTTTTGGTTCAATTCAGAAAATAATTGGTCTACTCTCTTCTCATGTGTTCTAAATGACTAATACTAGTACTGTTAAGCATAATAGCAATGCACAGACAGACAGATCATCCCACACACCTCCCACTTCTTTCACTTATTGTCAGGGCATAAATTCTTTGTCTCTCTCTCTCGTACACACACACACACGCACACGCGTACACACACACACACACACACACACACACACACACACACACACACACACACACACACACACACACACACACACACACAGACACACACACACACACACACACACACACACACACACATACACAAAAGGGATACCCACAACTCAGTATTTTGGACAATGCATATCCATGATACATCTGTGTGCGTGGGTGTGGGTGTGTGCTGTGCATTCGTGTTTGTGTGCATGCTTGCGTATGTTTGTGAGTGTGAGTGAGGGACAGAGAGAGACAGAGACAGAGGGAATGTGCATGTGGGTGTTTTGAGGATCTCCTCTTTGATGACTCCTGTTGCTCTGGGCTATACCTCCCTCCATGTGTCTCTGGTCTGTCTTTCTCTTTTTCTGCCCAAGTTTCCATCATGTGTTATTAGCTGTCATTACTAAAGATCTAGCTTGGCTCCTTGACACTCCTAATCAATTTTCACACGGCTCAAAGCCCACCTATGACCTATGACCTCAGCTACAGTGTGTGTGTGTGTGTGTGTGTGTGTGTGTGTGTGTGTTTGTGTGTTCGTGAGCATACACATGTGCGCGGATGCATGCTTTGTACTGTCATTAATTGCAGTAAAATTTAAGTATGGCTCAGTCTAGATTTAGATAGAAGTGTGTTTGTCGGCACAGAACTTCAGATTATCCTTTAGACCAGATTTGTTCTGCACTCCGATGAACACAACTACTTTGGGAACGCAGGTTGGAAGAGCAATCTCTATCTCCACACACTGTTCTGAAAGCAAGCAACTCAACTGCGTGAACATGTGTCTGCAGATGTTGTTGTTGATTTCATTAGGAGATAAATGGAACAGGTAAGAGTGATAAATAACATGACACTGACAGGGCCAGACACTGACAGGGCCAATTCAAAATAAAACTAAGGACTTGGTTAATAAACAACCCGGCAGTGTTAATAATTGAGGAAAACAAGGACTTAATATACTGTAGGTGACAGACAAAACTCCAGGTTACAGCTACAATCACAACTCTCCAAGTCAGTCCATTATTTTTCCATCTGTGTCTCAATTATTTAACTATCATCCGTGTTTTGCGTGCGTGGGCGTGCGTGCGTGCGCACGCGCACGCGCACACACACACACACACACACACACACACACACACACACACACACACAGGGAACAGAGGGTGAACAGTTGTGTCTTGTGTTGTGCAATGTGTTCTGGTCAGATTTGACACAGCAGGGTTTCCCTTTCAGCACAGCAGGCTCTCAGCGGGTGAATCAGCCAAGCAACTCATTCAGTTTGCCCCGCGCAGCCTACACACACACACACACACACACACACACACACACACACACACACACACACACACACACACACACACACACACACACACACACACACACAGTTGTTTCTCTTCAGAAGGCACATTATAGTGTTGATAATACAACCTGCTTAACCTGGCCTCTAGGGCTACTTGAAAACCCCTGTAGCCCTGCAGGCCTATGGACTGGATACAACTGATATATCCTGCAGTGCATAGCCTTGCATCCCAACTTTCCATCATTTAGCCCGGGGACCACCTGGAATCCTCTCAGGGACCATTGGTGGTCCCCAGATCACCTGTTGAAAACTCCTGCTATAGGATTATTAAATTCAGTCCCTCCTTCACCCGCCTCTATCAGCTATTGCTTATTCATTAGTCTCTGTGGTCCTCCAACCAGCCATGTTTAGGACCTCGCAAGTCATTCGATTTTGCCTTTTTGATTCAGAGCCCACCATTTATTCAGCATTTGAGCCACAGACCATCATTTGAGGACATTTTAGCTCCACAGACCCCCAAACTAAAGATCTCTTTTGCACACAATAAATCCAGCCTGATCCACAATACCAGGCTGGATTTTTGGAAAGATTTGGTTTCATTTTTACACTCTCAAGAGTCACATCTGGTTAACCAACTTTTCATCTGGTTAACCAACTTAGCTGGGGACCAAATGGAACCCATGAAACATAGGCATATGAAACATACAGTAGGCCCTATGAGTAACAATAAGGCCAAGAAGAGGCAAGGGCCACCATCCCTCTCTCTCTCTCTCTCTCTCTCCCTCTCCATCTCTCTCTCTCTGGCGTCATCCAGTCTAGAAAGTTCTTTATTTACACACATAGTAGTGTGTTAAAGCGGCCCGGGCTGTCGGTACACCCGCAGAGGAGAACAAATCGGCGACAAAGGCCGCGTCTTGCAGGCCGGCTCTGTCGCTGTGGAAACCGGCTGCTATTCCCGCGATGCGCCTCGCTCCTTTAATGCCCATTCTCCCTCTCTCTGCCTTCTTTCCGTCTCTCTCTCTCTAGCAATGTTATGGTCGCCTTTCTGCATGGCGTTTGCACTCTGCAGTTGTAGTTTTTGTCACACATCACTTTGTTGATTTATGCCATTCAGGGGGCACTTGTACAACAACACACCAGAGAGAATCAAGTTTTCAACTTTTGTAGTGATGAGACAATAAGAGGCTCCTGAAAAAGAGGCGACCATAAAGGAACGTTCCGCCGATTTTTTTTTTTTTTTTATTTATTGAAGCGGGGTATTATGTTCGAGTGACTTGAACACTCTTTCATCCCTAACCTAACCTTCGTGACTTTTAAGCTTCCATTGGTGTATTTTGTGTTTATAAACGCTGTGAGTTTAACTGACACACTGAGTCCGCTCTCTCTATACCTGTATATACTGTAGGCCTAATGTAGCCTATGCTTATGCTTTCTATTTGCTGGGAAAAGATAAAATATCTACAGCCATTTATTTATAACCTATAAGAAATTACATTTGACCAGGCGAAATAGAGCAGTAAGCCTACCGGTATGTAGGGCTATTTTGACAATATTCATCGGACACTGGCAGTCTAGCACACAATTTGATTGACTGATCTGATCAGCACCTGCAAATGCAAACAGCTCGTCTGTTACATTACAGGGCAAAAGTAATGCAACTGGAAGTGGCCTATTATCAGACTCAACGCACCTTCAAAGTTTGAACTTCTGAAGGTAGCTGACTCAATAGTGCAGCAGCACCTAGCGTTGATTAGATGCAACGACAAGCGCCAGCAAAACCTGCACAGAAAGCACACTTCAGGCAGCAGGACATGCCTATAGAGATGCGCAGTGACGTCACCACCCCGGTTCCGGAAGTCTTTTCCCAATTCATTTTTCTCATAGACTTTTCGAAAATAATTTATATCAAGACGATTACGCCGCGGCCAAAGCCAACTCGAGTCGTGATGAATCATGATGACACACACAAACTTTTGGGACAATAAAATAATTTCTAAGATGAAAAACGAAACAAAAAGTCTTGTATCATGCCGTTTTCTACTTCTTCCTAATTATATATTATATGACGATATTGTGTTTGTTGTCATGATTTGTCACGACCTGAGTTGGCTTTGGCCGCGGCGTAATCGTCTTGATATAAATTATTTTCGAAAAGTCTATGAGAAAAATGAATGGGGAAAAGACTTCCGGAACCGGGGTGGTGACGTCACTGCGCATCTCTATAGGCCTAGCTATTAGGCTAGAGCTAAAATAAACTCAATGACAAAGCAATGGACCACAAAAAACATCATTGGGAGCTCTGGAATTAGTATAGGGCTGCAGTCAGAAACTGAAAACACCTTCATCACTCACAAGCTTGAAGTGGGCCATGTGGCCAATTACTTAAACTCCTCAAACATAAAACAACTCTGGTTAACAGAGCCCATTCTACTCGTTTTGGTGCAATGAGCACACCAAAACCTTCCTGCACGAGAGAGGGAGCAAATTAGACCTTGGCAACCACCAAACTGTGTTTATCAGGTGTAATTACCATATGTACTGCTAATATAATAATATACATCTTTATTGATTCCCATGGGGAAATTAATCAGTCATAGCAGCAGGCTAAGCATGAAACATAATGTGCTGTATAGACAGAATCTGTCTGACTCAAATACTCATGCACTTAATCAAAGTATACAATATTTGTCCAAAGGTTGTGCTACTCATTATACATTAAATGAAGTTAATAGATCTTGTCTTTAAGTTATGATAAATATTATACTAAATAGCGGTAGCCTTATGCATTCAAAAGTGCATATTAAATGTTGAATATTAAATGGACAAATAAGATTTAAATTATTTATAAGTAACGTTTTGCCAAAATCAAGTCTTTTACCACAATCAAGTAGCTTTTAATTTACGGCCATGACAGCAATGATAGGAAAAAAGATATATAATATGAATCATATTTGGTATTCAGTATCGGCCAAGAATTTCCCCTTTGGTGCATCCCTAATACTAAATACTATATACTATATCATTTGCAACCTTTTGAGCTGCACTGTTGCTCTGGTTGAATTTGCATACATTTCTGTCAGCCACTTAAACTCAGTCCACTTTTTGTATGTTAAGATTTAATGAGTCAATAAGGAAACATGGGAAAATAGATTTGAACACAATACACAGTCATAAACTATCGCAGCAACCACACAGCAGGTTCAGTCCAGCTCATCATACATACATACATACTGTACATACAGTCACATACAATAAACGATAAGAATAATAATCAAAGGTAAACAGTCTCATATCTCTTCATGGCAAGTATTCAACAAAGTACACATTATTATACATACACTCGTGTGCACAGATACAGAAGCGTGTGTGAGCATGAGTGTGTTATGCTGCATTCTTTTTCACATTCACACACGTCTATGTGCACTCGCACTCCTTTTCTCGCACAAAACACATACACACATATGCGCGCGCTCACACACACACACACACACACACACACACACACACACACACACACACACACACACACACACACACACACACACACAATGAGATGTGGGAGCATTAGTGTATTTGACATTTTCATTCTTCAGTACACACACGCACACACACACACACACCTACACAAACATTTTAAATTCAAACGTACACTGACAATACATTTACACAGGAAGAGAAGATCCGTTGTTAACCACTTTAACCCTGATGTCCCCGTTTTGAAAAATTGTCAAAACATGTAATTGAAATAGCAAAAATAGTACATCTACAAGCTCACAACGCATGGCAATATGTTGTGAGTTTATAGAGGCTATCCATCATATAGAACAAGGTACATATGATATAGAGAACAAGTGGTGGTTGATAGAGTAAAACCCAGCTATCCTAGACAGTAGACACGTGATGGTTGCTTAACACAGTGAATTTTGAGTTCTTAAAACCCAAGTTGTCATTTATTCAGTTGTTTGTGTATGAATTTCCATGATATCCGAACGTCTCACTGGGAACACATTTGTTCTGTTTTTTTTTTTTTTGTTGTTGTTGGTTTTGTTTTACAAAATGTCCATGATATCACAATATTTCCTTTGAGGTGTACAAGGTTGCTAAATCAATTATACCAGGGGTTTGCAACCTTTTTGATTCCAGGACCCACCATTTATTCAGCATTTGAGCCACAGGGCACCTTTTGAGGACATTTCAGATTTATTTTGCCCACAACACCAGGCTGGATTTCGGAAACAAAACAGGCAAACATAGATCCAAAATGACCATTCTTCTACATTCTCTAGTTGTGTAGACTTGGTGTAATTCAGATGATGAACATTTTATCTCTTGATAGTGTAAACATGAATGGTGTCATTTGTACACCAGAGTTACATCTGGTTAACTAACTTTTAGCTGGGGACCACCTGGAACCCTCGCAAGGACCACTGGTGGTCCCCGGAGCACCTGTTGAAAACCCCTGAATTATGCTATATATTTTGGATGCCTAATAATAATATTAGAATTCCCTCGCATGAGCATGGTGGACTTACATCACGTAACTCAGATATGCATTTTCCTTTTTTTAAATCTACTTGGGTCACACAGTACAAATTCAGATATTCTGTTGCTATGTAAATCTATTGTAACCACATCTCTGACTGCATGATTGAATCTGACATTTGACCTATAAGTGCTAGGGCCTGACCACTCGCTCTCCAATATAACGCTAAGTGTAATAATCTCTAGTCTTGTGCACCAGTTAAGAGAAATCTCCACGACATCACCATAGAATTATGAGTAAACAAGTTCTTTTCATGAGAGTAAAAGTGAGACAGATGGTGTGTGTGTGTGTGTGTGTGTGTGTGTGTGTGTGTGTGTGTGTGTGTGTGTGTGTGTGTGTGTGTGTGTGTGTGTGTGTGTGTGTGTGTCAGTTCGGGATTTGTTAAGTATTGGAATTAATTACAAGAGACATGTTCATATTCAGATCTGTCAAACGAGCAGCATCGTAAACTAAATTTCCATCCCTCCTCCACACTTCTAATATCTCTCTTTTTTTTTAAGAAGGGCTCAATTCAACATGATGGGAAAATAGAAAGGACTATTAAAAGAATACAGATTCTCACTTCTTTCTTAACAACTTGATTCTACAATCTAAGGGGTTTTCTATGAACATTTCATTTCAACTTCTGCTTACTTTACTTCCATGTGATCAATTGTTGTCTTTATATAGTGCCTTTATCCAAATCGTATTACACATAGATGCAAAACATTCACCCATTCACACACTGATGGTGGAGGAAACCATGCAAGGCCCCAAACTGCACATCAGGAGCAATTATGGGTTTAGCGTCTTTAACAAGGACATTTCAACACTAACTCTGACTGGGGGAGTCAGGGATCGAACTTGGATTGAACTGCACGGCTCCCAGGGTTAGATACTGTTGTCTTGCCTCAAATGAATTGAGCCCAGTCCTAGAAGTGATGCATAGTATGATAACAGCGCCCCCAACTCTTCAATTATGAGCACTTGAATTTAAACTTTACACAGCTGTACTACATTTTAGGACCACAAGGCCTACTAAAGCCCTTTCAACATCATTGCATCATTAAAAAAAACGCTGTTTGCAATTTAAAGGCTGTTTTCTGTTTCCGATTTCTCAAAGGCGCAAGGCTTTTGCTCAACAATAGTGCTAGTCTATACAGTATCTCCTCAATCAGGTATCCTATGCTTTTCAAGTGATTTCACACACTCATCTGCCTCCATTTCGCATACCTCTTACTAAGAATTCAGTTTATTTCATGTGGGGACACGCACTGTATGGAGCAATGAGGGTGAAATGAGATATTAATTAAGATATTGATATTTGGTCAGTGGGATTCAGCTACCTGTCCCTGACCCTGGTGTAGAAGGCCACATACACAAACAGTATGAAGAACACTTGATTTTGTGACGGATGTGTATGTTTGTGACAACAACGTAACAAGCACACCTAATGCATTTGACATGATTTGAAACCATATTCAAAGGTAGTTGTCCAGATTAGTTTGGGACTCAACTCAGACTGCAATGTATGTACTCTAGGCATGTCAACACTGACATAATCTCATTATAACATATAAGTCTAGAAAATATTACATTGACGACCATGTAGCTTATTATGCACTATACAATGGAAATAAGATAACATTTTGAGTCAATGAAGAGGACCTCCGGCAACTATGCTTATTCTACAATCTGTCAATCAATTAAACCTTTTGTAATGAACTGTGGACAACAAGATTAATAAACTGTTTCTTAGGCCCAATTAGTCCACAATGACTTTGTTGCATATTCTAATCTGTCTCTGTTGGAGAGAATCTTGTCCATTGTCTCAACACGTTGCCTATGCATCATCTTCTATTCACATGTGGTAGCTGCCAAAACACGGATAACAATCAAAAGGGGATTAAAACTCAATTTAACAATTCTGCCCTTCCTCTCTCCTGGCATTATTATCAATACAGCCAGGGGCAAGGACACTAACAGAAGCAGTGCCACAGAAGCAATGACATTTGAGAAACACAACAGATACATTCTCAATTAAAGGAGTGCTTGGGTTTATCTTCCTGGTGATATCCTTAAGACGGTTATTTTACAAAGCAGTCAATTAGCATTGTGTCATAGTGTTAGTGGCCAAACACTTCACGTTTGCTGTGGGAAACAAATCTCGCATTGTGAACTGGATTCTGAAGGAACTGAAAACAAAACAAAACAAAGTATTCCAAACAAATGATCATATTTACACTTTCACCTTTTCACCAGTTCACCTATAGTTGTTTGCCTGGCCAGAGAAATTATCTAAATTATATTCACAAATATAGCTTGGACTGTCTGAGAGCAGAGGAAGAGAACAATAATTCTTAAATTGAGTGCTGTTCCCCTTTAGATAACACAATGGCAAGCAAGACAAGAATAACATATTATCTGCTGGTTATGCGCTGTCTGTGCCAGGAGTTATGACCAGTAACTGTATTCCTTCCTTAAAACAAGGCTTAGGAAAAAGGCCTTGATTGTTTCCCTATATCATATTTGCTCCAATCTGAATGATGAATCAATTAATAGACAGCCTACAATCAATCTGTGTCCCGTTCACTCTAGCATTGCATTTTAAGTATGTGTGAGTGTGTGTGTGTGTGTGTGTGTGTGTGTGTGTGTGTGTGTGTGTGTGTGTGTGTGTGTGCGCGCGCGCACGTGTGTTGGCAATACATATAAGTGCTATCACCAAACCGACCAAGAAATGCATGACACAAAAATAGGGTGCTCTGTTGAGGCAAACACCAAGCACCTCATTACTAAATAGGAGTTGTGCACTACATAAACGTAGCCTCCCACAGAACTCTTTGAAAGGTATACTGACACAATTAGGGCAAACTCTTAGACGTGTACTGTAAAACTCACAGAGACTCACATTTAGAATATTAAGTGCATTAGAGTGGAGCACAAAAGACATTTACAATTAGGGTGAACGAAGAAAGAGGCAGCAAATCTAAAAGTCTAGTTATCATAGTTATACTGTATTTGGCCTTCTTGAGGCATGGAGTAAAACCGGTGACCCCTCATCTTATCTAATCCGTGGGTGTCAATTGCGTCCTAATGTATGGCAATTCATAAACTGAAGAGTGAACATGTTTAACCATAAATTCGAATAACTTATGTTACGTCTGTTTTCTCCACTGTTTTAGCGGATTAATCAGATTTGAGACCACATGGTCATTGATTAGGCCGGAGTGCACCTGGATCCATCTGACATACTGTATGACACACATACAGTATATAGATATAGTAGAATAGAATAGTGTGTGTGTGTGTGGGTCTGTGTGTGTGTGTGTGCGCGTGCGTGTGTGTATAAGCAGGTGCGTGACTGTCAAGGTAACCTGTGTTGTATGTGCGTTCAACATGGAATGTTCTGTATTTTTGTGGAACCTCAAGATTTCTCTGTGCCATTTTTTTACTATTTGTATGTGAGAACCCCATGCCAATGTCATATACGGTAATTCTCTCATAAATGTATGCCTCAATTACTGTATTTCTCAAAACCGTGTCAGTATACCTGGGAAAGGAACTGTTTAGGGTAGGGTGTCTTGTATCCAAAGTGCAAATCCTGTCTGAAATAGGATCAGTACTCTGCTATGTATCATACAACCTTCGTACAACTACCCAACTGAGCGAGGACGTAGCGATTAGCACTACATAGAAGAGGGACACGTTCCGCTCCCTTTGATCCAAGGCTCCAGTGACCAGAATTGTTCCATCCATCAGAGAGGCGACTAAATCCATTATGAAATGAATTCAGATCCCCCGTAACCAAGGCGTTGCACTTAACCACCACTACAACAACTACAAGGATTGCATTGGAAATAAAATGTGGCAAAACTAATCACACACACCCCATTCTCTGACTGGACCTGCATCTGGTGATGTTCGATTTTACGTTGTTCATACATCGGTCGTCTCTCTCCTACGTGTTGTACTCTTCGTCGCTGGGTTCTGATTTGATATCCTCTGGGTTTAGTAAAGGGAACTGGTGCTGGCCTGTAGTCCTGGTACACACGTACCACTCTTTAATGTTAGACACCTGAGGTAAGGGCGGGTTGACTGAGCGCTGGCTCCTCCGCTGGGTCCGGGAGCTCTGCTGCTGCTGGGCCAGTCGGCTCTTCACCAGGCCCGACAGTGAGAGGTCAAGGGGCATCGCCACGGGAGACGAACTCCGCAGCAGAAGCTTATGGTCGACTTCCCGCAGCATGCTGTGATCCAACAGGGGAGGGAAGCGCACGTTTATGTCCGGGTGTGAGGGAGAGTGGCGGTTCATTTTGAGATCGAGAGGCTCGAGCAGAGCCTGGTGAGGTGTTTGGTGTGGCTGGTGGACGAGGGACTCGTACAGGTCGTGGGGTTCAGAGGTAGGTGATGACTTGATGTGGACCTTCATGTGTTTCCGCAGCGAGCTGGGATGAGTGTAGGACTTGGTGCAGCCCAGCGCTTTGCAGTCGTAGGGCTTGGAGGCCGTATGGACCTGTGAATGTTTCTTCCGGTCACTGCTGTTGGCGAAACGGCGTTCGCAGAACTCACACTGGAACGGTTTCTCACCTGGAGGGCACAGTCATGCATTATACTCATGAATAATGATCAGAATACTAAGAAATCGGCCTCCCCCAGAAAAGATAACATTCAATGATCACATTTCACATTGTATACACATTATGCAAATTGTAATTGTATATATTCTGTACTGTACTGAAGGAGTATTGCACTCGTCTCGTATTCAAGCCAACTTTCTGGGAAAGACATTTATTTTCTTTATTTTCTTTTTTTTGAATTGCAATTACAGCTTACAGTTTTTTTTAATCCATCATTCCAGTATTTGCATCTACAGTCATCTATGTTGCTTTTTGTTATTAATATATCTTCAATGTAGATATTATATGTACTTTTTTTTTCTTTTCACCCAGTGTCACTTGTCTAATGTAATCATGGGCACGACACTCTCTCCGCTCATGTTTCCTTCAATGCATGAGGAGTGGCCATTTCTTTTCACCTGACAGGGAAGGAATTATTTCTATTTCCTCTGAGGCATGCGGTTGGCCAGGTGGAAGGTATATACTGAGACAAGGATTATTGCATGTTTTTTTTGTGAGGGTAGCCTTAACATACCCTAGAGGAAAACATGCAAACTCCACACAGAAAGGCCCCTTTGCCAAACGAACCCACTCAGGAGAGAATGTCCCCAGCAGGAATTGAACCCAGGACCATCTAGCAGTGAGTCAACAGTGCTACCAATCTTCCTCCAATATTTAATAGCTCCATGTGGAGCTATTAACAAGGCATGCAAGTCCAAAAGCAAAAAGAATGGGCTTGCACACTGAAGGAAGTATGAGGCTCTTTAGATGCAAAAATTGCCTTCACTTAAAAAGTCGCGAAAAGTGAAACAAAAATACAGAGGTGCAAAGTGGACACATCAATGCTGAATGTAAGTTGCAACATGTCATAACATGAATACATGAAATATAAAGAAAAATCGACAATGAATAAAACCAGAAAGTAATATTTTACATTGAGAAAAAAAAGCCTGTTACACCTTTCTTGGCCATGTAAACAGTGGCTGACCTTTTACACACACACACACACACACACACACACACACACACACACACACACACACACACACACACACACACACACACACACACACACACACACACACACATTAAGCTGCTGAATATACCATACAGTGTTTCACCAATAGGCCTAATGTAGTCGTTTCTTGTTTGGGTAGTGAAACTGTGTAGTGCGTGCATTATTAGCCGTATTATTGCGGTTATCTTAATACGTAGTCAAATAAATGTGCATGTATTAACTGGCTCATTCTAAAGCCCCACTGGTCCTCATCACAGTCACAGCAGCATCCTGATCTGCACAGCTGGCTCCGGTCACCTTACATGACTCCTCCTGGGCTGCAGTCAGAGCGCTGGATTCTCTAGGAAGGGGCTAGGAAAGAAGGGAGGAAGGATGCGTGCTTGGGAATCTGTACCGAATTGAGCCCACATGTAAACATGGAGGGGATTCCTGCCAGGGAACACTTTGAAGATTATCCCTATATTCATCTCGTTATACAGACACGCCAAATCTTTTAAAAACAGCCGTATTAACGCGATGACACGGCTGCATTAAAAAGGGAAGGGGGAAATAAAATTACGTCTTATGTGTAAACACTATACGTTCTTTCTTTAGATGAAAACGCTTTTCTTTTTTACCCGTGTGCGTCCTGGTGTGGATCTTGAGGTTCTCGGAGCGGGCGAACATCTTGCCGCAGTCGGGGAAGGCGCAGGAGAAGGGCTTCTCTCCGGTGTGAACCCTGATGTGGTTGATGAGTTTATATTTGGCTTTGAACGCCTTGCCGCCCCGCAGACACTCGTCCCACATGCACACATGGCTCAGGCTGGTCTCGAGCCCCGCCGCGACGTGCTCGGTGGTGACGTGGTCCACCAGCTCGTGCATGGAGCCGAAAGTTTGCTCGCAGACCGCCGTTGTCCGCTCGAGCTTTTGTCTCGAGGAAGTTGTCCGCTCCGTCTCGGTCCATTTGCACACCAGCTCCGTCTTGACGGCGACGGGGGGGCCTTTGGAGAAGTCCAACAGGCCGTCTAACGTTACTCCCACTCCTCCTCCGCCGCCGCCGGTAACGTTGACAGCGGAGGCTGGGACGTTGGCGCTAGCGCGCTGCTGCTGCTGCTGAGGCGGCGGAGCGATGTTGGAGGCCCCGGAGTTGTTGTTCCCCAGCGGAGAGACGAGGCCATTGTGCCTGGCTACAACAGCCGCCCGCTGCATGCTAAACCGCGGCGGGCTGCTTCGTGCCCCCCGCTCCCTGTTCGCGGTGTGGATGTCTCGCTTTTTTCGTTATAATCGGTGAGATCCGAGCGGGAAGCCGTTTAGCGCTGTCTTCCCCCCCTTCCTGGCCCGTTTTGATGTCGGGAAAGGCGCATGCGGCGGTCTTGTTACCCCCCGCTGTTCGGTGTTAGACCCCGGGAGTCAGACCCTCCATGCTAGTTATTCACACAGTGAATGGAGGGGAATTGAGTCAAAAGGAGCAGAGTGGGCCGTGTCCCATTACTGTGAGGCGGCATCCTTCTTCCCTTGCCTTTTTCGTCTCCTCGCTCGTTCCCTTGTCTCGGACTGGCATGTCACTCTGCAAATAATCACTGAATAAATATAGAAATCAATGAATATAAACACGAGGAGATTTGGGTGATTATGAACACAACAAATAATAATCATGCGGGGGCAGCCTGACGGGCAGTTAGCATGATCCAGTTAATTTAATTTAGCCAAAACATCTTATAACACCCTGGCCTGGACATCAATTTGCCTATAAAAACACCATGCACGGCTGTTAAGAGGGTGAGAAAAGGTGACACACACACTGCCCCTCATATTCTAATACAAATAAGCTTGTAAAAAAGGCAAAAATCTAATTAAAGACATGCCCAAATTGCCCATGCATGCACAAAGATGTCTCTACACTATTACTAGGCTACTTCTAGGCCTACTACTACTACTACTACTACTACTACTACTACTACTACTACTACTACTACTACTACCACTACTAGGCTACTAATAATGATAATAATAAAATAAGCTTCAGTTCCCTGTGGCCTGTGTTGTGTTAACAATGTTCAGGTCTTGTGGCAGAAGCACCTCATAGGTAGCTGGGTCTACAAACACCACAGGGTATTTGTGTAGAACTGTAGCATGCTCGCCTTTTCTCACAAATGAGATGGCATTCGCTGCAGTCATTTCTACGTTGTACTTCGTGTTTTATATTTATTTCTTATGCCTATTTGTTTTTGTTGTTGATGAATTGAATATGCAGATCCACCCACAATTTGTGTTGTTACCCAAACTGTCTGCAGCCTACCCCACGTCGTTTAATGCATGGCATGCCATGTCTAATCAGTCAAACAAACCTTCTTTGTGGGCTTTTACTTTATTTATATTAGACCTCTTATTGGCGCAACACCACACTATTCTTAACTCTGTAAAAATATTTAGTTATTTGCTGTCCTAGAAATTGTTCATAAGTTAGCCAATACAACTATATTCAGGGGTGTAGTGGAGGGGGGACGCAGTCCCCACCACTTCTCCCAAATATTTTTTGACTGGTCATTTATACTTTTATAGATAAATTAAGCGTCCTAAACCCCGTTTGTAAATAGGCTATGTCTGTATGTTTTAATAGTGTGTCTTTGTACGTTGCACATGTGCACACAAAAGCGCATGCATGTGTGCATGCGCACGTCTAATGGGGCGTCCCACTTCTAAAAGTCCCACTACAACACTTAATATATATTGCATAGGCCTATATTGCATTATTGTGCCTAGTAGTTTCGCAAGATTGCATTCATTTGCTTTATAGTTTAAATTTTATTAAATTATAGAGTAGAATTTTGTTTTGGCGCTTAAATGTAAAGTAGTTCTTGCCCATGCAAAGGACTCTTTCAGGTTATGCATGAGGCTACTACTTTCCCTGTCCTCTAAAAGTCACACTGGGCGGAGTTTTATGCTAATAACATAGTAAACATAGGCCCACCTTATTGGCTCACAGACACAGGGCATCTGCGGGCATGACCAATCAGACAAGACCGTGGGACCCTCGTTTGTTGTAAAAGGAGAGGGTCCAGCGTTAGTTAATTACTCAGACTTTCAGACAACTGAAGTGAAGAATATTCTCTGAGGCACATTGTATTTTGTCTTGTCTCGATTTGACCTAGTACAACTTCAGAAACATCTTGAATTGGACTTAATACTTGCTTTGAATTCTTTTTCTGTTTTGCGACAGCTTTATGCTGCGTATTAACACGGTTCACAGTTTAGCCTAAATTACAGTAACATCGGCATTTGCGCACCAGACGATGCAACACCAGATGGACCGAGAGTCTGGTGTCTTCATGGATTTTAATATGCCGCTGCACATGGGCGCCCCGCCTGCCTTCAAACTGAGCCCCGAGCACCACATGATCTCCCCCCAGGGCCACGGCGGCGCGGCAGCGTTCGCCCCCCAGGGCACGTCTTACGCGGCATCCTACGCCAACTCCGCTCGGGATTTCCTGATGAGGAACCGGGGGTTTGTGGGCGAGACCCCAGCAGGACCGGTCGGCGACCACCTCTTCAGGACCATGGCAGGCTCTCTGCAGCAGCACCACCACCACCCCGCAGACGCCCAGGGACACGGGCACCTCATGTACCCCAGCCTCCACGAGCAGGCGCTTCACGGAGGCAGGCTCGCCGGAGTGGGAGAGCAGTTCCACCCTGGAGCGAGAGCCGGCGACCCTTACGGCCCATACGGAGCGACCAACATGGGGATGGCCGCCCATCACCACCACCACCCGGAGACGTTCTTCCGCTACATGCGGCAACAGTGCATCAAGCAGGAGATGGTGTGCAAGTGGATCGACCCGGAGCAGCACAGCAGCCAGATCTGCGGGAAAACCTACGGCACCATGCACGAGCTGGTCGCGCACGTCTCCGTGGAGCACGTGGGGGGTCCGGAGCAGAGCAGGCATGTGTGCAGCTGGGAGGAATGCCCTCGCGAAGGCAAGCCCTTCAAGGCCAAATACAAGCTGGTCAACCACATTAGGGTCCACACCGGGGAGAAGCCGTTCGCATGCCCGTTCCCTGGCTGCTGCAAGGTGTTCGCCCGCTCCGAGAACCTCAAGATCCACAAGCGAACGCATACAGGTAGGCACAGTTCTAATATATAATAATTAGTGCAATGCATTTTTTTTTATCCATGAATGATATAAATGTAGAGTGGCACATGTGTCTAAAAATCTGTCTTTCTTTCTGTCTATCTCAGGGGAAAAACCGTTCGTGTGTGACTTCTTCGGCTGTGACAGACGCTTCGCCAACAGCAGTGACCGCAAGAAACACATGCACGTCCATTCGTCTGAAAAGCCCTACGTGTGCAAGATGTGCGACAAGTCCTACACGCATCCCAGCTCCCTGCGAAAACACATGAAGGTAAACAGCCGTTTTATTTTACGCACGAGTTTTATCATTACGCACGGCTTGTGCGTATAGCCTGCGACTTGGACACTGGTCTATTGAAGCACATTATATGTACCCTTGTGATTTTGTACAAATAAACTGATCGCCTTTTTATTCTTCACACAGGTTCACGAATCCTCGGGCTCGATGTCAATTTCCGAGCCTTCGCCGGCGGGCAGCAGCGGCTACGATTCCTCCACTCCCACGGTGTCCCCGGGTTCGGACACGCATGGCGAGATGTCACCAGATTCTGTGGTGCTCGGTGGCTCCCACGGCGCCATCTCGCCCAACTTCAGTGAATGGTACGTCTGAGACACCAGCGACAAGAAGAACAGCGAAAGTGATTTCTCGGAAATCAGACAATTAGAGACAATTAGGAGCCGGGACTTCTGCACCCAGGCGACAAAAATCCTTAACTTTTTTGACACTGGAGAGGCGGGCTTCTTCAGCCAAACGGACGTTTCAGGCGGTGTTGATGGCAATTATTAAGCCATGTCAAAAAATAATCCTATAGTGTTTTAATGTTCTGTTGTCAGCTATAGCCAGATTTTGGCTAGATCATGTTGTGACAGGGCATTGTTATTATTTTTTATCGTGATTCATATGACGTTTTTTTGTAACTGTGTATATGTTTCACAATGTAAATACAATAAAATGATTTTTATACTCATCTTGTTTCCTTGGTGATGTTCTACTGTTTTACACTTCCTATAGAAATTGACTAATATACATATATTTCATTATCCACTACTCCTATACACTTCTACGTCTATTCTACAAGGTGCAAATAGTTGAATATTCTATTTGCAAGCAAAATAGTGACAATGGCATTTCACACATGCAGATGTAGCCTGGGCTATTTAAATTTTAAACTAAACAATGGAGAGCTTAAATTCCAGTAGGAGAGAAAACCTGTATGCTTTAATTCAAATGTAGGCTAGTGTTCCAGGTCATAGGTTATTTTAATTTGTTTCCAATCTATTCTTGTTTGTAATTTAATTTCTTTATCGTCTGTGCTTAATATAATTTCATATTACACACCACAACATGCAAAAAAAATCAGAAAAAAAAAATACTTTTAAATGAGTGCAGTCAAGGCAATTTGTTTGCCCTGACTGTAGAGTATCATAGACAGGTCCTCAATTTCAAGGACCCCCAAATTTCTGCATGCTGTGATGTGTAATACCCCCAAATTTCACTGGGTTGCGTATCATACTCTGCTACCCAATTACATCTCAGGCGATGGTCTGCCATCTGTCATTTGGTCCAGAATTCCTTTACAGTCTGCACCATAGGTCTAATCTCTCATTTTCTCTATTTTTAGTCATTCTTGTATATTCTCTGGTGATAACCAGCCTATCAATCATTGGAGCTGGAGACCCCCTGGAGTCCCCAAGGACCCCTGTGGCTCGCTGCACCACATGTTGAGAACTTACATTAGACCCAGTCCCAACCCCCACTCTAAACTTATGAGACCTTAGTAAAAATCTAATTGGGGACACAAATTTAGTCCCCAATTTGACATGCCAACCAGGTGTGTGTGTGTGTGTGTCTGTGTGTGTCTGTGTGTGTGTGTGTGTGTGTGTGTGTGTGTGTGTGTGTGTGTGTGTGTGTGTGTGCGTGCGTGCGTGCGTGCGTGCGTGCGTGCGTGCGTGCGTGCGTGCGTGTGCGTGCGTGTGCGTGCGTGCGTGCGTGCGTGTGTGTGTGTGTGTGTGTGTGTGTGTGTGTGTGTGTGTGTGTGTGTGTGTGTGTGTGTGTGTGTGGACTGGAGCAAGATGTTAAAGGTCCCCGTCCCAGCTACGATGTTGGGAACAGTTAACATGGCCGCAGGTTGTCTTTATTCTATTGCGGGTATTTCTGTAACTGCAAACTTTTTTCCCCCACACATCACACTTTAATAGTATACTGCTATTAAAGTATACATGTAATCCCAGAGGTATTCTATTCCTCCTCCTCTCCTCCCCTCCCTTTTGCCACTCTCCTCTCCAATCACTCTGGTTGAAACTCCTGTCCCACGGGTGCCACCTGAGTTTTTAAAAATCATAGTGGTCCAATTATCTTGTAATGTGTGGTTTGATGTGATGTGAGGAAAAAAATAAGTATGGAGTTTCAGAAATACCTGTAGTAGAATAAAGACAACCTGTGGCCATGTTAACTGTTCCCAACGACATCGTTGGGATGGGACCTCAAGGGTGAAATGTAGAAAATGGGGGGAATCTGTGATAAAAATCAAGGACATTATTTATCATGTCACATGAATCAAGGTAGATTGATGCCCAATGTGTTTTGGTGTGGAGTTCTCCTTTAACTTGGGCCCATGTGGACATGCATTACATGTTCTCATTGCAATTAGCCTAAATTATATAATATTGATAAAGAAACATATGTGGCCCTTATTTTTGAGGATATTGTAGCCCATCACATTCACAGCTTTGTGTCAAATTGTGTGTCTGTGTACCAGTGTATTTTAGAAGTGGATGGGCCATAAGACCGCGCGCGCGCGCGCGTGCACACACATACACACGCACCCCCTACCCCACACACACTCTCTCCTGATTGGAAAAAGAGTAGACACCCCTAGTGACGTCATCATCACGTGGCCCTCCAGCGTCAGCAGAGCAAGCATGGCGGCGTACATGGTGTCCACATCTCTGCAAAGACTTCTGTCTGCTGCTAAGGTGAGACGACAACAACAAACTTACAGCTGCTGCTACGTTCAATGCGCTGAAAGTGCACTTTCCCTCCTCGATCCATTTAGGACACATTTACTCAAGTAATCAAGTTATGAATGAATGATACATGGCTTCATCACAATGTCAACATTCATTACATTAGCAGCCATAGCATCAGTTGAACCGCACGGTGCTTTAACACCGTGTATGTATGTATGGCAATGAATACCCGGCAGTATTTACCTATTATGTTACTATTTGAGGTATACTATCATGCGTTGTCACAAAATAATTACAGAATTTGGGCAGTTGCTTTGCTCTTCAATGTCAAAGCGTCGTTACCGTTCACCATTACGCACTGAGCACAGATCTAAAAAATGTCTAAAAAGTCTAAAAGTGAAAGGTTTTTGGAGGTCTAATCTTAGATTAGACGTTGATTAGGCCTCTATAAAAGGGGAGCTATCTTCAACGTTTTTCAATATCTCATTAATATAGGATACCTTAGAGATGTTGTGTGGACATGGTAAAAAGGTTCCCCCCATTCTGTATTTCTGAAAAAAGTTAACATGGTGAAATACATCTGATGACATCATCAATATCTATTTCACCATGTTAATTATTTTTCTTTCAGACCCCTTTTTCCTGAGAGGGTACAAAACCAAATGGACCCACTAGGGTCCATTTGGTTCACATTTGTATCCTCTCAGGAGAAAAATCAAAATGGGTGGGATTCCCATTTAATCAACCTCTAATCTAAGATTACACCTCTAAAAGCTTTTGCTTTTAGACGTTTTTAGACCCTGCTCAGTGGGTTACCTGCTTGGCTACAATTAAAATGTATACTACCTTAAGTTGAAACATACAAAAACCCTGCAATACCAGTGATTCGATTCAATTTTCAATATATATAGTTGGGGATTGGATTGCGGTCCATATGGAACGTTAATGACTTCTGCACAACGATATGGACGAGAAGGACTGTGGATCAGATCCAAGGTTGACACGGTTCAACACTATAATGACACACACCAACATTTTAGCCACATGGGGGCATCCATATCCACATCTGTCATATTGCAGCATTACATAATATAGGGGCGTACTTGTTGAACAAGACTTGCTGGAATAAAATTGAGTGGAGGAATATTGGGCAACAGCAATTTTATCATATTATTTGAATGCCATATATATATGTGTGTGTGTGTGTGTGTGTGTGTGTGTGTGTGTGTGTGTGTGTGTGTGTGTGTGTGTGTGTGTGTAATTAATTAATCTCAATTAATCGCAATATTTGACCCACAAAGCATTTTGAGTGGGGTTTTCTAAATCAAAACTGTGTCCACAATGCAACATGTTATGTTGATGGTGAGGTTAAAGATAGCGTTAGTAATATCGGACCAATGGGAAGACGGAACAATGGGAATTTGTGATGATTGGCTTCTTCTCCCGTGTGCGTGTGTGTGTGCGCGCGTGTGTGTGTGTGTGCGCGCGCGCGTGTGTGTGTGTGTGTGTGTGTGTGTATGTATATGTATATATATATATATAATATAGTATATTTGTTCATAGTGCAATGGTGCGTAGATCCCACTGAGCACAAGTGTCTAAAAGAGGTCTAAAAGTTAAAGATTTTTAGTGGACTAATCTTAGATTAGACATTGATTACTCGTCTAATTGATGTCTAATCTATGATAGACATTTATTAGATGTCTAATCAACGTCTAATCTAAGATTAGACCTCTAAAAACCTTTAGACCCTTTTAGACACTTTTTAAATCTGTGCTTAGTGGGATGATACTACACTAGTACAATGTAATGACTTGGATTGTCCATTTTGTATGGCCAAATATTTGCAAATATCTCAAACACTTAAAATGTCCTAGTTTTCAATATCCACTTCCAAGATGTCCTGTTTTTTTTTTAAAATCTCAATTAAAATAACAATTGTTTCAGCAGTTCTATAGTTGATTATCAGGTTCTGTTCATATACACGCTTACACCACTCAAAAAACATGAACAATGCATTATACCATTGCAGTGTCTGAATTCAATGCTGAGATGTGTCTAGATCAGTTTCCTGCGTGCAATGTTCATCATGGTATACTATCTACACATGTGCAATTGTGCATGCATGTAACTGGAGTGTGTGTATGAATTGATAATATGCACATTAATTTAAGGGTCCCATTTTGGGACATTGAAAATATTGTTACCCTAGTGAATAATAACAACTTTGTTTTTGCAGCATGCTTCGTTCCACTCCAAATACTGTGTGGTGGCAGGCAGAGCACATTACTCCACGGTATATGACTTGAATGAGAAGGTATGGCTTTGCTGTGATGTTTAATTTGTAAATTAAAGTCTGTCTGTATCCAATGCCTTTTACAATATATGTTACATCATTGGTTTTCAACCTTTTTGATACCAGGGCCCACTATTTATTCAGCATTTGAACCACAGACCACCAATTGAGGACCAATTTTAGGCCCACAGACCCAAAACTAAAGATTTATTTGGTCATTAATCTTCTTTATTCTCTAGTTGTGTAGACTTCACATAATGAATATTTTAACTCTTGAGAGTGTACAAATGAAACACTCTCAAAGAGTTCCATCTGGTTAACCAACTTTCCATCATTTATCCTGGGGACCACCTGGAACCCTCTCAGGGACCAGTGCCACTGGTGGTCACTAGACCACTGGTTGAAAACCACTGTGTTACATTATTAAATGATCCACACACACATTCATACACCAATGTTGGAGGCAACTATGCAAGGCTATGCAATGGCTCCTATAGGGAGAACTTGGGGTCAGTGTCTTGGTCAAGGACACTTCAAACTGAAGGGGATTGACCCGGGAACTTTCTGCTTGCCAGCCAGACGGCCGCTCTTATAGCCACTGCCATTTCTTTTGTTTCTTTCTTATTACTCGGCTGCCCTTATCTCCATTTTCTTAATGATCCCAGGAAACCCTCATTTCCCCTAAAACTCAGCATAAACAAGATTTACCTCCTTAACATGAATGACCCTTTGAGCTAAAATCTGTGTAGCCTCTGGCGGTTAGCAGGGACACAGAGGGGGGGGGGGGGGGGGACTACATTGTAAAAAACCTGCGTGAACTCAGAGAGCTCTTTGATTGATTGAATGGCTTATTATTAGCAGATCTGTTAGCAGTAGAGTGATAATAATACAGTTAAAGGGATAAAACAAACGTGCAGGTATAGTTAAAAATGTACTCTGCATTCAGAATGTGTCTAATGGCAGTGTTTGTCTCTCAACAAAGCCTCAGGATTGCCCATCCCCTCTACGTAACAGTGATTCATACATAAATATAAGATCATTTATATTTTGATGGCTTTATTTTTAGATTTTGTATTTGTTAAAGAAAAAGAAAATAAAAATCCAGTGCCGTTAAATTCATTGCTCAATTACTGATTAATTTATTCAATTTGGGCTAAATATCACCATGTACTGTAGTTAATAAGTATTATGTGTTGAATTGTAGTAGCTGCCTTCCAGGCAGCTATACTTTTCAAATGACTCCATGCTTTGAAATGCGACAATAAAGGTTTTGTGTTGAGGATTAACTATTGTAAAGAAGTTTAAATGAAAAGTAGCTTAAGTTGATTTTCATACTTTTATTAAATGAATGGAATCCACTGGCTTCTTCATCTATTGGACCATTGAAAATGGTTGATGTTAAACTAAACCATCGATGTTAAAGCATATGATGAGCCGCAGTCAATGGGCTAAACATGCCAGACAACCAGTATGCTTGCTCATTCAATATTGTGGAAATACAGCTACCGAATTTCCATTCTCGATGTGAAGCTTTGTTACACTATGAGAGGTTTGTTGGAGCGAGGCTTCTGTTGCAGAGCTAATCTGTGTTGTTTTCTCCTTCCACAGACCTTTGATAAAATCCTGATAGCCAACAGAGGAGAGATTGCTTGCAGGGTGAGATCGGCGCAGTACTCCTAGTACTTTTGTTGGGCTGCAGCATACAGTATATTGACCATTTTGTGATTTCAGACAACTGCGGCCACAATAACTGTGACCTACAGTGAAATATGAAACTTGTAGTGGGATGTCTTTATTGGAATAAAATAAAGGCCTTTCTACATGTTTCTTGATATTTATACTGTACATTTAACAAAATAACAAGTTGGTTTAATTCCAGGCTGGATTTGGAAAACAAACCAGTCAAACATACAGATCTAAATGACCATTAACTCTTTGACAGATCAGCAGAAAAGCTAGGCTCGCTCCCATTAGGCTCAATATTAACACAATAATTTATAGAAAATCCTCTGTTGTGAATTTGTACAAATGAATGATATCCAAAGACAGTTTAAGGTGTCTACTTTAAGGGAAAAAATAAAATGAGTTGATCAAGTGTTTCGGCTTTTTTTAATACATTTGGCAAAACAAGCTGTATTTTCACATTTCACTGTTTCCAGGGCTCATTCAGAGATAAATGCATTTAAAGTTATATAATTTATCATTTATCAATGATAGTTGTAAAGTGTGTGAGGTGTTTTCTGGGTTTTGTAGTGCAATCACCACTCAAAGGACTTCATCAGGTGGTGTGCAGTGAGTTAATGAGCTTATTAATAAAACAAAACCCAAAACGACTTTTGGAGTGATAAACAGACAACAGAATAACCAATCACTCCAAAAGTCGTGGTAAAACAGTTAAGGAGTTAATCTTCCACACTCTCTAGTTGTGTAGACTTGGGCTAATTCATATGATGAATATTTTAACTCTTCAGAGTGTAAACATGAAACCAAATGGACCCGCAAGGGTCCATTTAGTTTCATTTTTACGCTCTCAAAGATCTGGTTAACCAACTTCCCATCATTTAGCCTGGGGACCACCTGGACCAGTGGTGGTCCCCGGGCCACTGGTTGAAAACCACTGCTCTATAGTGCTGATCCTACAACAATGTCTACTATGTAACATTTAGTGTTGTATTTATGGTTATTTCAGGTCATCAAGACATGTAAGAAGATGGGGATTAAGACGGTGGCTGTACACAGCGATGTAGACTCTAGTGCTGTGAGTCAAGTTTCTTTATCTAAATCCTTCCTACAAAAATGATCCCTGCCTCTTAACACAGTTTTTTCATATGCTATCTTCTTCTCCACATGATGAATAAACAGATTTTAAATGGATTCAGCCTGAAGTTATCTTTGCATATCTTGTCTTTAAACGTGACAAATGCAAAGTTGGAATGGTAAAGTGGGGCCGGCCTGGTTCCTCCTCCTTTTCACACATGTATGGAGAGGTCTCCTAAAGACCCAGAGAACAGCCCTCCCCCTCCACCCATACACTCACAAACAAACCTTGCTACCTTGTTGTTCCAGATGTTTATGTTAATGGAGATTTATCCTTGTGGTGACAAAGTCTGTCACTCACCCAGCATGGGGGGGGGGGGGGGGTGTGTGTGTGTGTGTGTGTGTGTGTGTGTGTGTGTGTGTGTGTGTGTGTGTGTGTGTGTGTGTGTGTGTGTGTGTGTGTGTGTGTGTGTGTGTGTGCGCGTGCGTGTGTGTGCGTGCGTGCGTGCGCATGCATGTGCACATATATGTGTTTGTTTGTGTACTTGTGTGCGCCAGCCCACACACTTAGCTCAGACAGGAAACGTATACATTTAGGTTTATTTTATTGTATTATTTCTAGTTCACACAGTATAAATAAATGAAGCCCAGTGAAAACACTGATATGGTATTCTGTGTGTGTCGTGTCTGATAGACATGTCTGAAAATGAGATTTCAATACAGTGGTTGTGTTTACTGCATATGTTGGAGTGTAGGTCCATGTGAAGATGGCTGATGAGGCCGTGTGCGTCGGTCCTGCTCCCACCAACAAGAGCTACCTCAACATGGACGCCATCATGGATGCTGTCAGGTCCACTGGAGCCCAGGCTGTAAGCATACACCACCAGCATCTGTCCACACTACACGAGTTCTGCACATATTGAAATGAAACGATGGACAACATGCAAGACAACAATGAAACCTAGCTTAATTTAAAGGAGCATTGCAGTGTTATGAATGAATTGTAAAAGCAATCTTGCCTACTAATGTGAATGTATTCACCGATTGGAGATAAATCGGCACATTAACCACACTAACCTTAACATTCTGGCTGTGTAGAAAGAAAAGACATTTTTTGGTGAGGGTAGTAAGGAATGGAGCTGGGGGGTTTAAGTGGCACTCAAACTGTGAGTTTATTTTAGTTAATTATTATCCTCATTGGTTACTAGTTGGCTAGTTGGTAAAAGGTATGACTTCCTTGACAACCATGCAGTCTTATGCAAATGTTTTACATGGTGGAGCTCGTGCTTTTATAGAGATTTTAACCTATACTGTTAAAGGAGAATTCCACACCAAAACACATTTGGCATCCATCTACCTCGATCTACCTTGATCGCTGTGTAATCATATATATTGCACTTGATTTTTGTCTACATTTCCCCCTTTAGGTCGCCCTCCCTTCTAACAGCCTGCACTGGTGCAGGTTGTCTTTATTAGGCGTTTTTTATTGTAGGCGTTTTTTATTGTAGGCGTTTTAGTAGCTCCAAACTTTCACACATCATATTTTAATAGTATACTGATAGTCACACATGAGTTTTACCTCACTCAGTTGCAGCCTTTACATATAAGCCCAGAGGTAATCTATTCCTCATCCTCTCCTCCACTCCCTTCTGCCACTCTCCTCTCCAATCACCCCCGTTGAAAATCATGTCGCACGGGTGTCACCTGTTTTATTATTTATTTATTATTATTATTATTTTTCATCCTATAGTGGCCCAATTATCTTGTAGTTTATGGTGATGTGTGGAAAAAAAAAGTTTGGATCTACCTAAATATCTGCATTAAAATAAAGACAACCTGCAGCAATGCAAACTGCATTAGAGAGAGAGGGACCTCAGGGTGAAATGTGGAAAAGGGTGCTATAAAAAAAAATCAAGGGTATTATGTCACAGGAATCAACGTAGATTGATGCCCAGTGTGTTTTGGTGTGGAATTCTCCACAGAATGAGAGCTCTGCTCAATCGGAAACATCATGAAAAAAAAAAAAAAGCTATGGACATTTCTCCATACCACATCATAGACAACCAACGGCGTTATATTAAATGTCATGTGACGTTTGAAACTAGAGAATTTTCATGTTTCTGAAACAATTCCAGGCATTGATTTTGCATACCCTCAAAAAACATTTCTCTGACTAAAAATGGCCATCGGTGATGAGGTTTTGTGGCTATGTCTAAATTAAGAGGAAATTTGAATGTTGAAATTTGTTTTGGTTGCATATGGTGTTGTATACAAATATGGCCATAACATTTTCTGTAGTGCTAAAACAGAGGCATGTGGCTCCCTGTCTATAGAGGAAGTTAAGAGTTGTACTGTATTCAACACATTAGACACTTGTGTTGTTTTACCATTAACTAGCCATGCATCTGCCAGCATGAGCCAGTAAATATGTTTAGATTTGTCATTACAGCTGTTGAAATGCAATTTAGAGAGGCGTCCATTGGAGGGATGAGGGCTGAAGGGTTTCAGGTTTCAATGTTGTCTTTTGTACCTTGCTGGTAAACTTTAGGCTGGACTGCAGGGTAGTAGGAGAGATAAACAAATGGAAGAAATGAGGGACTAAACGACAAGATGATTCTGTGTTCCAATCCATAGCAAACCGTTCACTCCCACTCTCTCTCATACTCTCTCTCTAGGTTCACCCAGGCTATGGCTTTCTGTCTGAAAATAAAGAATTTGCCAAGAGACTGGTAAGCAACAAAACAATCCTAATTAGTCCCTTCTGTCTCGCTATGTCTGCTCCCCCCTGTGATGTATACTTATCTAGTGGAGGTGTGATAGTCAAGTCAAGGTGAAGGACTTGGTGGCTTTAAAACAAAGATCTGCCAAAAGGCTGCTGATAAGACATTAGCTCTCTATATTCAGAGAGGAAAACGCAAACGTAACCTCATCAAATTATGTTGTACTGAAGTCAACACTAGCATTATAATTTTATGAGTGAAAGAGTGCTTTCAGCACACACTTACTATATGCAAGGATGGATTTAAAAGCAAACAGAATGACTACAATTTAGAATAGGCATTTAGCAGGCACTCTTAATCCAGAGAGATTTACAATAAGCAAGAACAAAAGAACAGCATTAAGGATTCGGTCCATGTTTTTTTAATTCACAACTGTGTGAGGTGCAATTCCATGTGAGTGTCCCTGTCCCAGTGTCCATGTCCCGGGCCTACAGGAATGTGCCCAAGGTGTCAGTCCGGTTCCGGCAAGCCACCCCACTCAGAGTTACTGTGTGGGTGTCCCTGGGAAGTTCCAAACCCACAGGACCATCTTCACCATTTCGGACATGGGGCGACTTGCTGGAACTGGGCCGGCACCCTGGGCAGGTTCCTGTGGGTCCGGAAGTTCCCGGCACGCCCCCCACACATAGTTGCCCCACTCACTTCACACAGGTGTTTTTTTTATTTTAAAACATGATGTTCTGTAGTTAAATTGCATTAAATTGGTGTTGGGGGGGGGGGGGGCAGTTTATGCTTTCATGCCGTTGAAACTCGTAATGCTAGTCACACACACTCCTGTATACAACAAGTTCTTACCTTTGCTTATTTATGACTACTTGAGCTACAGTATGCACTGTACAGTATTGTCTAAAGCAGGTCAGTGAATTGGCCGTCAATTTCCATTGTTCGTATGTGTGCCTGTGTAAAAGAGTGTATGAATGAATGGCCATCAAGCTCCTTCTGTGTGTGTGGAAACGGAGATGTCATAACATTAGCAGTTGAATGGAGCCCCCTGTGTGTCAGACAGTGGGGAAACAGTTAGTGCAGCTTTACGCATTGCAAACGCTCCCCGGGGCCATATGCATGGCCCTGGGCTGGAGGGGGTGGGGGCTGTGTGTGTGTGTGTGTGTGTGTGTGTGTGTGTGTGTGTGTGTGTGTGTGTGTGTGTGTGTGTGTGTGTGTGTGTGTGTGTGTGTGTGTGTGTACGTGCACGTGCACGTGCACGTGCGTGTGCGCACGTGCGTGTGTGTGTGTGTCGGGGGTAAATTGGGGTAAGGACCCTCTTAGCATGAGAAAGAGCCTGAAGGTGAATAGAGCAAGAAGGGTAGAGTGGGGATGGGGGGTGATAGTGATGAATTGACTGTATAAAAAATAAAGAGGTTTATGTGTAGTATTTGGTATTGCTTTTCATGTTAAAGGAGGCATAATGCTCAACCTAAAACTTGAGGACGAGTAGTATGCCTACTTATATTATCCGTACTTATAGATTACATTCGTGAATACATCAAGAGTTTAAGCAAACCGGTTTGAAGCTGAAATATTTTGTTGCCAGGTAATTTTGCACAAAGCACATATAAGGTACTTTTTTGATTGAATGATTTAATACTTTATTTTCAGAAGAACTATGTACATCACAGTGAACACAGAAGTATTGTAAGACCTTTAGGCTAAACAAGTCCTGGGGACATTATTGTCCTATGTACAACTAATTACCTACTTGTCTTACTGACGTTTGTGCATTACACTAATATTACACAAATATTTTCAGATATCAAGTTAGAAACTACATATCTTAGACAGAGAATGTATAAATAAAACATGCATGTGAATTGTTGCACTTGTTATATTATGTATATAGAAGGTAGTGCCATGCATTGTTAGTACACAGGAGGTAATAGTGGTAAGGCCAGAGCCAGGTGAGTAAAAAAGTTGCAGTTGGTAGTGCAGGTAGGCACAGTACGCACACACATGTGCGTTGTTGCGTTTGTGTGTGGAAAAACAACTGTAAATCATTAATGGAAGTAATCAGTCCTTGAAATGTAACTGCTCATTCATATAGAAATTGCAGTCGTACAACATTTCTCAGTCTTTCAGTGACAGAATGCAGTAGTATAGCATTAAAGGTATTGAAACATCAACACTAAAAAGATGCACTGCACTTGGATGTTGCTGTGGCCGGGTTTTTACCCACACCCACTGGCATCGGCCATTGTGTCAAAGTGTCTTTTTTTAGTCAAAGTAAACAGTGTAAATGGCCATACAACAGCCAACACTAACATAACACTCCCATCGGGGTGATTGTCAATACCCAGCAGCTGTTTGCACCTTGTACAATGGTGGCACACTGTGTCTGTGTGTCAGAGTGAGTGTTTCAGGCTGATAGATTGGCAGCTCAGACTGTTTAATTGTTATTAAATTGTGAAAATTCACAACATCACTGTGCCTTACAAAACACACACACATACTCCACCTTCTACGGTGTAATAGGAGGGGTACTGCATGTGTGTTTTTGTAAGGGACGAGCAATATAATTCACTGACATTGACCTTTTACCAATCTCACAATGAAAATGTTTTTCTTCAAATTAAGCTAAACTGAAGAGTTACAGTTTCAGTTACAATGTTTCATTAATATTTTTAAGTCTTTGTGTGGACGAGTTATATTAAAATAATACTTGTAGGCAATATTTTTGTTGGTCCTGCTCGTCTTTGCAGTTTTAGTTTTTATCCTAAGTTTGTTTATTGTTTTCTTTCTTGAGTTATTTGACATGTTGCCATAGAAAAGATCTGCTGCTTAATTAGCTATACAGCATGTATAGAACTTCTGCATGTATACAGCATGGATATTTTCATACATCAGATGTTATCTTTATTACAGATTGATTGTTTGATGTACGTAACTAGGTACTGCTTAGATCTTTGGCCTCAGGCTAGGATCTTTTCTCCCACAGCTTGCCTTATTTTTCACATTTCCTGAATGCATCAGTAACAGTGGTCAGATGTTTACTGTCTATTGTCCTGTATGAGAGCTGCTGGCTCCATTCACTTTAATGGGCTATATTAGCACTAAGCTGGGATCCAATCTGCATAGCAACAGCACACTCAACTGGCTTGCATTTGCCCTCGAGCAAGACCATTACAACAACAGTAAGAAAGTTCTATCCCACCACAAAGAATAATATAAAAACGCAATTGAATGTTCATTGAATTTTTTGGCACAGTGGCACATTTTAATTACTATGTGGATTAACATATAAATATATAGTAAAGGTATTTTGGTCAGGATGAGGGATTTCAATGTTGCAGACTTATCTTAAAATTGTAGTTTTCCTGTCGCCCTGTATTCCCAGAGGCCATACTAATGTAGTTAAACATGCAAATGTGTGTGATCTCTAATTAGTCATTAGCATTACCTGAGGACATATTCCTGACTGCGAGAGAGTGTGTGTGTGTGTCTTTTACCCCCAAGTAATCAGGACAGCAAATCAAACGCAAATGATTAGCTTTCTTCCTTGAATATTGTCCATGTAAAAATGGAAAAACACTGTATAAATCTGGTCGGGATGATGCAGTGTAACAGCCAGAATGATCTGAAGCCCTACTGTACCTGTTCACTTCAGTGTGGTCACATTCACTCATTCAGCTATAATGAAAAAAAAAGAGCACTTAACTCATAAGGTCTGAGGCCGATTGTACGAATCCCTTCTAAATCCCATTTTGCAATTTACAAATTTATAAATAGCAATAATAAAAACGCATGCTGTCATGCATGCAACAGTCCTAGCACCGTTAAAGCATGTGTTTTTATTTCTTTTTTTTTGTAAATTGCAAAATAAGATTCCTCCAGGGTCTTGTACTGCCCCACCATTCCAAATCTCTTCTATAAAAAATATCCAATCTACAAGTTCACCGGGTATCAAGACTGTGTATCAGACTGGGAGCTGGTAGAGCGCCTATTATCCTACTATCCTTGCCTACGTGTAGAACGCCAGAGGTCAAGCGGTTAATGTCTAGTCTAGTGCTAATATTGTACGTTTGTGTGTTTCAGGCGGCAGAGGGGGTGGCATTCATCGGTCCAGACACCCACGCCATCCAGGCTATGGGAGATAAGATTGAGAGCAAGCTCATCGCCAAGGCTGCCAAGGTCAACGTTATACCAGGCTTCGATGGAGTTGTCAAGGTATTCACATACAACTACTAACTACAGTCTCAGATTGATATAAATATTGACACGGATCATCAGGTTAATAAGTTGACTTCAGGTATAGGGTTATTATGGTAGTCTACCAGGTAACTTAAAGGGATATGTTGTTTGAAATACTTGCCAATTGCCATTAATATCATGCTGTCAACTGTATTAATTGATTTCCTATGGTGGGAGTTCTGCTCTGGTTTTGGTGAAATATGAAGTAGTTCTGGTCATTTTTTGGGGGTCACTGTGGGGCACGCAGTGAAAGTAAATGAATCAAAAAAATGAACTGCTGGGAATAATTGTTTTGATCAAAATCGCAATCTGGGAAAAGAATCAGAGATGATTAAAAAAAAATCTGTTTACATTCAGGCAGATGGAGAAATACTTTCCATTTCCCGTTGATTGAACTGTCAGTCAGTTCTAACCGTAGCACCTGCCTTGGAGATACTGATATAAGCACAATGTTTGGCTTCAAAGAAGCTGTTGTGACATGGTCTGGGAACTTGAGCCGTCTGCCCAAGACCACTTGTAGATCCCAGTCCGATGCTGAGTTGAGGAGGCCGGTTGCTGGTTTGGGAGCCGCCATTGGACTGATCCCATTTACTGTAGTGAACGGAGTTTGCGACGGTGTATCCATGCCACCATCCTCTTGTCGGTTCCTCCTCACCCCTACACACCTCTGTCAGGATTAGCTGGCGCTTGTCCTTACCATGTTCCTTCTCGTAGCGAGGTTGAGGAACAGCCCAGCACAGCCTGTTACAGCCTTATGTCTGGACCCAGACTGGGCTACCTTCAGGCTTTCCTGAGCCTTCCACTTCCTGCCAGTTCGCACCACTGATACCACTCTAGAGTCCTTGGAGTCCCTATAGAGCAAAGCCTCTCTTGTTGAAGAGACCCTAAACTCCCAGTCAAGGCTGCTGAAAAGGAGCTGCAGTTTGTTGGTCTTCCCATAAAGTGCTTTGCTTGTATAGGTTGTGTGCAAAGCCCCTCCATCAGTGGAGGACTGGAGGTAGCTGCTGGTCTTCTTTTTCAGAGTCGACAGAGGAACCTCATATACAGTCTTGGGCAGTAACTAATTAAATATTACCCTTTTCCAGCTAAAGATATTACTCTGCCAAAATGTGTAATAAGTAATATGTTACTCTGCCAAAACATGCCTCATTACTTATAACTTTTGAGCTTGTTGTTGCATGTGAAAATAGAACACATTTACAAGCTATCAACGGATAACAACAGAGATGCACTGTATTGTATAGATCCTAATCCACCACAACTGCGATAACTACGTTAACTACGTTATCACAAATTGTTACTAAACAGATTGTGTTGTACATCTCTATTCCTTTGCAAGTGGGAAGGGGAAAGTAATATTTTAATATGTAATATATTATTCATTCAAGTAATAAGTAAAGTAATAGTATTACTTTTTCTAAGGGGTCATATACTGTAGGTAAGGTAAATATATTTTAACTCTCCTAAGTAATATTGCCCAAGACTGCTCATATATTATATATTCATTTTTTATATTGATCCTATAGACAATTTAATATAGAGAAATTAATGTTCAAATTTTGGATTCATGGACTAAAAACTGGTTCAAAAGGGGTCAGTGTGAGTTGCTGGATGTGAGCTCCTTCCAAATGGGTTGGGATGAGTGCCTTCCAAATACCTGTCTAGCAGGGAGCATGATCTTTCAGCAAAGATTGTAACCAACTACCCCCTCTAGTGGCTAGAATCGTTTAATGACATTGTAAATAGACATTACTGACATTACCCTTTGGGGCTGAGACAAGTCTTCCAAAGAATGATCAAAGTAGTAATTAATGTATATCGTATATACCATGCATTTTTCAATGTGTTTAATTTGACTGTGTAGGGGGTGGTTTTGGATCACACTATCCACCTTTAAAAATGTCCAATCATTAAAACCAATGACCACTCTTTGAAAGGCACTGGTCATTGTTTTTTTTATGCACACTGGGCCGCTTTTTATCACCTGGCCAAAGTGAAATTTAAACTAGAAATGAAGTTAAACCTTTAGCATGGCAGAATTCTCCCCAGGTTGGCGGAGGGTCTGTAGAGCCCAGGATCACATTAGGAATTGGCTCTGGGTGAAAAAATGGGTTACAAAATTGTGGGATAAAAAATATTTTTTTTTTTTAAAAAGAAGGCATAATGGCCTAAATCATAATAGAGCTTCATTGTCGACACTCACGTGTAATAATGTAACTCTCCCTTTTGTCGCAGACGACTGATGATGCCGTTAAGATCGCCCAGGAGATTGGTAAGTAAACACATGTCTAAACAGAGACACTTTGCGTCTGGCTTGGCTGAGCATTTATACAAATACAATTAGGGGGAGAGAAGCCAGGCGGAGACAGAGAGGCCCATCTCTGTCACTGTCCTGCCGACTCCTGTGGTCCGGGACGGTTTGTTGAATTTGAGGAGTGGAATGGAGGCACTACATCCTCCCAGTTGGGGGGTATCTATCTTATTGGCAGTTGAGCCGGTTATACAATATCAGCGGCAACACGTGAATGTGTGGACAGGGTTAAATGAGCGACTACATTGGCAGAAAAAAGGGCCAATATAACACTACAGTTAAGTTATTCCTATTAAAGTAACTAAAAAGGGAACTCCACCCCTTTTCATTTTTTTCCCCTGAGAGTGTACAAATGTGAACCAAATAGAAAGACCCTAGCGGTTCCATTTGGACACTCTCAATGAAAAAAAGGTCCGAGAAGAAACATCATTAGCATGGTGAAACACAACTTGATGATGTCATCGAGATGTACAGTATTTCACCATGTTAGTTTTTTTTTTTTTTTCATTTCTAGGAAACACAGAATGGGGGAACCTTTTTATCATGTCCACACAACATCTCGTAAGGTATATTAATGACATACTAAGATTTTGAAAACGGGTGGAATTCCCCTTTAAAAAGAACCCTGGCTAATGAGACAAATATTCATAAATACCAGCCGCCATTTTACTGTGCCTGTCAAATGGCCTGTCATAGCTATGACGCCACAGGAGATCGCTCTGCAGTGGAAGTAATGTAATGCATCAAACATCTAGCGGTACATATTTTGTCCACATATTGTTCACCCAGTTTGTTTTATACTCCACTATTTCACTAGTGGGGGGTCACCATTGTCAACAAACATAGCAGTGTAAACACATCGATGTTTTATGTTGCAATGCTGGGTAGGTAATCATGGAACTTCTATAGCTGTAGTACTACAGATCTCTTGTGACGTCATCCCTGTGACAGGTCATGTGACAGGCACAGTAAAATGGCGCCCCCCTTGGGATAAAAACATGAACTATTTTTAAACTAAAGAGTTTATTCTGTGTGTTTTAAATGTTCAATTCTAGTTATAGAGGGCAAGTATAATGTATTATCCATATTTGTCTCATTAGCCACAGTTCCTTCTACGTAATAAACCAAAACAGACAGACAAGAGACCCAGGCTGCTAACTTTCTTACAGGCTCTGTTGTGGCTGAAAATGACTTCCAATAAATCACTCATGCCGGCAGGCTAAGACTGGGAGTAAAAACAAGCTGTATGGCGCGCAGCACAATAGACTAAAACACCAATGATAAAAATGATTCATACAAGGAAATAAGTTTATGCTGTGTTTACTGCTGTTTAAATATCAGTGCACCAAATATTACAATACTTCAGCAAGATAAATAAGATTGTAATAAATATGTGCAAATCTACAAACAGTGGGTAAATACCAATAAGAATCAAATTATCAAAGTGCAAGTGCTAAAGTGCGTACGGTCAACAAATTATGTAGCCTCCCAGCTCACCCTGCCTCCAGGAACCAAAGCCATCCATGGAGTGAGCTGAGAAAGACCGGCACTTTGTAGCCTACGGTGGCCACCCACACAGGCGCTTCGACCAATGAACGAAGCCCTGATGCGGTGCGCACCTCACCAACCCAGTGAATATACATATATCCATATAGAACGTCATTTTGGCTCCTACATTCCGGCCCCTAATTATGCCTGGCACTAATTACAACTATTATTAATATGTAGGAGCTCAAAATTATCCTTAGCAAAGTACAAAATAGAAATAGAAAAATAGAAAATTCAATGCAATTCTATGCAAATTAGTCAATCATCATAATGCATCATTTCTCGAATAGGATCTTCGTTCATCCATATTCTCCTCTCCATCTGCAAAACAGAGAAATAAAGAGAGTGGTAGAGAGTTTAAAGAGCTCAACAGCTCCAAACGAGAAAGGATCCATGGAGCGTGGGTGCTCCAAGTGAGACTTCAAGGCCCCTCTGCTTCCTGAAGCCACGTCAATCTGCATCACCTCTCTGCATACTGAATCTTCAGTGGTCTGCATGCTCTCATGTAGTTTCTCTTCATCAAGATCTAGCTGCATCAGAAGCCTTCTGTTCCGAGCCAGATCCAACATCTTCCTGACCCCAAGAAGCCAACTGACCACTTCTCCCAACCAGAACCAAGGCGGAATGCAACTGGCAAACAGCACATTTTTCTCCGCATGAACTGCCGTCACGGAGACGTCTTTTGGAGAGACCTGCACAGAACGAGCGGATAGGTCTCGAGACTCCATTTCAACTTGCACCCGGTTGTTGGACGACAAGGAATCCACGCCGGCTTCACTGTCTGCCAAGCTCCTGCACACACAGAACTCTCCAGAGAGATGAGGCTTGTAGAGCCAGGCTACCCATTGCTGGGCAGCAGTTATAGGCAACGCCTCACCTCTGCATGTCTGATCTTCACTGAGATGAAGTTCCTGGTGCCGGGCTGCCCATTGCTGGACAGCACTTATCGACAAAACCTCACCCCAGCCCGGCTTAGCTCTGCGTATGCCTTGCAGATGTTTCTCAGTGCTGGGCACCACAGGTCCAATAAATCCTGTGCGATCTTCCTCGAGATGAAGCTCTAAGCGCCGGGCTGCCCATTGCTGGACAGCACTTATCGGCAACGCCTCATCCCGGCCTAACTGATGTACGCACTGTGTGTTCTTGGTACTGCACAACGCAGGTGCGGTGAAACCTGTGGGATGTCCAGTCACCTTCTTGTTCTGTCTACGGACACCAACCAGCTGAACAGACTTTGTGACAGACCCTGAACTAAAACCTTCTGTAGCCAAGCCAAGCTGTTCCTCCTTCACACATCCAGGGACGTCTGCCTTCGTATGCTGCTCCCACAGCTGGTCGACTCTGGCAACTGCAATCCGGTTCACAGTGACGGGATTCACACCTGTGATGTGAAATCTGCCGCCTCCTCCAAGGGGACCATTCACGGTCCAACCCAACATTGTTCTGACCGCGTAAGGACCACCACCAACACTCCTGACCACCTCCCATGGCTCTAGAGCCTCAGGAACATTGGTGCCAATAAGAAGATCCACCCCCGAGTCGATCTCTGTGATCTTGAGGTGTTCAAGATGCGGCCATTTCCGCAAGTCTTCCTGCCTCGGGATGTTACCTTGATGCACAGGCATGCTCTCCTGTGCGAACACTGTAGGTAGCTCACAGAAACCATCTGTGTCCAGCCCAGCTACCTCCAAGTCCAAAACAACCCTGCTACTGACCACCTTCTCCTGACCCATTGTCCTTAGGAGGATGTCAGTCTTCTTTCCTGAGAGGTTCAACCTGTCCATGAGCCCCTCCGTGCAGAATGAAGCGGAGCTCCCAGGATCAAGAAAAGCATAGGTCACCAACATCTGACCTTTCTTAGACTTCACTCGAACGGGAAGTATGGCAAGAGTGCAGTCAGTCTCTCCGGCCCCAGTAAGACCACCGGACTGCACTGTGATCGAATTGTTCTCGTCTGTTGTCTCCAACTCTTCTGGCGCTTGCACTGGACTCTGCTCCTCAGGGTAGATATGCAACATGGTGGGATGCCTCTTACCGCACACTTTGCACACCAGACGTGCATTGCATTCACGGCTTCTGTGCCCAATGCACATACATCCAAAGCACAACCCTTTCTCTCTCAAGAAGGACATCTTCTCTTCATGCGTCTTCCTTTCCAATAGACGACATGTGTCCAAGGAATGCCCAGCTCCACAAAGCAAGCATGTCTTGACGACAGATAAGCCAAGCTCTTTCTTCGGTCCAGTGTCAACCCTTTTGTCGACTGTAGCGACAGTAGTCGCAAAGCTACTTCTGTTTACTTCTGCAAAGTACTGAGGTTTAGCAGGCTTCACTTCCTTCCTCGACACTGTGGGGGAGGAATCTTGGATATCCCCAAACAGTGGGTCGCTCGCAATCTTCACCTGCCATTCAATGAATTCAACGATGTCGCCAAAGGTGGCTCTGCGACGATTTGTCTCCTGCAAGCTACAAGCGACATCTCTCCACTTCTCCCTGAGCTTATAGGGCAACTTCTTGACAACAGCCTGCATGTTAGCAGGAACATCCAACTCGTATGTGGATTCAAACTCCCCAAGAGCATTGAAGCAGGAACGCAGCAAGAAGCTGTAAGACTGAAGCGCATCAACATCCTCTGCCTTTATCGCTGGCCACAAGAACACTTTGTTCATGTACGCAGAGGTGATCTTCAAAGAGTTGCCGAAATGCTCTTGCAACAAGGATTTGGCTGTGGCATAGCCAGTTTCAGAGGACATATGAAGACAACTGCGAACCATGTCTCTGGGCTTCCCTTTCGTGTACTGCTCGAGAAAGTACAAGCAGTCCTTGGCGCTGTGAGTTTTCTCCTCGATGCAGTGTTCAAAGGCTCTCATGAATGTTTGGTACTCCAAAGGATCACCATCAAAGGTTTGCATGTCACGTCGTGGAAGAAAGAACAAAGACTGTTGTTTAGCAAGCAAAGAGGTTATCTTGTTTTGCTCCTTTAAGACAGAGATCAGCTGATCATGATTGACGCCGTCTTGGACTAAAGGTGAAGGTTGTTGTGACTGCAACTGAGGACGAACTTGAGGATCGGGCCATCCACTTTGCCACACTGTAGCTGCCTCAGGCCTTGGCTGCGATTGCAACCCTAGAGAAGTCACCTTAGGCCGAGCATCCAAAGAGGGAGGACGTGTCTGCTCAGATTGAGCATCCAGGAGCTGTGAACATGGCTGCTGTTCACCTGACATGTACTGAGATGGCTGCCATACTCGCTGCTGCCTCGTGTTCCTCTCCAACGTAGCTCGAGAATCAAACAAAGACAGATGTGTGGTTGCCTGCTTAGGCCGTGCATCAAGAAGATGTGAACGTGACTGTGGCTCACCCATTAAAGCATGCTGAGAAGAGTGTCCCCCTGACGGAGGAACAAAGGTTTCAGCATCAGGATCCAACGCTCGAGAAAGCTTTTCTCTCCCTTTCTCAACATAGGAATTCATCCCATCTGACCTACTGGCTGAAGAACAAGACACCTGAGAGGAGGCCTTCAAGACGTTGAGCTTAGCTGCTGATGCCTCTATCTCTGCTTCCAACTCTAGCTGTTCTTTCCTTCTTTTTAGTTGTGCCTCTTGCTCTTCACGAGCTCTTCTGAGCTGTGCCTCTTGCTCTTCTAGAGCCCTTCTGGACTGTGCCTCTTGCTCTTCTAGAGCCTGTCTCTCTTTGAGCTTCTTCTGGCGAGCGAGAAGAGCTGCCATGTCTGCTTCTGCTATCAGGCGTGCGGATGCAGCGGAAGAAGTAGTAGACCTGCACTTACTACCTGCAGTGCTTCTTTTCTTTGAAGGCTCAACTGACACATTAGAGATACTATCATCTGGGTTAACATCATCAATGACTGAAGCTGCCACCACACCCCCACGGTCATCTGGAACACAGGAAGCATTTGGGTTATTCACTGCATTAGATGTTTCAACAAGATGTGGGGGTACATACACAGGTATAATAGCCTCTTCCTGTAACTGCGCTGTACTTTGAATGGAAAGATTTTGAGAGAGCCATTTGTTTGCATTTTCAGTGAAATCAACTTTGCGTTTTTGTATGTCTGAAAACCAATCGTTTTGTCTCTCTTGTTCCTCTGGGGGAAGCAATGGAATAACCGAATCATGGAGAAGGCTTGCTTCATCGTACAGTGCAGATACATTACAAAGGTTAAACTGGACAGCCTTTGCGTTGTCAGAGCTTTGCATAAGGTCATTAATTGCTTTTACAAGTTGTTCAATCCTTTTAACCTTAGCTTTGCGTTCGTTTTGAAGTTGTTCAATTTTGTTTGATAATGCTTTTGCAGTGAGCATTGATTGCCGTTTTGGCTCGTTTGCACTGGCAGTAGAACCTGGCCTTGATGAACAAGACATTTTGAATTTGCATTAAAATGAATCAAAGCCAAAATCATTTGCATCCAAATCGAAATCCCAAATACACCGCAACAGCCCTAGTAGAATGTGCGTGTATGTGTGTGAATACGTGGCTATTGTTCCCCACTAAACTGCCTAACGACCCGTAAGCTAACGAATGCAGACCCTGTGTCTTCAGCATGTAACGATAGGTACTTATGTGCCTATATATCTCTATAAGAGACGGCACTCCTGGGCCACCCGTTCCGCGGGTTTTAGAATGCGGGCCGAACCCGTTCATGCACATGAAAAACAACAAACAGTAGCCTACAGCCAGAGCTATAGGCTAAAGCCACTTTGCCTATAGGGGAACAATAGCGTGTGCGTGTGCGTGTGCGTGCAACAAGTGTGTGTTTGGGGCGGGCCGCTATGCGTGCATCGGACATAACGTGGACTCGAAAAGCAAATGGATTAAACAATACGAGTGCAACCTATTGCCGCGGTGCACGTCCGTGCGTGGTCCATTGTTTAAACGCCGCGGGGAACCAGGTAGGTTAAACACCCGACACCAATAGCGATCCAGAATGATACAAATTTGTTGACAATGTTGTGGCTGAAAATGACTTCCAATAAATCACTCATGCCGGCAGGCTAAGACTGGGAGTAAAAACAAGCTGTATGGCGCGCAGCACAATAGACTAAAACACCAATGATAAAAATGATTCATACAAGGAAATAAGTTTATGCTGTGTTTACTGCTGTTTAAATATCAGTGCACCAAATATTACAATACTTCAGCAAGATAAATAAGATTGTAATAAATATGTGCAAATCTACAAACAGTGGGTAAATACCAATAAGAATCAAATTATCAAAGTGCAAGTGCTAAAGTGCGTACGGTCAACAAATTATGTAGCCTCCCAGCTCACCCTGCCTCCAGGAACCAAAGCCATCCATGGAGTGAGCTGAGAAAGACCGGCACTTTGTAGCCTACGGTGGCCACCCACACAGGCGCTTCGACCAATGAACGAAGCCCTGATGCGGTGCGCACCTCACCAACCCAGTGAATATACATATATCTATATAGAACGTCATTTTGGCTCCTACAGGCTCCATACATTGGGGAATTGGGGAAACAATGTACAATGAGAGAAAAAATAAAAAATAAAATAAAAAATCAAACAAACAAAAAACAGTCCAGTTGGACTGGGACAAAAACTTTTCCCAGATAGAATTCTATCCAAGATAGAGAATGGTTGATTTGTCGCTCACTGATACAGGTGCAATACATGACTGTCAAAAAACAATACTATTGAGGCAAACACTAAGAGTGTATACTGTGTACACTGAATGATGGGCTGTGTTTACCCTGATGGTTTTTTGGTGGTTTTGTTGCTGTATTTTTGCTAGGTAACCAATAATGTCATTTGGTTGTTGTGATGTTGCTGTAGGTTATCCAGTGATGATCATGTGGTTGTTGTGATGCCACATGTACTGTAGGTTATCCAGTGATGATCATGTGGTTGTTGTCATGCTACTGTAGGTTATCCAGTGATGATCATGTGGTTGTTGTCATGCTACTGTAGGTTATCCAGTGATGATCATGTGGTTGTTGTCATGCTACTGTAGGTTATCCAGTGATGATCATGTGGTTGTTGTCATGCTACTGTAGGTTATCCAGTGATGATCATGTGGTTGTTGTCATGCTACTGTAGGTTATCCAGTGATGATCATGTGGTTGTTGTCATGCTACTGTAGGTTATCCAGTGATGATCATGTGGTTGTTGTCATGCTACTGTAGGTTATCCAGTGATGATCAAGGCGTCTGCAGGAGGAGGGGGTAAAGGAATGAGGATTTCCTGGAACGATGAAGAGACAAGGTAGTGACGGTCTTGTTACTCCTCTCTCCACCCCGTAAAGGCCCCTCTGCTTCTAATCCCTCTCACAACATCTGCTTGTCTCTTTACAAGGCTTTAGATTGCATTACACTTTCGTGTTCTTTTTTTTCATGTTTTTTTTTCTTTGACGCTCTCTCTTCTGTGTGTGTGTTGTGTTCAGGGAAGGTTTTCGGTTCTCATCTCAGGAGGCAGCCTCTAGCTTTGGAGATGACAGATTGCTCATTGAGAAGTTCATAGACAACCCTAGACACATAGAGATACAGGTAACACACACAAACACGCACGCTCTGTGACTGGTTTCATGACCCAAGCAGCATCTCTTCTGTGTCCTTAGATGCAACCTGTCGTCAGGATGCATTTCCTGTAATCCTAATCCCACTTTAGGGTTCATCGTACCCTCCTGTTTGAAATAGCTGTATAACATATCTGTGGCGAGCACTAAGCTCCACAGGTAGGGATAGCCCGGAAATTGTGGTTTTGGACGGGTGTAGATTCCCAGAATCGTCCTGCAAAGCCTGGCGTTCTTAATCCAGAGGTTTTCAACATTTTTGATACCAGGGCCCACTATATATTCAGAATTTGAGCCACGGACCACCATTTGATGACATTTTAGCCCCATAGACGCCAAAACTAAAGATTTCTTTTGCTAAACACTGGAAAAACTAAGCCAAATAAATGCAACACTTAAAGTAATGTACGGTATCATGATGGTTTAGGATTTTGGGGTTATTTTATTGATATGAAATTAATAAGACCATTGTTGATAATAGTGACAAGGACGATGTGCGGCACTTTAATTTCCTGTTACCCCTTTTTTGGGGGTACCCTGAGCCACTCAAGCTCAGGGCCCCCCTAGCTCAGGGGCCCCTGGGCCTGGGTCCCACCTGCATGTAGGATAATCGTCCCCTGAGAGGAGCCAGTATGTTGAGAGCTGACTCTAGTTGTGTTCCTCTGTCTCTCTGAATGTGTGCAGGTACTGGCTGATAAGCATGGTAACGCCCTGTGGTTGAATGAGAGGGAGTGTTCTATCCAGAGGAGGAACCAAAAGGTGGTGGAGGAGGCACCCAGGTCAGTAAGACTTTCACTTACTCTATTTACCCCCTGTCAGTAGCAGAGTTCGTGAGCGGAGTGGAGCGGCCGAGAATTCCGCTCATCGCTCTCGACGTATTTGGTCCCGCTCGCAATCCGCTCACGTGGACCCCCTCCCAGACCGCTCCCGCTCTGCTCCGCGCTCATATTCATTTGGGCAGCTCCGCGCTCCTCGCTCCGCTCAGCCCCGCCCGCTCAGGAGTAAAATTTGACGGCTGGGAAAAAAAGGCTGCTGCTTTTTCTTTGTCGAAACACATCGTGGTTATTGCCCCCCTCACAGCATAAACATTTAAGACAGGAGTTATATGTGCAGTTACACTGCTGTCTATATTAACCCAGACAGGTGCGGCGAATAACTAATTAATCTTATGCCGCGCTATTTCGTTTCCAAAATGCTACACTGTGGGGGAATTGGACATAATTGGGGGGGTTGCCGTTATGATGTGCAGTGCTTCAAAATAAATAGCGAGGTGACGGATCTAAGGCAAGATAGACAGCAAGACAGTCAGCTTACTTTTTCTTTTTTCCAATTTCCATCATGATCATCATCTCCTTCTTCCTCCCGCACCTCGGAGAGGATTTTAAATGTCTTGATCAGAGATCGTGAGCGGAGCGGAGCGCGAGCGGAGCGGGGAGTGGAGCGGGTGGATTTTTAAGTGAGCGCTGAGCGGGTTTTCAAATGGGTCGGAGCGCGCTCTGGAGCGAGAATTATCCTCCGCTCCAGCCCGCTCCAAGCCATTCAGTCCAGACAACGGCACACGTGTTCAGTAGCACAGCATAAACGTGTGGTTGTGGTTCAGATGGCGACTATAGGCCTACAGTGCCAGCAACACGATCAAGACATTTAAAATCCTCTCCGATGCTGCGGGAGGAAGGAGGAGATGATGATCATGATAGAAATTGGAAAAAAGAAAAAGTAAGCTGACTGTCTTGCTGTCTATCTTGCCTTAGATGCGTCACCTCGCTATTTATTTTGAAGCACTGCGCATCATAACGGCAACGTATTTGAGCGCAGCGACCCCCCAATTATGTCCAATTCCCCCACAGTGTAACATCATCAATAACCTATTATCCCGTATAGCATTTTGGAAACGAAATACCGCGGCATAAGATTAATTAGTTATTCGCCGCACCTGTCTGGGTTATAGACAGCAGTGTAACTGCACATATAACTCCTGTCTTAAATGTTTATGCTGAATAACCACGATGATCCTAACAGTATTAGCTCATTGGTCACACAGCTGTTTATAATTAACCGGGGAGTCACTAATTGCAGCTGGCTATGTGCAGAAGATAAAAGGTGGCATTCTCAGTCCATATTATTTCATTAAACGGTATATAATTATACACATCATATACACCCAACGAAACCACTCAATGGACACAGCAAATACCAGTTTGAATTATCAAAATCCGTTCAGAATTGAAGATGCATAGAAGGAATCAAATCTCAACTCTTTGCAATGCGACATGGTGAGTCCCGCTCTCTGTCTCCGTCTCAGTCTCTATAGATACTAATTCCTTCGCTTAATACACAAGCAAGGCAGAATGAAACGTAATGCAACAGAGAATTCCCAAAACCTTAATTGAAATATGTAGATTGCAGGGGTGGACAGCTCTGGTTGTCTTTTTTTTTTTTTTTTTTGCTATGCCAAATGATCGCTATAGCCTACTGGCTTGCGTGTGTGCGTACATGCGGCATTCTCAGTCCATATTATTTAATTAAACAGCATATCAATATACACATCATATACACCCAATGAAACCATTTAATGGACACAGTAAATGCCAGTTTGAATTGTCAAAATCCGTTCAAAATTGTCTGTCTTAAATGTTTATGCTGTGAGGGGGCAATAACCACGATGTGTTTCGACAAAGAAAAAGCAGCAGCCTTTTTTTCTACCCGTCAAATTTTGCTCCTGAGCGGGCCGGGCTGAGCGGAGCGCGGAGCGCGGAGCGGCCCAAATGAAAAGGAGCGCGGCGCGGAGCGGGAGCGGTCTGGGAGGGGGTCCACGAGAGCGGATTGCGAGCGGGACCAAATATGTCGAGAGCGATGAGCGGGATTCTCGGCCGCTCCGCTCCGCTCACGATCTCTGGTCTTGATCGTGTTGCTGGCAGTGGCACTGTAGGCCTATAGTCGCCATCTGAACCACAACCACACGTTTATGCTGTGCTACTGAACACGTGTGCCGTTGTCTGGACTGAACGGCTTGGAGCGGCCTCGAGCGGAGGATAATTCTTGCTCCAGAGCGCGCTCCGACCCATTTGAAAACGCGCTCAGCGCTCACTTAAAAATCCACGCGCTCCGCTTCCCGCTCCGCTCGCGCTCCGCTTCCCGCTCCGCTCCGCTCCGCTCCGCTCACGATCTCTGGTCAGTAGGAGTGACTAGACTCATTGGGGCATTTTTGCAATAGTCCAGTGGTTTTCAATCTTTTTGACTTGCGGGCACAGTGTGGACCAGGCCCTTCCTGGCCCACCCCTCCTCCACTTGAAGGTGTTTTTTGGAGCTACTGCCGTTGAAATGCGTTCTTTGTTTTGACAGTACATTCCTGGACCCCGCCACGAGGCGTGCTATGGGCGAACAGGCTGTGCAGCTTGCTAAGGCTGTCCAGTACTCTTCAGCAGGTACTGTGGAGTTCCTAGTGGACTCTCAGAAAAACTTCTACTTCCTGGAGATGAACACACGACTACAGGTAGAGTGTGTGTGTGTGTGTGTGTGCATGTGCGCGTGCGCGTGCACGTGCGTGTGAGAGAACGGTGGGCATACTGTACAGTACTAATGTATGCGTTGTGCACTTGTGCTCTTTGACTCCTAGGTGGAGCATCCTATCACTGAGTGTATTACCGGTCTGGACCTGGTCCAACAGATGATCCGGGTTGCCAAAGGCTACCCGCTGCTGCACAAACAAGAGGACATCCCCATTAATGGCTGGGCCATTGAGAGCCGTGTTTATGCTGAGGTAACGCTGAAATTCCTTGTTTCTTTTGAAGCATGTGTCTGCTGCCTTCCCAGGTTGGTGGAGGGTGGGTAGAGCCCAGGATCACATTAGGTCATTGGCACTGGGTGGACAAAATGGGTTACAAAATCATGGGATAAAAAGCTCCATGTTTTTGTCTCTGGCTCTTCGCCAGGCTGAAAGAGTGACTGACACTGTTTTCTCCCCCTGTCGCTCATTGACATAATTAACATCTTTAAAATCATATATACTCTCACCATTTTGCATTAATAATAATAAATCTTTATTGTCCACTGGAGTGGAAATTCATCTTTTGGCTCACAAAATACATGTAGACGAGCCACTAAGGGTACAATAACAGCAGTGAGGGTCACAACATAAATAAATGAAACACCAGCACTAAGAGAAGATACACCAACAATAAAAGCCTGTTCCATGATCACCACCACCACCATCATCATCATCATCATCATCATCATCATCATCATCATCACCATCACCATCACCATCACCATCACCATAACCATAACCAACACGACTGTCATGTGGTACATTATTATGTTAGATTGAAAATGTTGACTGCTTTGGGAACAAAAGACTTCTTCTACATATTTTTGGTCGCCAGGGTAACTGTAGCGCCTACCAGAGTTCAGAAGCACAAACTGTTTTTTTTTTTTTTTTCGTATTCCCGGCAGGACCCATACAAATCCTTTGGCCTTCCCTCTATTGGACGACTGTCCCAATATCAGGAACCGCTCAACATCAGCAATGTAAGTGTGTTTATAGCACAGACCCTGGTATACTCCGTAGAATATTTGTTAACATTGGTTATTTTTCATACTCATCCAGAGTTTATTTTTATAAATTATGTTTGTATACTGAACTATGTACACATTTCCCCTGTGTGCCCTTGCTGTGACAGGTCCGTGTGGACAGTGGCATCCAGGAAGGAAGCGACATCAGCATCTACTACGACCCTATGATTTCTAAGGTCACAACTTTATGTAAAAATCAAATCATTATTTTTCAACATCACGTTATTCCATTCTGAACTGATAATATAGATTGTACAAAATGTTTGTTCTGAAGGAACATGTAACATTCAAAGATTTGCACTGCGCTTTCACGATTTCCCTACAAAATAGCAGGTGTTCACTGCTCATAGCGTGCCGGCACGCTATGAGCAGTGAACACCTGCTATTTTTGAATAAAACACCCCATACAGGATGGGTTAAGGGGAAATATTTTCATTCTAAGCACCTGAGATCCATACTTTGAGTTACAGTTACAAACATAATTCTGTGTGTTTTTTTTTTTAAATTTGTGCTCAATGTAGTTGGTGACCTATGGTGCTACCCGCGCTGAAGCCCTGGCCAAGATGGAGGAGGCCCTGGATAATTATGTTATAAGAGGTGCTCACACGTCTTTACACAAGAGTCTCATAAAACACACAATTATCCAACATACACACTTTATTCCATATATTCACTTACCTCACGGTACGATGCAATTTATTTAGGGTTATGAATCGATTTACTGTATTGTGATTCCTAATTCGATTCAATATGTCACATTTTGACAAAAATTACTTTTATTATACTAGAACATTTTAAAGGGGAATTCCGCCAATTTTCAGTGTGTGTGTGTGTGAGTGTGTACAAATGGAAGCTTTTTCAGAAAAAAAGAGTTTCACCTCAACAAGTTTAATCAACTAGAACATTTTAAAGCAATTTTAAACAATATAAATAACAAAGTGCAATCACACACATCAATGCAGCCTGATAATGCCAGTCTTTCTGACATGAATAAATAGGCCTGCATAAATATAAATTAAAAAAAATATTTTTAACCCAGCGATTCGATATTGATGTCACGTCATTATGAATTGCGATATATTGACATATCGATGTTTTTGCCCACCCCTAATATTCACTCTAACCTCCTTGGTTGCCAGGTGTGACCCACAACATCCCCCTATTGAGGGAAATTATCACCCACCCACGTTTTGTCTCTGGTGACATCAGCACCAACTTCCTGCCAGAGGTGTACCCCGACGGGTTCAAAGGTCATCCGCTGGGGGCTGAAGGTTGCAGGGAGCTGCTGGCCTCGGCTGGAGCGCTCTACGTGGCAACCCAGCTCCGCTCTCAGAGGTTCCTGGGTAGCCAGCGGTAAAGTTCTGCCCATGCATTGGGAACATGGGCCTGTTTTCCTGCTTGTTCTTCCATTTTTCAAACAAAACTCTCTGTCTTAAAAACAACACAAACTCAAGTATTGTTGTTTGTGTGGTGACCATATAAGGAGTTCCTCCCTGTCCCCAGTGAGCCCCTGGGGTAAAAAAAATAGTTTCAGTTTGGGCTTTGGGCTAAAAGCCTTTTGTCCAATCAGGATGATGGGGGGGCCTTCCTCCAATCAGGATCAAGTGAGGGTGGGCCTTGGTGTATATGATGTTGAGCTGTTGCACTTCCACTCACTGTAGAGCGTGTGCATGTGCACATATTGCGTCCGGGGGGACCGGAGGGTTTTCCAAATCACGCAAATCACTTACTATACCTTTAATAGGCATGCTGTTCATACACCGTAAGTAATGATTACCCTTTGTAGCGGAGTGCTGATGTGTTTTCTCCTAGATCCATGTTTTTTTTTTCCATAAAATGTTCCTTTTACTCCTTCCAAACAGAAAACATCACATCGAACCAGTACTGTATCTAGCCGGTGGATAGATTGCTGTGGAGGGATATAGTGCCCTTGCACTCACGTGATCGGCTTGATTTCCGCTTTCATCATCACAACCAGTCAACATTAGCTCTATGTTGGCGATGATGATGGGTTTTCACCGTAACGTTAAATCATTGGCGAATTAAACACTATTAAACATAAAATACGTGCGATACGGGTTAGGCAGCCATCGCACAAAAAGACTGGCTACACAGGTTTCGCAGAGAAGCTGTTAAAACCGTGTAAAGGACAAAAAGTATTCATTTTCACATTGATATCTTTGTAACAGATTCACCACAAAAATAAACCATGTCTAGGAAAAAAAATAATAAATAAACCATAGCATAACAAGCAGAACAATTTTAAAACAACCTTAATCCCAGTGGATTTAACCGCAAATGCCTGTTCATGCAACTTGGTCGTTCCGCGGGTGAAAGTCGAGGGTAGCAGTGGCTCAGGGACACAGTGGCTGGTAGGAATACCATCTGGACATCAAAAATCCAAGAGAAACTACGTTGTACTTAATTATTAGTAATTTATTATATTAAAGATAATCAGTGTAGTAGGTAAAACCCAGATTTCTTATAGTTGTGTTGTGTGTGTGTTTCAGGGTCTCTGCTGTTCCTCCGGAACAGGGGAAATGGGAGCTGTGCGTTGAACTGGGGAACGACCACCACATGCTGTCTGTTACTAGATCAGGAAACGCCTATACTGTGAGAGAAACACGCATGCACGCACACACAGACACAAACACACACAATAGAGGTCTTCACGGGGGTTCCGTACCCGAAAAAAAAAAGTTTGTCCGAGACCCGTAAGTTATGGTGGTGTGTTTTATCAAAGTCACTTGGACAGGGTCGGAATCGGACACATGCCCCTCAGAACTCAGACCTGTCAATCATTATGTGTAAAACCTGAGTGTATCCGAGAACACCCGTTCTACTGTGTGTTGCGGCATTTGTTTTTTGTTGTTGTTGCAAATGTTAAAATATCTTGTGTGTGGTTGTCTCTTTCTCCACACGGCGTGCTGCACTGCTCTGTGTGCAAAAAGAGGAAAAAAGGTCATTCAGTTACGTTCCTTTTTTCGCACTGCGATGACGGTAATAATATCAACAGCGTTTAACTCTAGACTACATTACAGTATATCACAGACCTCTAAAACAGTGCTGTTGGCCTAAACAAGGCAAAATGCAAATTAATATGAGAAAGTTAAAGCAATCATGCTTTCTCGTGCGTAATGCGTACATGCCGTGGATCAGAGCCTCCCTCTCTGTCTGTCTGGGTCTCTCTCTCCCTTGCTCTCTTGTGCGTGTTAATAATAAAATGGTAACTGGTCAATACGTCAGCTATATTAGTTCATAAAGTCTTATCTTTGCCTGGCTGGGTCGGGTGTCTCGGTATGCAGTTGCATTTCGGACGGGTTTGGCGCCGGCATTTGAAAGAAATCTTGGAACAGTTTGGAATCGGAAAAAAAATGCCACGGATCGACTCGGTTCTGGTTTAACAATTTGAAAATATTTTCGTACCAGTTCGGAACGGGGATATTGCGCAGATTTATTTTGGTTTTTGGATGTATTTTTTGAGACGCATGAAGACCTCTAACACACACACACACACACACACACACACACACACACACACACACACACACTTTCACACACCTTCACAGTCTATGTGGTTTTAGTTGCCCAGAAAAGGCCCCTGATGGATACTTAGAAAACATAAGTCGATGGAATCAACCAAAATATGTATGATTTGCAGTAAAATGTAACTGTGTGCGTGTGTGTCTGGTGTGTGCAGGTGGAAGTAGATGGAGGTAGCATAGAGGTTAATGGAGAGTGGAACCTGGCATCTCCACTACTGCCACTCACCGTCAACGGCACAACCAGGATATTGCAGGTAACATTATGAATGTCAATTGACTAGTTCACTGACTGTACTCACCATGGGGTTGTCTTAGTAGTGTAATGGGCATGAAAAATATGAATACAGAGACTAAAAAAAGACTTGCGTTTGATCCTGTTTTCCAGTGTTTATCCAGAAGTGCTTCAGGAGAGATCATGTTACAGTACCTCGGTACATCGGTAAGTGTGTGTGTGTTGGATTGTCTGATAAGGGCTTTTAAACTTGAATGTTGCAAGGCATACAGCACAGACAGAACAGAAGTCTTTTTTCTTTTTCTTAAATTAATGTTTTTCAGCAGTTCTTGAGTGGTGCTAGCCACTTCTATAGACACCATTGTGTGTCTCTGTGTACTTATCCACCTGTCTGTAAAGGCACAGAATGGTTGAATGGTGTTTGCATTTGTATTTTGGGAGGGAGAGTGGGAAAGCAAAGATGGAGACATAAAGTAAGATAAAAGTAGGAAAGCCGTAGGTAGGTGAAGCACTTGGGCAGCCTTGCTACCAACATGGTTAAACGTAAGCTAGCTGAGTGGGTGTTTTATCCCAGCCCTGGAGCCCCAGGCAAGATTTTCCCTGGAGCCCACCTTACCAAATCTCCTGGGACATCATACGATAACAGGCACAGTAGAATGGCACCCCCAAGGGATAAAAATATGAACTATTTTTAAACTAAAGTACAAAATTACTGTGTGTTTTAAATGTTCAATTGTAGGTATAGAGGATAGAGGACAAGTATAGGCTAATGTATTTATCCATATGAGGCATGTCCACATGGTGGTCCCTCCCCGCCCCCCTCATGGCACCCCAGGCAGCTGCCTAATCTGCCTAATGGCAAAAGCACCCCTGAATGTGAAGCTTGCATGCTGTCCATCTACTAGGAACATTGTTGAAGCTGCCTACCAACCAAAAAGGACAAAAACAGACCAGGAAGTTTGGCACAGTGGTGCAGGAAATGGCATTCAAGCTTCCGAGGCCAATGTTCAAAGCTCTCCTGCAGAGTCACAGAGCTAATGTCTTCCTGATGTTTGTGTGCACACGCATGAGTGCGTACGTGTGCGCGTGTGCTGAGCATGTTGTGTACTGTTAATTCATGAAGAGGGTAAAGGGTGCATTTCTATAGCGCCTTTATCCAAGGTGGTTTACAGACTATTGCATTACACCGATGGTGGAGGAACCCATGCAAGGCAGCATCCTGCACATCAGCAGCTATTAGGGGTTCATTGTATTGCTGTAAGAATTTGAATATTCCTTTTAAAACACCATGTGGATTCAAACGAATATCGAATTATTATAATATCGAATGTATATTTCAATATGAAATATTGCAACCTAATATGCTGTAAAACATCCTCTTTATCCTCTATTTGCTCCAGTCTTGTATTGTCCACGGTTTGTGCTGAGAAATGCATTTCTCTTGAGACTTGCGAGATCAAATTAATGATTCATCTTAATAGCCTATTTTTGTATAATGGTTTAGTTAATGTGGCCCAGAGTCTTGTTGGAACTCGCACAGCATTTTATTTACTATTTATTTTGAATTCAAACCTTAATTTATGACATTTGAATATTCTTTCGAATATGGAATACTTGTTTGCAGCACTAGTTCATTGTCTTGCTCAAGCAAGGGCACTTTGGCAGACACCAACTCTATGGGAGTCTGTGTCGAACCTGTCGAACAGTGAGTGTGAGAGCAAAAGTGTTTTTTCATTCATAATCATCAAATTGTATCCCAAATTCATGGACAGTTCAAAGGTCATGGAATTGGCACATGTCCTTGTCCAACATCAGTACATCTACTTAGGCATCCTCACCCCGTCCTCTCCCCTGATTTACTGCTCCACCTGTGTCCGGTGCTGCTGAGAATGTGTGGGAAAGCAGAACTTTTCTGCACTCTGCCAGCGGGGGGCCCTAGAATGCTACATCTAGAGGAGAAAGAGCACAATCCCTGTATCTTTAGACACAAAGCTAGAAGGAAGACCTCTTGTCGGTGTCCATGGGGAGCCTGTTATCCTTAAGTTGTTGTTTTTTTTTCCTATTTTGAAGCCTCCCCTACTGCTGCTTTTCAGGAGTGATCTTTTCCTGTCAACCTGTAGTGTTATAGATCAGTGATTTCTTCTGTTTTTATCTACAATGTCCAGGCAGGATTTTGGAAACATGGGTCTCTAGTTGTGTACATTTGGGCTAATTCAGGTCACTCAGGTGATGAATTAACTCTTGAGAGTGTAAGAATGAAACCAAATGGACCCTCAAGGGTCTATTTGGGGACCACTGGTGGTTCCTGGACCACTGGTTGAAAACCCCTGCCATAGATCATTTATTACTTGTCTAAATGTGACATTGTACCTCTTGATAATCCATTTTTATCCTTCCCTATTTTATAAGACAAACACCCACCCATTTAACAGTGTTGTATTCCCATGTACCGAACCCTTTTAAAGTTGCGTTGTGACTTCTGCATGACCTGTGCATTTTCTGTGTTGTGATTGTTCTTTCTGGGAATCCAGCCTGTAATAATCTTCCATTTCCCAGTTAGCCTCCAGTCTACAAATTTAGCTACGATGGAAGTTCTCACTAGGAGTTGCTAGTGCAGCAACAAGGACACAATGGGGAATGTGTCAGTGGATTGTGACAGTGTCCAGGCCAGAGGGATATAAAACATGAAGACCCTATTTCGGTCCAGTGTTGGCGTTATAATCGATGCCAATACCCCAGTTGTTAGGCACCGATGTGTGCTGGTTTGTCTTACACTCGTGTGTATCTATCTGTTTAGTTTAAAGTGCGCGTCCTGTCCAAACGGGCCGCAGAGCTCGACTCCTACATGCCAGAGAAAGTTCCAGAGGACTCCAGCAGCATCCTGCGCTCACCCATGCCAGGAACGGTGGTCTCTGTGTCCGTCAAGCCTGGAGACACGGTAAGGACGGCATCGGAATCCTGCTACCCCGTAAACATGTCTAAAAGTCCTGAAATCAGAGGGAGTGGAGGCTAAATGTCTTCTAAATAACTGCCTAGTAAATACACACACGCACACACATAACACAAGTTTCATGTGTGAAACCTATGCTAAGTATAATGTTACATTTAACAACTTTATGTTAACCCCAAACCATTTGACCTACACAACATGTACATACCGCAACATCAAATAATTGATGCTCATGTCAATACATGGCAGATAGAGCAGAGATAAAGCAGAAACAGGGTTAGACACATTCCCTGATTCCCTGATGATAGTGATGTGTGTTTGTTGTCCAGGCGAATAGTAAAAGCAGACAAACCTAATCTTATTGCCTTTATGGGGACGTTTTCCACATTCACACAAGGCAAATGGGTCACTTTCATGGTTAGGAAACATTTTCACTTAAGGTTAATTAGTAAAATATTCCGTTTGGAGTCAGTGCTTGGAAGATTAAGCATTAATTGGCAACAAAATAAGAAAAGGTACAGTGTGTGTGTGTGTGTGTGTGCGTGTGCGTGTGCGTGTGCGCGTGCGCGCGCGCGTGCGTGCGTGCGTGCGTGCGCGTGCGTGCGCGTGCGTGCGTGTGCACGCTCGTGCAGGTTGCAGGGGGCCAGGAGATTTGTGTGATTGAAGCCATGAAGATGCAGAACAGTATGACTGCTGCCAAGACAGCTAAGGTATTCATCTACTACTGTTTATTTCTGTTGGGCTTTCATCTGTTGTGAAAAAAGGTAACCATTGTTAATCATGCTCAGCGAAGAGATTTGGTGAAGAGGGAAATACTACTGTGGTGTAATGTATAATCTCTGCTGTGTCCCTTATCAAAGATGAACACAAATAACTGTTCCCGTTAATCCAGCTTGAATGACTTTAAAACCCTATATTTTAGTTGTTCTTTATTGATGGTACAACATAAACATTACAGAAACAGTAGTTACTGAACCATACTTTAAAACAGTTGTCGTTTTGCATACGTACCTAAAATAGCTCTTATTTGCGCCGTTCTTGTTGAAAACAATGTATTCCCAACTGCAGTTAGGACTCAGAGAGCCTCTGTGTAGTCATGTGATGAACCATGTGACTGGGCTGCTCCACTCTGGTTTCTGTCCCCTCAATATCGCAACCCTCCCACTATAAGGCTCTGGAATCTATATTGTCAGGTCAAAATTGGTTAATCACATGAAGCCTTGCGCGTGTTTGTGTGTGTGTGCGTCCAGGTGAAGAATGTCCACTGTACACCAGGGGAGACAGTAGGAGAGGGAGACCTCTTGGTTGAGCTAGAATAACCTCCTTCTGACGACACCACGTTAGCGGTGATGTTCACAACTGGCTGCTTCCTGACAGGATGCAGAGAGACACAGGAAGACAGGATGAACACCTGGAAAGAAGGAACATTCCCTCTGTGTCTGTTCTTTTTTTTGTTTTCTATTTCTATTTCTTTTTTCCCCCCACACACACATATTCTAGGGGTTGTTTTGTGTGAAGGTGGCTCTCTGTGACCAAGTGGTTTAACTCCCAACATTTCTTATGTTTCCCAGTCCCTTGGCAATAATGAATGTGTAGCACCCGAATAATGTTTCACTCATATTTTCATTCTGTAGATTTTACATTTTAAGGGCACCTTTGGGGCAAGTAGGATGTGACCTGTGCTTGAAAGATGGCCAAGTGCTTTTGAAACACTAGTGTCAACCCCATTGTCACTTTTTTGAATATCGTACTGTATCAGTGCAGAAAAGTGCAAAAGTCCCCACTTCAGTCAAAAGGGGGAGTTTTGGAGATTATTTTTCCTGTAGGCTGCTTTTCCTTCATTGAACCTTACATGTTTGGGTTCCGTGTCTATCTTTGTGATGTGCTGACAGGTTTTTGGATGGGACAACAGTTTGGTTAAAAGGTGATTAACTGGTTATTGGCAAAGCTTGACTTTGTCCCTCATTAATATAGTTGTGCCTTGGGTTAGAGTTATTTCTTTGAAGGGAGGATTTCACGGATGTTACTTTGCTGTGTTAAATACTGTAGATAGTAATTTAGATGTATAAATATGAATTGAAATCATTCTAAATTGTAAAAAAAAAAAAAAAAAAAATCAAAAACCTCTACTGTTTGCATTTAAACCAAGCAGACATCCAAACAACGAACATACATGTCTGTTTTTTATTGTCACTGTCAGTATCACTGTCTATCCAACATGAGTGAGTTCATGCTCTACGGACAGCAGTGCTACTTGGAGGCCTTGGTAAAGACCTTAGCATAAGCAAATGTTCAAATGCCTTTGGATGGTTTTCCCATTAGCATTGTAATAGTCATTCTTAACTCCCTCTTTTGTGTAAAGATAATTCCCAGCATTTTCATCCAGGACAAAGTGTTCATTGAATTATTATGGCATAAATTCACACACAGTGGGGACATTTTTGTCCCCAGATTTATCATGTAGAGAGGCTATTCTTTTAAGATCTCATCCTAATTATTCTCACTGCTTGGTTTGAGAGGTAAAAAGTTTGTTCCTTTCGCAAAATTGTTAATTGTTTTTTATAATGTTCAGAACAAAAATTAAAATCTTGGCAACCCGATAACTAACTAATTGAACAGTTAAGAGCTGTACAGTTGTGCTGTTATTGTAGCATGGTTTAACTTTATTTTATCGTCCACTAATTGAGAAACAGACATAAATTATCTCGTGACGTATGACGATGGGAAATCTCAAATCTGATGTCAAGAATGTCCACAGAAAACTGAGTTAGAATCTCCAGAGGGCAGTATATCAGAATGCCTGATCGAGTCACCAAAATTGCAATTATCCAGCTGTCCTGTTATAAATAATATTATGTAGTCGAATACATACTTGAATATTTCTCAGTGGGTTGCACCTGTGATTTTAGAATCCAGACATTGGCTGGAGTTTCCTAAAGGGATGGCCCACGCATCAATACACTTGTGATGAGGGCCGGTTTTAGCCCAACGGTTTTTCATGCAAAACAAACGTTTAGCAGAATGATTTTTAATTCTGCAGAATGGTTTTAAATTTTTGGCTGCATTTAAGGAATGGTAGCCCAACTTTTAAGTTCAACACATTTGAAGAAGCTAGTGGTAAGCATTTATTTAGCAGATTAGATTTCCTAATTAATTTTAATACAAAATCAAAATGATCTGACTATTATGATAATTGTTTGCTATCTATTGGCAATTTCTTTTCCTACGCAGTCTAGGAACGTCTTGATTTTTGAGCGGCTCTCAGGCGGCGTATTTTCCACAAATGTGGTTATGTGGTGGTTATATATATCATATGTCATGTTAACAGAAAAAAATGGTTACCTCTCAAATTTACTTCCCACCCAAATTATAGAAAACATACAAAACAAAGTTGTAATTTCTGGCATGACAGAAGTGATACATTTCTTCGCCAGCAGAGGGCCCCCTTTGCCTTGTTTACAGCAAGTGCAAACTACCTTTGTTGTTGCCATGAAGCTGATGGGCATTTAAAATATTTCAGACAGACTAGTTAATAATTAATAACGGAGGATGCACAGAATAAACCCATAAATATATACTGATAACTCTGGGTGTACTGACATGCATGGTTCCTCTACTGCAGTGGTTTTCAAACAGTGTTCTGGGGACCACCAGTGGTCCTTGAGAGGGCTCCAGGTGGTCCCCAGATAAAGGATGGAAAATTGGTTAACTAGATGTAACTCTTGCGGGTCCATTTGGTTTAATTTTTACACTCTCAAGAGTTAAAATATCCATCATCTGAATTACCCCAAATCTACACAACAAGAGATCTAGGTTTGCCTGTTATGCTTCTGAAATCCATCCTGGAATTGTAGATAAAAACAAGAAATCTTTGGGGTTTTAGGTCTGTGGGGCTAATATATGTCGTCAAATGGTGGTCCGTCGCTCAAATGCTGAATAAATATTGGGCCCTGGTATGAAAAAAGGTTGAAAACCACTGCTCTACTGCTTAAGCTATCAATTCATGAACACACTCACACCCATTTACCATCACATGCATGGTGTGAGAATAATGTTGTTCAGAATCCCTCTATTGTGAGGAGGAGGAGTACTTAATCTGACACAACACTTCCTAACATATTCTGAAAATCACTGCAGGTAGTTTAAGGCTGACAGAGATTTTTCAGTGCTGTTATCAGCAACTTCTCGACACAAAAACCCATTGGAAAATGTGTCAAACTTTCACATGCCAAAGTCACAAAAGAATAATTGGGTCAAACATCTGTAAATGAATAATACCATGTATTTACTGGGATTCTTACAAGGCTCATGCAATATATGCACTGCCAAGTACCATCAGCACCACTGGAGTTGGCATAAAATTACAGTACAGAACTTCTTTCAAGAGTATTCTTGCATTCAGAAAATTAATACTAATGCAAGCGCCTTTAAGTAATACATCATACAAACATTTCAAGAGTTCACATACTGTAGAAAAATGGAAAGCAGACTTCAATTGACTGTCAATGTTAATTGATTAAGCTTTAAATAAATTGCACATAACTATGGCTGCAATGTAGGGATTTTTTTTATCTGCAGTAAACACAGAAAGCCACATTAATTAACTTAACAAAAAACGACAGGCAGCTGGTGTTACGGTCAGGCAAAGCCACCTGCTTCACCTGTTTTAGGAAAATGTTTATCCTGAACATTTTACACCAACTAAACTTAGGGGTCTAGGCCAGGGGTTTTCAACAGGTGGTCCGGTGGTCCCAGAGAGGATTCCAGGTGGTCTCCAGTCTAAATGATGGAAAGTTGGTTAAACAGATGTAACTCTTTGAGAACGTAAGAATGAATTTCACACTCTCAAGAGGTAAAATGTTCATGTGAATTAGCCAAAGTCTACACAACTAGGGAACGTAGAAGATTAATGGCCATTTTGATCTGTTTGTTTGACTGTTGTTTCTTAAATCCAACCTGGAATTGTGGACAAAAATGAAAGAAATCTTAATTTTGGGACCAAGTGGTGGTCCGTGGCTCAAATGCAGAATAAATAGTAGGCCCTGGTATCAAAGATGTTGAAAACCCCTGCTCTAGGCTTATGCTCTCCCAATGGATTTGCCTACTTCATTTCCTTGAGTGGTAAAATTGTGCCTTTTTGTGCTAAAATCTATTTGTTGTAAAAATGTGAGAAATGGCACATATTGTATACGATTAACACCTCCAATCCTATATACAGGAAAATATGGTTTATTACACTGTCAGATATCATGGAATACATAGAAACATTGAAAAAACCCCACCTACCCACATCCCAGACCCCCCCCCCCCCCCCACCCCCCCGTCCTCAAGTTCAGGATAGCTGATCGGCCATTACAAGATTTCTATTCCCTTGCTAGGCGTCAGACTGTGGTAACTCTCATGACCAGCTCTCGGTTGCTGTCCCTGGGCGGCTGAGTCTGTGCAGGGCTGGGGAAGAGTCCCTGGGGTTCTGGGTTCTGTTGTTCCAAAAAAGGCCTGTGTTGTTGACCCAAAACATGCAGCAGGCTATACGTCCAGCGGTAGCTGTGGTTCTGCTCAAATACTGACGACAGCGACTGGCCAGCGATGCTGGACTCGGACCCCGACATAGCGATCAGCGTGCTGGATGTCCTGGGGTCTGCCTCTTCCTCCCGGTCCCACACCGTTACCTGCCCGATGGCGGTCGTTTCTGTTGCAGCAGCGACGCCCGCTAGCATAGAGGACGTGGAAGGAGAGGAGAGTACAGAGACCAGTCTGCCCCCCGACAGACCTCCCATCCTGGGGTTGGGTTCGGGGAGGAATGGGTGTTCCCTGGGGCTGGAGTCAGGCCCCACTTCCTCTTGCTCCTCCAGGTCCCGGGCCTGGTGGAACCAAAGCAGAAGCAAATTTGAATCTAAGCAGTGACATCAACTTAATATAACCATTTCTTTTCAGTTTGCCTAAACTAAAGTGAAAATTATTCCCGTGTTCACAAAGCATTAATGTTATTATGCCATAATGATTCCAGGCATTAACTGATACAAAGTTGACCCAAAATTCAAAAATGTATGCTAATTGAGACATATTGCACCTTATTGTAGTTCAGGACCTTCCAGCGTTTGTTGACCGCCTGCCATCGGTGAAAAATACGAAACACAGATGGCCCCTCATGGACGATCATTACTGGGAAAACACAGACACACACACATTTGAGAAGGAAACAACGGGTAAGGATCTCAACTTCTGTCTTTATTAGCACACTTTAGTAGGCAGGTAGATGAGCAAACAAATACTACTAAAAGCGCCTTCTCTCACCTATGCAGACCCAGTCCATGAAGCCATACATGGCGTAGCAGATCTGGAAGAACAGGTCTTGGCGTTGCCAGCGAGCATGGGGGCTCACAGAAGACCACAGGAGCCAGGAGACACTGGCCAGCAGGAAAAGACTACCCAGCACAGCGGCCGCAATCTGCACTTTCTCGATCTTTGTCAGGGAAATTGTCTGCCACTGCGGAAAAGAGATGAGAGTTTGCGTTGTGGCAGAGGTAGCACAGGTATGTTACAAATTTAAAAGTATTATAAATAAATTTATTATTAATTATTTGAATTCTGATGATAAAGAAATAATGCTCAATTCACACATTAAAAGAACAAAATCATGATGCTGAGCAATAATTGGGTGTGGCCGAGGTAGCAAGCGGTCACTGCGTGTATCTGCGAGGGTGTCGCGTGCGTGGCTGCTTGTGGCAGTGAGCAAACGGACTGTATACGGACAGGAGCGCATTTTGAGAAACAAAAAGAAAAGAAGAAAAAAAAAGTTTAAATAGCAGCTGTAGATGGGAAATTAATTAACACTAAGCGACTACATGTCGCTGTTTGCGTTGATCGGCTAAAATGAATAAATGTTTTAACTGCCAAATGACCTGAAGCCATCTGTACTGCTCCCACTCTGCCTGCTGTCTGGGGAGTCTCTCCTCGACCAGCCGATGCCACTCTGCTCACTCATGGAGCCAGCAGCACACAGACAGACAGGCAAAGAGAAATGACACTATCGATTTTTCATAATCTTTAATAGGTGAGCTCAATCAAAACAACTGCTTCACAAAAACAATATAAGTGTAAGATAGATTCTACGGTCGGTAACGGGAAAGCTCGGCCCAAATGATACTCGGCCCTGAGTATATACAGAGTTACGCTGTCGCAAACTCTGTACACTTCATGGGATCGGTCCAATGGCGGCTCTACCATCAAGTTGTGTTTCATTGTGTTAATTGTGATTTTTCTTTTAGGACTTTTTTTCTGAGAGTGTACAAATGGAACCAAATGAACTCGCTAGGGTCCATTTGGTTCACATTTGTACACTCTCATGAAAAAAATGGAAATGTCAGGCTGCAACAGCCCTCATGGGAGCTCAGTTTTCTGACCCCTCAATGTTGCAACTTTTCGGCTGGTCCGAGTATTATTTGAGCCTTCATGTATTCGATTACAGCGTAGAATCTATCCAAGGACTAGCTATTCAAGGACTAGTCTATGTAGAATCTGCATTAGACATTACATTGAAACTAGTCCTTGAAATTGATCATGCTGTATCATGGACTAATGGTTGTTTCTAACACTTCATATATCATATAATAAGTTTTGGATCCTCACTCTTGGGCTTAAAACTACCTAATTCGAGTGAAAGTGTTGAAACTTTCTTCAGAATGCCCCTCGCGTCATACATTCACCATCTTTCCTGACTCAAAAAGGACACAGTAATCTGGGTAATCTAGATATACCATACCAAATAGAATGCACTTAAGAGCATTCCTTCTGACTGCCGACCAGGTACTGGGGTAAGTCTCACCGTCATCGCCATGCACTCATGACAGCAGTGCCCCAGGGTTTAGTTGTTGCTTCCTATTTATCGCTGCGCCTTCACTTAAGCTATTATAGATGGTGTATGTTTTGCACTCTAATTCTTTGGCCACTTACCTTGTTGTTGCTCGTGGCACTCACTTTGACATTACACTTTGTGTATGTCACCCTGAAGTCTGAGAAAGTGCTGAAGGCCTAAGTAGTGACTTGTATTTTGAATTCCAGTGTGGAGTCTGTGGACACTTTGAAAGCTATAAAAAAAAGTCTTGGGGGTCTGCTGCTGATTCGGTCTTTTCAGTTGCACCCACATATGTACAGTACAAACACAACACACTCAAACCCACATTACCTGCAGCGGGTTCTTGGTGCTGATGTTAACGACATGGTACTTATAGTAGCACAGCTCACAGCTCCAAGATCCCCTCTCACTGATCCACTTGATGAGGCAGGGCTCGTGGGTACACCGCACTGATCCGCTGCATCGGCACGGGCTTATCAGCTCTCCCTGCGGTCACAGCGAGCAACACTGATCAGTAGATTACATGGAGCCTTTATTCCAATGATGATACGCTAGTTTCTCAAGTCCTCAGAGACCTCTGGAATGAACTGCTGAGCTTAAGTCCCAACGGAGTAGTTAATTGTGTACACCGTGAGCTCCAGGTCTATCACCTTTATAATGACTTGGTTGCCATGCAAGCGAATGTAATGCAATAAATGTCCTGGGGTGAAATTACCAGTTGTCATAGACAAGACAAACCACAGTCCCAGGGGTCTAGAAAACCACCTGTACAATGTAAAAGCAGCAGTACTAGAGCTCCTGGTATAAGATATAAAAAGCAAGCAGAATAAATATTAGTGTTCTTGTAAAATATTGTTTTTTTTTTTTTTACTATATCTGAGAACCACTGCATTACCAATTGGATGTGTGTGCGTGTGTGCTGATGACATGATTTATAGATGCAGCAGGAGCAGGTGAAGACTTTGAAGAGAATACGTGGTATAACAGTACTTCTCTGGCCTCTCACCTGGTCAGGTCCCTGGAAACAGATCCGACAGAGGGGGGAGCGGACGCCGCTGTCACTGCTGCTGTTGAGAGACATCCTCTCCTCTAGTTTCTCCTTGGAGCATTCCTCTGGTGAATGGCCGTCCATGGAGCCGGCCTGCTGTCCCCTGCCAGCACCGGGCCAGCCCTCCACCTCCTTGGCCTTCAGAGCTGCTGATGACCTGGTTGGTTCAAATGTTTATTAACAGTTTGGAGAACTACAGTTCAAGCACAACTCAAACGCACTGTGAGTGGACGACATAAATAAAGAATAAATAATTTCTACACGTTTACAATATGGCCCAAGCTGTTCATTTAATCAAAGCATTGAAAGGACCCCTTTTCCACCGGTTTGGTTCTTACAGTACGTTTTAACAGCGGGCGATGGACAAACGGCATCGGCCGACATCCATTATTTGTCTATGGGAGCAGCCGATTCGGGTGATAGCAGCAGAACAGGAGACGTTGTCGGCAAAAAAAGATAAGAATTGCTGAGCTTTCGTCGCTGATGATGGCCAAGGTCGTTTGTCCATTACCCACTGTTAAAACGTACTGTTAGTCCATGATCCACACCTCAAAACATTAATTAGTGTGCAAAACCATCACCATACCTATATTAAATTGTTATCACCATGAAACTTCTAGTTTATTACAAACACAAAGATAATGTTTTATTGTATTATTATCTTATATTTGTTTTTAAAATATATGCAAATTAGGCATTACTACTTGCGTGAGTGGAGAGGGCGCAAGTAAGGCAATTGGTGTTTGGCGTTCGGATCTCCTCGGTTTTTGTCTTTGTTTGGCGGCAGTTGATCCCTTGGAGATACTGCAATAGACCTTTCAGTAAGCCCCGCCCTCTCCACAGTGTCCACCCAACGCTAGGACACTTTCAGGCCGGGCTCATGGACATTACACATTAAATACTGGTTTATTTTTGGAACCAGACCTTCAAAATCTCTTCCAAATCCATCAACAAGGCATGCCCTTGGCCTATGTAGTGGAAAAATGTGTTTTATTTTTTAAAACAATGTTTTATCATACAGGAAAGCTATTGGCGGAGAGGTTTGTCTATTATATATTATGCTTAGCTGAGATCGGACCATAGCAGTTTGGGGTGGGGCTTACTGAAAGGTCTATTGGCCGGTTTAGGTGATGTGAATAAGAGAGACCTTTATAACTAATGTCATGAGTATTAACCCACTCCGCAATGGCCTACTATATATTAATTTGCTTATATTGATCCTACAGGCCTAAACAATTTATTGTCCACTCAATTCATAGGCCTAATGAATGCTCCAATTTTGGATGGCTGCCCACTTCCCAACAGTTGGAGAGGAGATCTCAGTCAGACATGTACAAACATTCAGTTCTGTATAGCAAAAAGCTGGAAATCAGAAATCATCCTGGGTGCAGGTAAAAGAAGAAAGAAACATATACACGAGGCAGGCCCGGATATAACATTTCCCAATTAGGAGGGCAGGTGAAAATGGTATGGGAGCGGCTTTCTCCCCCATACCATGTTCCCTAATAAAAGTCTGTAACCATTTTCGGTTACAGGACTTTTATTAGGCAAGTAAGCGTCAATAACATCAGTTGTTGAATTTGCAACAGGCACACAGCATGAATAACACTGTCTGACTCAGAGTTTTCTTTTTGGAGAGATGGAATAGTGTTGGTTTAGCGGTGCGACAATGAGCCCTTCACTAAGTCCCTCCTCAATCCAGCTAGGCACGCTAGAAGTACAACATCTCGCAATGGGTTTGGTCCACAAGATACGATACTCTACCAAAATACCCTTGTACCTGTCCAAATACTTCCTTAATGTCAATGAGGTCCACTCCCACAACACCAGAGGGAGTGCTACTAACCATGTCCAACCCAGATCTGGCACAAACAAGGGTCTTAATTCCTTCCGCTCATATGCCACCAAAATGTGGAATGCCCTACCAACAGTCATAAAGGCATGTGAATCCCTTGACTCCTTCAAAACCGCTCTCAAAGGGCACCTACAGATGGCTGCAATTCGAAACTGGCCTCTGTAAAACAAAAATGTATATAAAATCCCCCCACCCACCCCGCCTCTCATTGTACATTTCTCTTTTCCCTTTTTACCTCCACTATGATTTTACCTCCATGATTTGCTGCTTCTGATTTTACTGAAGTAGTTGTTATGTATGTACGGTATTTGAATGCCTTAATGAAATGAACAAGTTGGCCACTATTGTAAACAAGTGTATGCTTAACTAGTGTGTCCAATCAGCTTTTTCAGATTTGATGCAGTTGTACTTGAATTGTACTGTAATTCTCCAAGCTGTTATCAGTTTTGTAGCAGTGTGTACTTGACTTGTACTGTAACTCTCATCTCTGTTAATAAAATTTTCATTCATTCATTCAAGAGGAAAGCTTGACCAGGAAAACTTGACCTGCATAGCAACAGTTGCTGAACTACTTGGACTGATTGGACAGTGATGACTAAAATCCGCCCCAAAGGGTGGGGTTTTGAGAAGGGCTGTTAGTAGCGTAGTGTTTCAAATAATTTAAAAATAAAAGAATTTGAAATATCTTTGAAATTTGGGTTGTTTTGCATGTCATGTTTGGTGGGCAGTCATGCCCATGCCAGATCGGGCTCCGACACGAGGGGAAGAGTTAAATCTGGAATCAGTTGACTGAGGCCGGTTACACGGCGGCAATGTGATCCGACGCACGGATTTCGTCGCGCGGTAGGTCAGTTTACCTGGGGTCTTGTGGGCAGTGGGCATCTCGGCGTTGAAGTTGCAGGTCTTCCCCGGATGGGTAGGCAGTGGCACCGGTTGCATTATATCTTTGAGTATGTGAATCACTCATGGGTCTGACCCGGAGCTGTGCCCGCAGCCCGACCGACGAGAAAACCCCCAGATCACCACCGCAGAACACCACGTTAGAATAGCAGCAGGAGGACACGCGGCGGCAGCAGCGGCCTCTGGGCTCCCCCCCGCCGCGTAGCAGTACCGGCGGGCAGGCCAATAATCCCATAAAGCACCGTGACGTTCCAGCCGGCCCGACAACCAGCATGTGGGGCGGATTGTACAGGTTATTGTGAAACAATATGCTTCAAGATGCAGCAGTCCCTACAAAAATGCAGGCAGACCGTTTTATCCTACATGTTTGTTGGTTGTTTAACATTATTCCGAAACCGATTTACGTGTTTTGTTTTAAACCCTCCACACACCTCATCTATGGTTGGGGAGTTGAAGGAGGGACACATCTTTACAGCTTTTTCTGCAGACTGACAACAAACTTGAATGAAATGGTGATGTCTTTCAGATCTTTAGCATACATCTCCATCATCGCCCCTGTGGTGTAGCATCCATGCAGCCTGCTCCATTGTTTACACTAGGTTGTCACTCAGTCATTCATTTACAGTAACAATTCGTTTAAATGCAACACAATTTCCCCCTCATGCATATTCAGTGACAGTCTCCTCGCCAACCGTACCGGCAGCTGTTTCTGTTGTGTCGTCGTGGATTAACTAAAGCATACGGCTGAAAATAACAATTTATTTAGGTAAGAGGCCAGGCTCACGGAAAAAGCACACGGTGCATCCTCTTCACTGAACAGCAGCATCCTCCCTACATCTGAGTGTCCACCCAGCTGCAGCAGCATGCTATGCTATGGTCCAGCATCTGCGTCAAGTCTGAGCTGAGGAGGAGTGGAGACCAGACCAGAGTTACGCAAACTCCGTTCACTTAACGGGGCCAGTCCAATGGTGACGTAGTCTACGTAGCCTTCTATTGAGAATTATGGGACAACCCAACAACAAGTCCTGGACCGGAAGTAGTATTTCAAACAATGTATTTCCAACTACAGGTTGTCCCTATTGAGGCTTCATGAACAGCGCTCGAGTGATCCGTTTCATTCCGACCCATCAATGTCGCAACTCTTTTTCTAAATGGCTCGGGACCAGACCCATGTTCCAAGCATAGAGGTATATATCTATGGTTTTAAGTCAGGCAGAGCGCATAGTACACTGCCGTTAGCCGATCGATCGCTTCAGAATAAAAGTAAAGAATAAAACGATTAGTTTTATTATCCTTTGTACGTTGTAGGACAGCCTACAAACTCACACGTGTCAATGTACATTGGCTAGGTATTCAGAAACACTTCAAAATGCAAAAAGGCAAATAAGTTAGGGATGAGGGGTTTTATTTTTATTTAGCGTTTTGACGAAGATGGAATGCAGGCTATATATATATATATATATATATATATATATATATATATATATATATATATATATATATATATATATATATATATATATATATATATATATATATATATATATATATATTAAGGCTGTTGAAAATAGTTAATTAATGGGATTAAATTAAATTTGTTGATTAATCTGATTAAAATTTTTAACGCAATTAACTCATGTGCAAACTCACTCAACCCACTGAGCATTTTCTCATTGAAAGAAATGGGTAGAGCACAGATTTACGGAGACATATAGCCGTGTGTCTCCCTGTAACCGGAGCCATAGAGTATAGCTGGAGGATCTACAAGCATTGAGGGCTTGTAGATCACCTATTTTGATAAATATTTTAAAGATAAATGGTTATTTTTTTTACAGATTCGGTTTCCTTTTTAAATGTTGAAATCCTGTACAGGAAAACATGCATATTTTGGACATAGTTCGAATGGTGATTAATCATGATTAAATTAATTTTGAAGCTGTGATTAATTTGATTAAAATTTTTAATCATTCAACATCCCTAATATATATATATATATATATATATATATATATATATATATATATATATATATATATATATATATATATATATATATATATATATATATATATATATATATAACATGAGATTTACGTTTCTATTACATCATTCTATTGTGTGTGTGTGTGTGTGTGTGTGTGTGTGTGTGTGTGTGTGTGTGTGTGTGTGTGTGTGTGTGTGTGTGTGTGTGTGTGTGTCCTGTGTCAACACTTAAAAACATTTTGATATACAAATAAAGTCTTTCTTAACCTGTTTTTACAAACAAAGTAAAAGAATTGCTAACTTTTTGTATATAAACCCTGGGTCCTGTCTTAAATATTTCTGACCTAGAGGTCACATTTTAGCATAGCCGACAGGACCCATTAAATGTACTTGTAAAAGGAAAAGGGACAGCGGGTGAAGACGGCCACGACTGCAGTGCTGGGAACCAGCTGGGGTCTGCCGATCAACCTGATCTACACCTGACCAGTCATGGCAGAAGAAGAATTGGCGAGCCTTAAGGAACAGATTGAAGAAATGAGATTGGAAATGAGAGACTCAAACAACCACCTGGCTGAGGTAATGGGGCACGGGAAGTGATGCATGTCCCGCCTTGAAAGAAAATGCCCACATTCTTCTGGTGGACCTGGGACTTTGTCTGTAGAAGACTAGCCTCAACACCCAGGCTTTCATTTTCGTCCGCCTTGCGCGAAAACGGAAACGTAGTAGAAGACTGGCTTGAGGAGGTTGAGTGTTCCACCAGGGGGCGGCAGATGTACGATCATTTGGCAGAGGAAGCTATTAAGCAGAAATAAAGTTTTGACCATGTAGGGAACGAGAAGACCCTAAGTTAATTTCTGATGTAGCCTACTAACAGAACTATATTCATGCTCTACCTCCTATGTTTCATTACAACACCAGTTCTTTGATTGTTGTGAGTCACTATGAATTTTCCCTAGCGTTGTTGTCTATCATGGCCAAAGTAAAAAATAATCTAATGGTGATGCTATGCCTAACTCCAATCAGGTTTTACGTGACCAGTTTGCTGAGAGGGTCCGAGATCATATGCTTCGCAGGGAGCTAAAGAGGCTTCTTTGCCAGACCCCAGGGGTGTCACTCCTGGACGTGAGGAAGGACACCATTCGTTGGATAGAGCAGGGACAGCCCCAGGGGGCAAGGTACACTCGCCCAACATCTCACTCCCACGAAACTCAGTGGGAACTGGTACACACTGTCAAAATGGTAATAATGTGGTAATACTGTGTTATTACCATTTTGACAGTGTGTACCCGTTCCCACTAATATCCAGCAACTTGACACAGCCATTGAAGAGGAGTGGAGCAACATTCCACAGGCCACAATTGACAATCTGATAAACTCTATGCAAAGATGTGTTGCACTGCATGAGGCAAATGGTGGTCACACCAGTTACTGACTGGTTCTGAGTCCCATACCCCCAATAAGGCTTTTTTTTTTTTTTTTTGCACATTTCAGGGTGGCCTTTTATTGTGGACAGTCTAAGGTACAATTGTGCACTAACCATGATGTCAATCTGCATCTTGATGTGGCACACCTGTGAGGTGGGATGGATTATCTTAACAAAGCAGAAGTGCTCAATATCACACATTTAGGCAGATTTGTGAGCAGTGTTTGAGAGAAATGGTTATATTGTATATCTGGAAGGAATTTTAGGTCTTTAAGTCCATCCCCTGAAAAATGGGATGAGTGTATATACAAAATCCTTTAATATTTTTCTGAGCTACCTCAAGTGTTGGCTATACTTGACTTCTTGATAATGTCTTTAATCAGTGAGACGGTATCAACATGATTCCTTTGTTCTTCAGTGCCTCTTTTTGATCATTGTTCTTGACTGGCTACCTCTTTTGTTGTGTTTTCACATTTGATAAATGACTCAGACATTTTCTACTTCTGCATCGCTTGTTTTCTTGTGTGCCACTACGATACTTCCATTACAAATGTCATTTCACTGTGTGACAACCTTCTACTCTTGTAGGCTATAGGTTGTTGCGTTAGTACTTGCCCATCGGGCCATGGCTCTTTATGCCTCTCGGCCGACTACAATCTGTCAGCAAGTAACACAAAACCATAGCATTCCATAACCCCTCTAAGCTGAGCTCTGGTGTTTGTAGAAGTTGCGTTGCCACTCCCCTTTCCCACTCCCTTTGCTTACATCTGTAACTAAGCAAGTGACACAAAGGTTGAACACACCTACATGCCAAACAGATTTTCAAAAGTCATCATGATAGTTAATTCTAATGCTTGTTCTAGAGTCCTTCTACCAGTATGTTACATGCAACATTGCAGTATATTACTGTATGTTCTTTCATTAGGAAGAATAGAAAACAGATGGGTCCTTGAATCGTCACCTTAATTGGCACTATTGACCTCATGCTTATGTGACAGACCTGTCTGTGCCTATTACTAATCCTTGTTTAAATCAATGATGTATACACTGATTATAAGGTTATTTGTACCCTTATGTTCTCCAACGAGTTGGGCAGGTTTCATGCCCTTTACGCTTAACTGAGCTTAGTTTCTGTTACCTGCTTCTACAGTAGCTCACTTCAGATGGTATTGCATATTTAGTATAGAAGATATGTGTATATGTGTATATCTAAAATTCTCTCTATTCTATTAATTCATTCTGTCATCTATTATATTATGACATTGTACCAATTCTTGCAACTGCATCATTTGTTTACACATGTATGATTAATCATATGTTTATCTTTACATGCTTACATTTTCTCTTTTTCTATATTCTCAATTTGTTTTCATTGTGTATATGAATATTTTTCTTCACATTCTTAGGGTGATGTAGACATCTAGATAAGTAAATAATTAGTGAATGTGTTAGCTCCGCTCCGCATTAATTATGCAAGGTGGGCTCCTTTTTGCACCTTTGTCACCATGACTCAGCAATAATGACCTTACAAAAATCAGAGGACTGCACCATACTTTTTAATACTGCACCAGAATCTCAGCGATAAATCTATTAATTGCATCTTTCAGTACAAGTAAGTTAAAGGGCGGGGGAAAACAGAATTTCATTTGATCAACTGAAATTGCACAGGCATTTGCAAAAATGCCCAATATAGTTGTATGTAATATTATACTGCTGTTAACTTATCAAATGTGGATTATGATGTTCAATTTTAAACATGCTCTTATTTCTCTCCACAGTGGCTTCATACACCATCACATACTTTGCACTGAGAGGTAAGTAAGAACCAGATGTCATTTAAAGCTTATCAGAACAAACCCCCAAGGTTTAGTAATCCGTATTCCTCCTATTTCACATGTCTGCAATTACTTCCTTTGAAGGTACAGTATGTCAGTATATGTGGACACATGCAGATGTGGATTTGGTAGGAATACTGCTGGCATATCAGCAACTCAATTCAAATTATTTTATATTATATATATATATTTCTATATACAGTATGTTTATCCTGCCTGCATTGTACCCATGAGCCATGATAAATGAAAATGCAGCTTGACAAACAATATTAAAAAACAAAATGTGATACTGATTCTGTTATTTATGTTTTTGCAAAGTGATACCAAACTGAAATGCATACAATACATGATGCAAAACAAATGAAGGGATGACAGAATGACAAAGTTCACACATGTATAGATCAGAATCAGGTGTATAGAAGAGCAGGCATTTTGTGTACAAGCTCCATTGTATTTTTCAGATAAGGTTTTTCAGAATAGAGGCTGAAAGAAAACCAATAGAAAAGGATGTATAGGATGTCTATACAGTAGAGTATAGTGGAAGAACATGTATGTATGTAAACCTTTATGTATTTGTAGGCCTAGCACCTTTCATGACAAATGATAAACAGCAGCTCGAAGTGCTATACAGAGCAATAGACAAAGACGAACAAAACAAAGTAGAATATAAAATAAAATAGAATTAAAAAGGCAAAACATTAAAGATGCAATACAGTGAGGACATAGGATGGGCCTTAAACATTAAAAATGCAATATAGTGAAAGCAATTAAAAGCAAGTGCATAAAAGTGGGTCTTGTATAGCCGGACCTCAGTCTGAATTATCATTTCGCTTCAGCAGTGGAATACCTGAGGGGGTGGCTTGAGACATACCGTACTTAGGCAGGCAGTCATGTAGGAAGAAAGATGCAAGACCATTGAGAGCTTTATAAACAAGTAAAAATTTAAAATCAATTCTAAAGACAACTGGAAACCACTGCAGGGAAGCTGCATTGGTATGTTCCCTCGTTATAGTTTTAATTTAAACTTTGGCTGCCGCATTTTGGATAAGTTGTAATCTGTCAGTTGTTTTCTTTGGGAGTCCTGAAAAAAGTGCATTGCAGTAATCAAGCCGGGAAAATACAAAGTGAAAAAAGACAGTCTTGGTAACATGATTAAAATTTTATAATAATAATAATAATAATAACAATAATAACAATAATTAAAATTCAATTCAAATGATCCCCAAGTTCTTTACTGTACTGTTACTTTCTACAGTCAGTTTGCTAAGTCTGTTTAATATTCTTACTGCTCACTACAACCAATTACATGTATGAGAACTTCTGTCATATCCTTGTTTGGCTTGAGAAAGTTCTCGCTCATACAACATTTGATACTAGACAGACAGGTCTACAATGGGTCTAAAGCACAGGGATCATCTGGAGCTACAGGAAGATATCGATGGGTATCATCAGGATAGAAATGGAAATTCATTTTGTGATTTGTTATAAGTTTTCCCAGCAGCAATATATACAGGGAGAACAATAGGGGGCTAGCCTTGATAAACCTACCCAGCATGTACTGTATGTATTTGTGTATGTACTCTATGTATGCATGCATGCATACAGTATACATTAACATATTATATATTAACTGAGTGCATAACTGTATCACACTAACTTTGGACAGCTTGGGGGATCTTAGATCTACATTTGTGCATGTCTGGGAAAACAGGCACACAGTATATTCCAGTATGTTATTTTTTCATGAAATTATTTTTAGGTTTTAGAAAAATAAAATAACAGAAAAGTATAACAGAAAGTTGTGTACGACGGTTCCCAGATCATAACACAACCATGGAAAGTTCCAGCCCAATCCGACCTGGTGACGGTTAAGTTAAAAATTAAAGTATAAAACATTTAAAAAATGCTGCCCATGACCTTGCCTGGATCATGGTACCATTATGAAAGCTTTCAGCCCAGTTTGACCTGGGGCGTGGGCATGAAAAAGTTACATATTAAAGTATAAAACATTGCAGATGGATGCCCATGACCTTTCCCGAATCACGATCTTAAGGAGAGTTTCAGCCCAGACTGACCTGGTGTTTGTCCAAAGGCAATGCACTAATATAAGATAATTAGTGCAGAGCTGCACTCATAAAGTAAAATCCTGAATGTATTCATTTGTTTAGTCTCAGAGTGAGACTAAATAACCGTATAGTATTTCATTAACTATACATGCACACTATATACAACCTGTTTAGTACATCAGTATTTGTATACACAGGGTGCGTCACGCACCCTGTGTATACCATGTATGCTAGTATACCATTAGATCATGTAAAATGTTTGGTCTTGTAATGTAGTTGGTTCAGGTCTTACCATTATCTGAAGTTTGAATCATACAATCTACCATCAAGTCAAAACTGATTCTCTTTTTCAGCTAAACTAATATTTTAGTTCTATTGTCTACTCAGGCTTTTGTGAGCAGAGCAGGAATCTTAGATTCATCAAAATCATTTGTCTGCCTTGTGACCTACAGTATTATCTGGGAAACGGTGGACTAATGTGTAGAGTGTGCTTTCAGGCCGATGTGGCGCTATGAGGATCATGCTAGCTGACCAGGGCCAAGAATGGAAGGAAGTTGTTGTGAACTTTGATGAATGGACGAAGGGAGACCTGAAAGCTAGATGTGTGAGTTGATGGTGTCTGCTTTGTAATGTCTTCTTTTGTCTATATTTAATATTGGGAAAGATATTTTAACTTGTTTCTTCAAATTCAGTTGTTTGAACTCTTTTTGTCCCATTGAATTAACTTTAGGTATTTGGCCAGTTGCCCATATTTGAAGATGGAAGCTTGACCTTAAATCAGTCAAATGCCATTCTGAGATACCTTGGACGCAAGCATGGTACATTCTTCTCTTTGGTGTTTTACAAAGATATCTCACCTAGACAGTAGTCACATTGTCTGAACAAAGCTGATCTTGGATTTGGACAAATTATGAACAAGCCACTCACCACCTATCATATACAAACTGTAAGTTCTATTCTAATGCACTCTGACAGCAGGTTTGATACAAATATTGGTATATTTACTATGTAGATTGTAGAACATACACTGGCTATCACTGACTATTTCATCATTGGACAAAATGATATAATGTTATCAATTCAGTATCATTTTTTCCCTTTTTCATTTGTCATAAATAGTAGTAAAGATTACTAATTTCCCATTCAGGCGCATATGGTAAAGATGTCAGGGAGGCTGCCCTTATTGACATGATGAATGATGGTGTTGAGGACCTACGTCTGAAATATCTGAAGCTGATTTACCAAGAATATGTAAGTATAAAACTACAAACTACACCCTGGCCATAGTCTCTGACCAATTTGTCAGTAGGTCATTGTCACATTAATTTCAAACATTAGTCATGAGAAGAGAAGAGAAGCATCAGATATTCTTTCTGCCACTGTAGCTATTTATATCTAATATACAGTGCATTCATAATTGATGATTGTGTCTCAATGTATAGGAGACTGGCAAAGCTGCATACATCAAAGACCTGCCCAACACCCTGGACAAATTTGAAGCTTTTATGGCCAAGAACAAGAATGGGTTCCTGGTTGGGGACAAGGTAAATTCACTGCAAAGTTGCTTATTACAGTAGCCTACTACTGACTACCAAGCCAACTGATATGCCTGTTATGGGCAAGACCAAATATTTGCGTAGCCGTAGACTGATGGTATCAGGCATTTATATGGGTATTAAGAGCACACAAGCAGACATAACTGGCTGTATCATGCACTCCCAATAAGCATTTTTCCCATGTTGCATAGTTCCTGAGCAAACGTATGCCACAGTGTATTATGCCACAGTGTATTAAATACAGTAGGCTACAAAAGGGCATACAATTCAACATCAATACAGAGATTATTTAATTGGTATATCATAATATCCATAAAATCAATTACGATATATCTTAGTTTAGCTGTTGATAAAAATGGGAATGAATGATCTTCAAAGCATTATCTAATGCAGGGGTTTTCAACAGGTGGTCCGGAGACCACCAGTGGTCCCTGAGACGATTCCAGGTGGTCCCCAGGCTCACTGATGGAAAGTTGGTTAACCAGGTGTAACACTTTGAGAGTGTAAACATAAAACCAAATGTTTCATGTTTACACTCTCAAGTTAAAATATTCATCATCTGAATTAGCCCTAGTCTACACAACTAGAGAATGTAGCAGATTAATGCTCATTTTCATCTGCATGTTTGACTGACAGTTCTGCTTTCTCCGAAATCCAGCCTGGTGTTGTGGATAAAAGCAAAAGAAATCTTTAGTTTTGGGGTCTGTGGGGCTAAAATGTCATCAAATGGTCTGTGGCTGTAATTCTGAATAAATCGTGGGCCCTGGTATGAAAACGTTTGAAAACCACTGATCTAATGAATTATGATGTTGGTCCAGATTTCATATGCTGACTACAACCTGTTTGAACTCCTGCTCAACCACCTGGTGCTGTGTCCAAACTGCCTGGATATCTTCCCCACGCTGAAGGGCTTTGTGAAGAAGATGTCAGCCCGCCCGAAAGTCAAGACCTTCATAAACTCTGATGCTCACATAAAGCTGCCCATCAATGCCAATGGCAAACAGTGAATCAGAGCTGTAGGCCCACTGATGTTCTGTTGCTGACTATTGAAACCTCAACCATGGAGAAAGCAGCCTTTATTATGTAGAAAGACTTAAATATAGCTTTGCTGCAATCAATAATATGAATAAAGTTTTGCAGTTGTATACAATACAATGTGTCGATTATGATTACTAGGTTTTCAACTACACATTTCATCACAAACCTCTCAACAATAGTAAAAAGTATAATTGAACTAATATACAAGTTCTTACTTTACTTGTAGGCTATATTCGTTCAATTATACTTTTTTAAATCTACACCACATCTCATCTCAGTTCTAAATAGGCTACTGAACTTTTACTATATTACTCCAGGATACATTTATTTGGATACATTTGTTGGCCTACTTGTTTGTAGATTTTGATTATTCTGACAAAACAGCATTTTGTTCGATCTACAGCTTACTTTTAGTTACTAAAACATGTCGTACATGTCGATGCCATACTTCAACAGGTTGGTGACAGGAGGGTAGAGCAGTGCACAATCCCAAAATTGTTAGCCTGGCAGTAGGGGGGGTGCTAAATTAAGCTACGTTTTAGCCAGGTACTACATCTGCAGAGAAAATGAGACCATTGCACCGCAGTCCTAGCTATATGCCGTATTGCATTATACCACTTTTAACAGTTGTAGATTTACAGAAGCCTACAATTCAAGCACAACCTGATAACTGTGAATGGACACAGCAGTAATGCTCGTATGCCCAACCAGAATTCATTGGAGCTGGTCTGGCACTGGCCTCGCCCACGGTGATGATCCAGCGCTGGATCCGCCCTTTGGACTTTGGATCAGACCGCCTACTGCCTGCGCCGAGTATTAAACCAACTTACCGTCTAGTTAGCGACGCCACAGTCATACATTGCTATCGCAGTGCAAGTAACCTGCAGGTTTTCTACGCACTACTACAGCAGCTCCATTCCTTCTTTACAAGTGAGTTAAAGCCAAGTGCATGGATTTAATATGATGAAATTGCAATTGCATCAACACAGTGGATTGCCATATGAATTTGTAGAATCAGATTCGTAAACTCACATTCAAACTGCATGGGTGTAGATGCGTGGATAGGATACTGATTTTTAGAAATGGACATAAGAGAAAATTATTAGTAGGCTATTAACCTGTAACTGTAGAGCTACTAACTATTCTTTCATGTAGGTTTTAGGTCTAGGGTTTTTTATCTATTGTGTTAAGGACAGTGTAACTCATCATGAACTTCTCTCGTCATAGTTCTGACCCATGTCCCATTTATTAATCTTTCCACAGTGGCTCCATACACCATCACTTACTTTGCAGTGAGAGGTATGCATATTGAAAACTATGTCATTACAAGTGTTTTTGAAATGATATTGATCATATCCGTGTCCACGAAACCTAGAATGTTTAGCCTAGAGGATAATGCGAACATAAGGTTTTAATAAATAATAATATTATTATTATTATTATTATTAGATTTACAAATGCAGACCTGTGACTTTAGGCTACTGGTGGTATAGGAGGTATAGGAACCCTTTTCTTTTTTCTTTTTTACATTATTTGCACTGCAATGCATGATGATTAATACAATGTCATTTGGAAAAGAAAATAGAAAAATGTCATCCCTTAATTTATTAAAAGTTTATATCAGTTTTGCAAAGGACATACGAGACTACCAATAAAAAGGCTTAAATGCTTTACAATAAAGTGATCTTGAATGTTGAACCTTCTAGAAGTTAAAGGTGATATTTGCCTTGTGTAGCCTGTTGAATGGAACACACCCTGGCTGCGATCCAATCTTATTTGAAAAGAATACCTATGGCCCACAGAATGCCCCACCCTAGAAGATGATGTAACTTGATGCTCTTGTACCTTGTAGTAGACAGCAGGCGAATGCATTGCTTCTTCTTCACTGGTTTCACATCATCAACTGTACTGTACACTTGTGCTCCAGCGCGCCACCACGACAATGCTATCACAAGAAACCATCTAAATTCTGTTTTGGCAGTCTTGTTACTCCTTTCTTGCCATTGTGCCCGTCTCAGTTTCAGTTATGAATGAACATGAAGACTGCAACAGTTGTGCTGCTGATTGACACCCCCCCCAGACCACCCGGATTCCTGAGAGGATTCCAGGTGGTCCCCAGGCTAAATAATGGAACTCTTTCAGAACGTAAAAATGAAACCAAATGGACCCTTGCGGGTCCATTTGGTTTCATGTTTACACTCTCAAGAGTTAAAATATTCACCATCTGAATTAGTCCACACAACTACAGAATGTAGAAGATTAATGGTCATTTTGATCTGTATGTTTGACCATTTTGTTTTCTCCAAAATCCAGCCTGGAATCGTGGACAAAAGCAAAGTAAATCTTTAGTTTTGGGGTCTGTGGGGCTAAAATGTCATCAAATGGTGGTCCGGGCTCAAATTCTGAATAAATAGTGGTATCAAAAAGGTTGAAAACCCCTGGACTATACAGTCCATCCGCTGTATAGTCAATGCTTGGATTATTGTGTTTTGCTTGGACAGATCATCCTTATCTCCACTATTAGGTAATTAATGGGTCGAGCGTGGATACTTTTCCAAGTGCCACATTGTTATCTTACCTGTATGTTAGCTTATGCAGTAGCCTATAATCTTTGGAGGAGCTTAAAGTTAAGGCAGGGATCACAGGATGTGATCCTGGGTTATTGAACAACTTTATGAGAAACATTATAGCTTATTGTCTCTTTTCTGCATGTTTCAGGCCGCTGTAGTGCTATGAGGATCTTGATGGCTGACCAGGACCAGGAATGGAAGGAAAATGTTGTCACCTATGAGGATTGGATGAAGGGAGACATAGCAAAGACATGTGTGAGTTGATCCTTTCTGCTATGCTATATTAACATATATTCATTGACACACTTCGGCTCAGAATGACCATAGACCATTTATTGCAAAGCTTTTGCATGTTAGCATGGCGGTGTGGCTCTGCTCGTGTGATATCAAATCTATGTAACGGGACATAGGTCCAAATACACAACGAGCATATTACAGACCATAGAACACATAATGATCACAGATACCCATAACAGAACTAGGTACCACAATATGTTACAATCCACAAATCATGATCATCTCATAATCGGTCACTCAGAACTAGTGCCACAGGGAGGAGGCCGGGGAGGTGGAGGAAATTTGAACGCTTACATTTGAACAGGCACATGGAGTCGACCAGAAGGAAGGCTGAGAACAGAATGACTGCTTATAAAGAACACCTGATGAATGTGGGCGTGAGTGACTTAATGACAGCCAATGAGAGTGAGGGGAGTAGACATGGAGAGAGACTGCTGATTTAAAGAAACAGAAAGAATACTGACTGAGAATGACAAGTATAATACAATAACCATTCTGCCCTCCGTGCCTCCATGAACTATCGCTTATGCTGGATTTGTTGTTGTTTTTTCCAAACTGTACAGCTCAGCTGTGTGAGGGCATTCCTCCTTTTCGATGTGTCTATAGTGACCAATATCAATCTATAACATTTGATATTATGAAGCCTCATAATATGAAGGTCATTGCAGAAATTATAATATCAATACAGGCTAACATGAAAACAATAATCTCCTGATGATTATTATATTTTACGTGAGCTGGTTGAACAAACTTAGTTGTTCACAAGATTACTTCAACGTCATATTAAACACACTGACCCTCTTAATCACACCATGAGAGTCCTTAACTGTAAAACAGAATATACTGTACATACTGTATTTATCGAGTTGTAGAAAGAAATGAAACCCAGAATAAAGAAAAATGCACACATCTTTCAGTTGCCTTTGTGTATGACCTGTGCTATATGAATAACTTTTCTTTCAACCACTGCACTCTGACTTATGGTGCATTATCCAAAGCACGAGGGTCGTTGTAAAACACTGAGATGCAGTCTTGATGTGTGACCATCCTGCTTTGTATGGAATTGTGCTATAGAAATAAACTCTTCTTTCCTTTAGGTTTTTGGACAGTTGCCCAAATTTGAAGATGGAGACTTGGTCTTGTTTCAGTCTAATGCCATTCTGCGCCACCTGGGCCGCAAACACGGTATTTTTTTGTTATTTTTATGCAACAGTTTCTGGGAACTCTGATTACATTGTTGGAGGTCTGAAGCCATATTGCTGATTTCGACCATTTTATGGCTATTACAAACTCAGAAAATGGGTTCTTCAAGTTTCTTATTAATTAACCACCGTCTGTATCAACAGGAGCAACTCCAAAGATGAAAAACAACAGGGCTTTCCTATATCCTATCAAAAGTCTCATTTTATTGAACCTCAATTTAGATTTAATTGATTGAATACTGTATAAACTTTATTAAGTTTGCTACAACAAGCACAGGGAAATAGAATACATCAGATTTCTCCAAGAAACCCTATGCCCTGCATTGTTTCCAGTGATCCACTTGGCATGGGTCTAATTTATTTTGGCACATACACATTAACAATGGAGTACACAATTATCGCCTGTGTTGTTTTGTATCTTTAAAAAAAGAAGGAAACATATATCAGAGATAACCAAAGGCTATGACTAGGTATTGCTGCTGGTATTAATGATTATTAAGATGACCATTTTGCATTACTATTTAATGTTTCTTTCTTCAGGTGTTTGTGGTAAAGATGGCAAAGAGGCTGCCCTTATTGACATGATGAATGATGGTGTGGAGGACCTACGTATGAAGTACATCAAGCTGATTTATTTTGACTATGTGAGTCTCCAATGTGGGTCTGAAACCACACAGTGAATAAACATTAATTTATTGAACACTTAACACATTTTGACCTCAGCCTTCCTCAGAGCAGAATTTATAGCAGAGTACAAAAAGGCATTCAGAGGAAGTGTATGTTTATCCCCTTTAGCAGTACTTATTTACTTGTATGAATGTATTGTAAAACTATGAATGTTTGTATGAAATACTATGGAAGATAAATGCTATAGAATCTATAGTATACAGTAGATGAAAGTAGTAACTCAAATTAAAGGAAATAGTTTGATTGCACATGTTAGATTTGCTCGTGAAATTAATTATTGCTTAATTTGCTTCAAATGATAAAAGTCATGCATTATATAAAGTGACAGCAGCATAAAAATGGCTCTGCAATTCATATTGACTCTGATGTCACAATGTTTATAGGAAAATGGCAAAGATGCGTACATTAAGGACCTGCCGAACCACCTCTCCAAATTTGAAGCTTTTATGGCCAAGAACAACAGTGGATTTCTAGTTGGAGACAAGGTACACTAATGGCAATGGCTTTTCTTTTCCTTTCTTTTGTCTTATTTTCTCTCTTTTTTTTTGCACAATTCCACATGCAATACCCTCTTGTTACAGGTTACACTATGTACATTATTTACACAAGACACATGAACACACAATGCATTACAAACACCTTGAGAAAATAAATAATAGCAACAGCGACAATAACAATAAAAAAAGATAAATATCATATTGCATCGCTCTGAAACAGATTGCCGCTTACTTTACAGGAATGATTCGACTATTAAACCGTCGTCCTACAGCGGACCAATTGTTTGTTTAAAATAATCCAAAAATGGCTGAGTGCCTATTTCTAATTGAACAAAATACGGCATACAGTATAAGGCTAACAGGGAGGAGAAAGCTATAGCGTCACATTGTGTGGCAAATGCTACACAATGGTTAGGACAGACCTCTTCGTCACCAATGTAGGAGAAGGTCTCAAAAATAGAAAGCCATTGTGATAAAGATGTGCGCGACCAGAACATAATGGTAAGGAGTGACTAGAGCTGGTGGCATCTAGAGCAAATTTTCATCAGGGTAAATCTCTCAAGTCTACTTACTACTGTGATTTAAGAAGCACTTTGAACCAAAGTAGCCCATGTCTTATACAGACATGATGAATGAGCTCTTTCAGTTTGCATTTAACAAGAATACTTCGGGATCTCAATTGCCATTATTGTTACACCATGATATGATTCGATCCAAACATGAGGATGCCATCTCCTGGATATCGCTAGTTAAAGCATGCTCACCATCTGACATGTGCTCACCTTCTGATGTGACCTACCTCCAGCTACTCGTCAAGCCATGTATGCACTTGAAGTAGAAGAAAAGAAGCAACAAATCGAATAAATATTAACATATTTCTTAACAAAAATCCAGCTGAGCCAACCTGAAAAAAAGCTGAGCAAGGAATGTCATATTTCTATCAACTGTTTAATGGTCATAAATGACCCTTAATATAAATATCCTATACCCTTTTTAAACCCTTCCCGGCCCGTATTTGAAATGCTGTATCTGTACGTGATGTTAGCTGATCCCCTCCCATGAGTGTTGAGGGAACATGAGGTTGCCTTATAACATTATAACAGGCCCGGATGTAATACATTTCTCGATTGAGGGGGGGGCAGGCAAGAATGGCATGAGGGCTTCGCGCCACGGGTGATGAAGCTGACCCCATACTATTTTCATTTAAATCCTTTACAAGATTAAAAGATGATGTAAATACTTTACATCAGTTGTTGTTGTTGTTGAAGTTGCAACAGCCACACAGCATGCATGAAGCTAAACTCTGACTCAGAGAGTTATTTGTTTGGAATGATGAAATGGTGTTGGTTTAGTGGTTCCACATTCGTAGTTACGTAGTTAGTAGCAGTATTAGTGTTAGAAATCATTTTAAATATAAGCACTTTAAAAGAAAAAAGGATGCCAGCACTCTAAAAGTTCATTTCATGGTTTATTTACCTCGGAAGGCAGTATGGCATGGACGCGTTTCGCCCCTGAGGGCTTTCTCAACACATGAAAACAAACAGGAAGTGACATGTTTTTAAAGGATGTCAAATCTGCCTATCAAGGTGTCAGCAATTACATCGTGAGGACTGAAGTAGAGTAATTAGATCATACCAGTAAAGATAACCATGACTATATATAAGCACTTTGAAATGTGGGTTGTTTTGCATGCCATCATGTTTGGTGGGGCAGTCAGGGCATTTATGCCCATGCCTAGATCCGGCCCTGCATCATAATGATTATGCATTATCCTCCTGCAGGTTTCATATGCTGACTACAACCTGTTTGATCTCCTGCTCAACCAACTGGTGCTGTGTCCAACCTGCCTGGATACCTTCCCCAAACTGAAGGCATTCATGGCACAGATGTCGGCCCGTCCCAAAGTCAAGGCCTTCATTGAATCTGATGCTCATAAAAAGTTGCCGATCAATGGCAATGGCAAACAATGAATGGCCCCAGAAAGGCTATAATTAATTATACTGTAGTCTGTATTACTAGCGTTGTGATTGTTGAAACCTCTACTATCTGCCAACCATGGAAAAGATTTATTTTTCTAAACTTGGGCAATAACTACAGTAGGCTAAACACTTTTCTATGTTTCTTCAAAAATAAAGATTGCCAGTAATGTGTCAATACTTCCTGTAATCTATACTGTTTATAACTATATATATACTGTACTTGTGTTGTTATGGGTACCCTATTTAGGTTCAGATTTTGCCATAGGGCATCTGAGTATCATAATGCATAGCATAAATCCATAAGCCAGGATTAAACACAGGTTGGTTGGGTTGTATATTTTGTAAAATAAGGTAACCAGATACAGACTGAATTTTAAAACGTTTGAATGGTGTCTATAGTCCATGGCATCTATACAGAATTGCCTAAATCCAGACAGTTTTACAAATAGTCTACATCTAGGCTGCTGAAAATAATAAGCAAGAGTTTTGTGTCAACTAGTAATTCTTCTACTAATAATTACACTTGTGTTCCATTATTCATCTAATAAGTGGTGTGTCAAACTTGTGGTAATAAAAATTGAATCTCTATGTTGATTTAGAAGACTATAAGTCCGCCTTTGCTTTGGACTTAGGAAAAAGGGCACTCTCTTATCTGCAGTAAGTACATCACTCATCTAATAAGTGTGTCAAACTTGCGATAATAAAATATAATCTCTAACTACATTGATTTATTAGACTACTAACTCCACCTTTGGGTTCATGAAAAAAGACACTCTTGTCTGTATGTACATTGTAAGTTCTTGGCATAGTCTTTGACACATAGGAGGATTTGAACCGCCCAATTTAGTTACATCATTCACAGTGACTCAGCAAAAATCTCCATAATCACAGTGGAACCAGATCTCTTTTATTCTCGACTCAAATTTCAGCTGTATCTCCAGGATAACTCTGCCATACTTTGCTGCACTGAAGGTTTTTGACAAACACTGAGTCGAGCTTTCTTCTTTACAAGTGAGTTAAAGGAATTAAATCTACTTCATTTGATCCTTTTATTACTTTAAATGCAGTTGTCTGCGTGAGTGTAATAAGCCTACTTTCAAAATGCAATATATAATTTTTTACTTGTTCATGTTAATGTGATATGAACTTAATAGGAACTTGGTATGCTATGTGGTCTCAAACATTGTTTATGTCTTTCCACAGTGCCGCCATACACCATCACATATTTTCCAGTTAGAGGTATGTTAACAATATGATGAAGTTCTGTATGTCTATAGTTTTATCAAAGTGTATAACAAAGTCTGTAACAATTTAGGACACAAAACTGTTATGACATATTTTGTATTATAGTTTCAAAACCAAGGTAGTTTCACACATCCAGTTCTTTGCTGATGCCTCACAAACAGCTGCTGCTCCACAGTGTTTTTATTTTATAACACCAGCATAGTCGAATGCTGTTTTTCAAGAACAACTGAGTTGACCAAATCAAGTTTTGGGGTTTGGTAACACAAAGCTTTTTGCTTCCTAGAGAAAGCCTTCTTTCATGGATACAAATCATTATAACCACCATTCAGCCAAATTGCAGTTTAGAACATCTTGTGATCAAGGGAGGGAGGACTGGAGTCTGATGCTGTGTTCACACAGTGGCTATGATTCTGAAGCAAGATATGAAGACATGAAGTTTTAACGACCCCTGACACTTCTTGCTGCTTGATAGGCTGCCCAAAAGAAGTTGAGCTGGCTTTGACATTTTCAGCACCCGATGACGCAGTGATGTGTCAATCAACCATACTGTATGCTTTCATTCATCATTTCCACTTCCTTTCTCTCACAATTCCATAGCAGAGAGGGGAAAAACGTAATTCTCGCAGTTCCCTGAGCTATTTCAACCTTCCTATTTTGTTGCCACAACCTGGCCATGTTTAGTAGCTTTTATTTAATTTTCATGTTAAATAAAACAAACATGTCCCTGCTGTGTGTTATCTCATTTTAAAGGTAAAGGTACACTCTAGTCTAGACTAATGTGTTGTGTGCTACTGTTTTCTCTCTTTCTATATTTCTCAGGCCGCTGTGGAGCTATGAGGATCATGCTGGTCGACCAGGGTCAGCCATGGAAAGAGAATATTCTCATCTATGACGAGTGGCTGGTGGGAGACCTGAAACCCACATGTGTGAGTTGATGGTGTCTGCTTTTTTGGCTTGCCCTATCTTTAAATTGTGCATCTGAATTGTTTTTTTCAAGTTAATTGTAAAGTATTTCAAATAAACTTGCTCTTCCTTAAGGTATTTGGACAGTTACCTAAATTCGAAGATGGAGACTTGGTCTTGCATCAGTCTAACGCCATTCTGCGACACCTGGGTCGCAATCATGGTAATTTATTCTTTAAACCTATTGATAAGTTGTTCGGGATGCATTAGGATGATTGTATAGTGTCTTAGAAGTGGCATACTGTATACGTTTTAATTTCTATATAAGTGGTTTCCTTTTTATTTGTCACAAATATAGTAACAAAACACATAACATGTATTTTCATCCAGACGCTTATGGGAAAAATGCCAGAGAGGCTGCCCTTATTGACATGATGAGTGATGGTGTGGAGGACCTACGTATGAGATATTATCAGTTGATCTTCATAGAATATGTAAGTCTGAATCCACACAGTTTAGGAAACCAATGTGTCTGTATTCCTATGTAGGCCTATCTTTGAAATGGTTTAGCACGTAGACCAGATGTTTTACACACGATTCCTTTTGTAGATTATTCAGGTGATATGGTATATCTACTCTACTGTATGCTATTTTATCTGCTTTTGTCTGTTGTGATTTCCTGTACTGCATCTTAAGTCTTATTCAGAAAATCTATATTTTCTGTATTCAGGACGTCTACCTGAGTAGAATTAGTGAATTTAAATAAGACAGGCAACTAAATCAATAATTTATAATGAATTAAAAATTAACCCAATGAAATAAATAAACAATACAAAATAAACTAGATAATGCAAAGTAAAATGAAAAATAACTTTTCAAAATTGCAAGTAGTAGTAAAAGTAGTAGTTGTAAAAGTTATGCACCATATAATGTGCTATAATGCAGATTGTGATGTCCCAATGTTATAGGAGACTGGCAAAGACGCATTCATTAAGGCCTTGCCAAACCACCTCTCCAAATTTGAAGCGTATATGGCCAAGAACAATAGTGGATTCCTGGTCGGAGACAAGGTACACTCACTGACTGCAATTTTGTTAAAATGTCAGTTAATTGATTTATCTTTGCGTGGTGTATGTAGGCCTACAGTATGTGTAACACTTACATAAGTGTTACACATAAGTGTTACACATAATATAAGGGTAATAGAAGGGTAATAGAATATCCACACAGTAACGCAAGTAACTATCATGATGGCATTTGCTACACTGCATACTGTAGCAGCTCTGCTACAGTAGCCTACAGTATATGAAATTTAAGGATGGAGAGCCATGATTTTTTTCTACCCTAAAACATGATCATCAGGTATTAATGTTATATGAAAAGTAAGATTTTTCCCCCAAAAAGTGTGTTTGTTGAACTGTCATTTTTATGATTCCACCCTACCAGTTCATTAAGTATGCCTGGTTTGCTAGGTGGGTGGTGATGGGTGGACATCCAGCTGAACTGAAGCCACACCCACAGCTTTAGTTGCATGATAAAGGGGGAGGAGTTAGGGGAGGGGCTGAACACATGATGTCACTGTATTGATGTTTTTTTTCATTGGCACGTTTAACTGGAAAGGTTCAGCCCCCTTGGAAGAAACCCTAAATACAAAGGGAAGACATCATTGCACATAAAAGAAACACACCAAGGGTCCATTTACATACTGTCATCTCTTAAACATGTACAAAATTGGAGAAAAAAAAATCATGGCATCCTCTCTTTAAGTGTCTGTGAACAAGGCAAAGGGGGCCCTCTGCTGGCAAAAATGTATCACTTTCTTCAAGCATAGAATTTATAACTTGTTTGTTAATTTGGGAGGGAAGTAAGCTTGACTGATAAGTGATCTATTACAGAGGTTTTCAACCATTTTGACACCAGGGCCCGCTATTTATTCAGCATTTGAGCCACGTACCACCTTTTAGCCCCACAGACCCCATAACTAAAGATTTCTTTTGCTTTTGTCCACGAATACCAGGCTAGATTTCAGAAACAAAATTACAGATCAAAATGAACATTAATCTTCTAGATTCTCTAGTTGTGTAGATTTATGGGCTAATTCAGATGATGGATATTTTAACTCTTGAGAGTGTAAATCAAAAATCAAATGGTCGCACAGGGGTCCATTTGGTTTCATTTTACGCTCTCAAAGAGTTAGAGGGGGGGGGGGGGGATCAGCTTCAATGGCGTATCAAATAAACTATTATATTGTCCTTGTTCAGATTTCCTATGCTGACTACAGCCTGTTTGAACTCCTGCTCAACCTCCTGGTGCTGTGTCCAACCTGCCTGGATATCTTCTCCACACTGAAGGGCTTTGTGGGAATGATGTCAACCCGCCCAAAAATCAAGGCCTTCCTAGACTCTGATGCTTATAAAAAGTTGCCAATAAATGGCAATGGCAAACAATGATTTCTTCCTAAAGAGCTATGATTAACAATTCTGTTCGTTGTTGAAAACCTTGACCTTGCAAAAAATATTCTATTTTTTAACCATAGTAGCAGGCTTCAAATAGGCCAAATCATTTTTCTCATACAGCTACAGTGATTACAGATTAGAATAATTGTACAGTTGCTTTCTGCATACACAATAAACAAATAAATACAACCTGTGTGTCTGATACGACTGTAATATCTGACTGTCCGTACTTCCAATATGATACAGTTTACAAATTCATAGGTGTTAAATATGTACAGCCTAATTGCAATTCTCACATGGTTCATAATATTTGGCCATGCCCTTTCCTTTCCCCCTGTCTGCTGTGTTCACAAGTTTGAAAGTGAAATATCTCTTTAAAGCTACAGAACTGATTGTTACAACACCTAGGGCTATATACCCTATTGGCCTGAATATAAGACTTTGTTTTTTTTCCCAATGGAAATATCCCCAAAAATTGAGTCGTTTTATATTCAGGGGCTATACTCTTTGACATTCAATGTTCTTTTTTCTGTAAATGGGTCTTGAAAAATTAGGGTCGTGTTATAAATGAGTCAGTTGTCTTATATTCGGGACAATACGGTAACAACAACAACAACAATAATAATAATATATAATTATCACACACACACACACACACACACACACACACACACACACACACACACACATATATATATATCACTGTAATTCTCCAAGCTGTTATCAGTTTTGTTGCAGTGTGTACTTGACTTGTACTGTAACTCTCATCTCTGTCAATAAAAAAATCATTCATATATATATATATATATATATATATATATATATATATATATATATATATATATATATATATATATATAATATATATATATATATATATATATATATATATATATATATATATATATATATATATATATATATAAAATCATCATCATCATTATTATTAATATTGGCCATATTATGAAAATATATAGTATATACATTTTAACATAATTATTTGATCTTACTTTGAAGTGCTTTTTTTGTTTTTTTACAAAGACTTTTACCTTTGCTTTGAAGTACACTACCGGATGTTGTCACGCCGGCGCGTCTTCTCGCGCACACAGCGCCATCTAGAGACAGAGTTCTGACAACTCCGTTCACTTCATGGGGCCAATCCAATGGCGGCCGCTAGTGCTGCTGGGAAGGGGAATAGTGACACTCTCAGAATCTTGTCATAAAAACGGCATGAACAAAGATTTTTTTATTATTGTATTAATGACTATACCTTTGTAGAAAATAATCAGTGCATACAAATGAGAGAGGACATGTCACAGGATATTTTCGTATACTTTGTTTGCATTATATTGATGCCTTAAAGAGCAGAATAGTAGTTTTCCCAATAGCAATTCATTTCAAATGAGCTTTATTGACATGAGAATTCGCACCTCATTCACAAAGTGACACTTCCGTAAACGTCACTCTCGTGGTATTCCCGCGAGACTGTTACTCTGTTCTATTGGGAAATAGGCAGAGATGCATTGGACTCAGACAACAGCCCAGCTTTAATGACTTTTAAATCCCTTTATTTTCGTTTCTTTTTAATAATGGCACATCATACAAATTGCAGAGACTATAGTTGTTACTGTGAAATAATTTGAATCGACTGTTATTTTTCATACATATGTAAAATAGCTTTTATTGGCGCCACTCTCGTTCAAAGCAATGTCTTTCAGACTCCATGGTTTGTCACTGTTATGTTCTCGGCGACCACTGAGCACGTGACTAAACCCACGTGACTGCGTACCCCTTCAATGTCGCAACTCTCCCTCTAGAGGGCTCTGCTCGCGCACATCCCGCTTCACACCGGATTGGAGCTTTTGAAGACAAGCAGCGATCTGATTGGCTGGGATTTGAACTGCGGCTGCTCCGCGGCCGATTCGAAGGAAGACTATTCACAATCTGCTTACGGAAACACTGGCCGCATTGACGTATCTGCCTGGGAGGTAAAAGAAAAAAAAAGTTTTACTTTCGCGATTTTTGTTCGTAATATAACGTATTTCTTTGTCGGTTGCGTTGCAAACGATGCCAATTCAACTTGAATATGAAGGAGATTTGATTCGCCGATTGTTTTGTTTATTGGCCTTAGAAAATACGCCTTGAAGTTCGCAAAACTGAGCAGTGATGAATCACGCGTTCTGTTTTAAATATTGCCTTATGCGTTGTATTGTACCAGTTGTCGAATTTAATGGAAGATAATTCATTTAACCTTCACGTAAGCATTTTTCCTCTATGTCCGTCAGTTGTTGTTGGAAAGGCGTGCGTTTTTGAAATGTCAAGCATGTTTATTTCTTCGTCCCCAGGAACAATGGAAGACTATCTGAAAATAGAGAAGATCGGAGAGGGTAAGTGTTTTTATGTTTACTTTGATCAACCTAGCTAATCGCAACCGTCCCTAGCAACACATTTACACCAGTGGTCCTCCAAGGTCAACATAATGAATGATATATAACGTTATTGGTACTGAATAGTAAACAATGCACACTTACAGATATCAACTCTTGATGGTATGAAATGAAACCAATTGGACCATTTGGTTTCATTTTTACCCTCAAGAGTTGCATATTTGTGCATTGCTTATTTAGCCTGCACAATTAGAGAATTTAGAAGAAATGTTATTTGGATCAGTGGTTGCCAACAACATTGAATTGTGGGCACAATCTTGTCCAGCGACAACAAAAATATTGTTTTAGTTTTGGGCCAGATAAATTCCAAATACGGTACATAATGTCCCTTGATATGAGCCGTAATGCATTTCATTGATTATGAGGCACATAATGCTTATGTTTCGAAGTGAGAGTTACAGTACAAGTCAAGTACACACTGCTACAAAACAGATAACAGCTTGGAGAATTACAGTACAATTCAAGTACAACTACAGCAAATCTGGAAAAAGACACACTAGTTAAGAATACACTTGTTTACAATAGTGGCCAACTTGTTCATTTCATTAGGACATTCCAAGTACGCACAAAATAATTACTTCGGTTAGTTAGAAGCAGCAAATCATGGAGGTAGAATCATAGTGGAGATAAAAAGGGAAAAGAGAAATGTACAAAGAGGAGAGGGGGGTGGGTGCGGGGATCATATACTTTTTTTTTTTTTTTTTTTTTTTTTCAGAGGTTAGTTTCGAATTGCAGCCGTCTGTGTACTAGGTGCCATTTGAGAGCGGTTTTGAACGAGTCTGTGGGTTATTAAATTAAATCTGTCTGACATGTTCTGCTTTCGTAGGAACCTATGGAGTGGTGTACAAAGGCAGACACAAGAGCACTGGGCAGATTGTGGCCATGAAGAAAATCAGACTAGAGAGTGAGGAGGAGGGAGTCCCTAGTACTGCTGTCAGAGAGATCTCGCTGCTAAAAGAACTACAGCACCCCAATGTTGTGCGGTATGTGTGGCTGTGTCAGTGGGTAGTTGTCGTTAATGTAGTAGTATATCCAGTATGACTGGACAGTGGTCCCCAACAGGAACCCCACCAGTCACCATTATGGCCTGGATTTGACATGGTACCATAAACCAGAGATTTTCAACCAGTGGTCCAGGGACCACCAGCGAGTCCTGAGAGCAATCCAAGTTGTCTTGTTGTCCCCAGCAAAATGATGGACAGTTGGTAACCAAATAGACTCCTTATAGATCTGTAACTCTTGAGCGTATTAATATGAAACTATGGACCCTCCCGGGTCCATTTCATTTTACACTCTCATATTTAAACATCTGAATTACTTAATTTTCAATAATCTACACAATTAGAAAATGTAGAAGAATTCTTATTTTGAACAACATTTTACTAGTTATCTCTGCTAAACTGTGCACACGAACTTGAAAATCTTTACTTCTACCACCTTTTTGAGTCACATGTTACTGGATACTGTAACATGTGATACTGGATTGTGATTGGCTTAAAAGAGTGGTAAATAGGACAATCCTTAGTTTTGTGTCCCCCACAAAAACCCCACTGGTCACCATCATGGCCCAGATTTGATATGGTAGCTTAATAAACCCTAGGCTGACAAAACAACAGCAATGACGATTCACTATTAAAGCTCCAATTCAGCTAGCCCCAATGTGTCACTCTGTAGTTCCGAGATGAGGTCACGTCAAAGTCTATTTATATCGACTTTCAGTCACGGTGCATGGTTTCCACAATACACGATAAGTCTCGGCATCAAAAGAGCATTTAAATTGTGTATTTAGTCGCCATCTTCGTTGTTTTCCGATGAGGTTGTGTGCGTGCATACATTTTCAACCGACTTCAGTTCAGTTGACGTGCACACGCACAACCTCATTGGAAAACAACGGTGATGGCAATTAAATGATCAATTTAAATGCTTGTTTGATGCCAAAACTTGGGATGTTGTTGCGGACCTTTACTTTTTGGATTACATGTGCAGAAACGGGTAAAAAAGTGTATAGTGGAAACTGGAAACCCTGTGCCCTGTCTGAATGGCGATACGAATAGACTTTGACATGACCTCATCTCGGAGCTACAGAGTGAGCGTTGAGTATTGAGGAACATCAGGGCTACAGTTCAGCAAGTATTATTAATAAAATGTTGACTTGGTCTAGCCCTCAATGATTTTGGCCTTGGGGGGCGGGGGTGTCGTGGGATCCACACGGCGGAAGTGCTGCGCTCTGATTTGATCTCACTAACGTGTCGTCATCCCCGGCCCCTCCCGCGCCCGTCCACTGCTGTTCTACGTCACATTATTTAGAGCGATGCCCACCCCGGAAGATTCACTCCCACTTGAAGGCCACTTTCCAACGTGCGTTAGTCCAGGCTTTCCGTTTTCGCGCAAGGCGAACGAAAATGAAAGCCTGGGTGTCGAGGCAGTATTATTAATAAAATGTTGACTTTGGTAAGGTATGTTGCTTACAATATATTTAGCGTGTGATGTCCCGTGGCTAACCATTACTCTCTCATTGAGAAACTTAGATCCCTGAGTATTTACTACTGCTTTGTGTCATGAACTGCACATAATTATTATTATTATTATTATTTTTTAATTTTGTCAAAATTACACGAAGTGGGGGTGTATTTAATATTCATGCACCAGAACCGTAGCTCCCAGTCCTGGCCTACCCTACCTGGTTGCCCGATTGGGCAAGTGTGCAACTTAGTGCACTATAACACAACACAAGATAAATTTGTCTTGAAGGCAGTCATTGCGCTCTGCCTCTGTGTCTTTCCCTGCTTTCTAGCTATCTCTCCTATCTCTCTCCCAGGTCCATTTGGTTCCAAACTATCATTTTGCTGGGGTCAGGGACCACTGGGTCTGTGACCATTATGTGCTAATTAAGATGATCAATTTTGACTCTTGAGTGGACCCTCAAGGGTCCATTTGGCTTCATTTTTACAGCACTGTGGATTCATCCCGGGTGCATCCATGCAATGTTTCTTAGACCAAGAGCTAATACCGTATGTTTGTATACCTGTACTGTACAGTATTTTGCAAAGTTTGCCAACTGCCAAAATCGAAAATGCACTAGTGGCACTTCCAAAATGCACTACAATGTGCTAGAGCAGTGGTTTTCAACCATTTCCATACCAGGGCCCACTATTCTGCATTTTAGCCACAGACCACAATTTGATGTTGAGTTTAGTCTCTCTGACTAATTTAGGGCAAATAACTGGGAAAATGTTGGTTAAAATAGCAATTCTACATTTTCTAAATGTGTAAATTCAGACATTTTCTAAATGTGTAAATTCAGATGTTTAAATATAATTTAACTCTTGAGAGTGAGAGTGAAACTAAATGAGCAAGGGTCCATTTGGTTTCCTTTTACGATTTACACCAATGGTCCTTTCTGGCAAGGAAGGAGGACTATCATAGGAGGAAAAATGGTGAAAAATGACGGTTTTATCTCTGGCACCTGTCAACCAATTTCGCCCCAACTCACCAACTCTTCGCCAGCAGTTTTTCACTAATTTTGGCACTAGGGGTGTCTGGAAAAAAGCTAAATATAGTGACAAATGTGCCAAGTTGGCAAGACTGGTATATTGTTTGACTATAAATGTAATGTTTGTAACTGACATGTTTGTGTGTGGTGTTGATGTGGTATCCATTCCAGACTGCTAGATGTTCTGATGCAGGAATCCCGTCTCTATCTCATCTTTGAGTTTCTGTCCATGGATCTGAAGAAATACCTGGACTCCATCCCATCTGGACAGTACATGGACACTATGCTGGTTAAGGTAAATGTGTGTGCATGCGGTATACAACACTACACTGTTTATTACTGTAAACAGTGTTTTTTTTTATTAAAATCCAAAAATGGATTCCCAGCCTGAATGGGATAAGTCTGTTTCTATAAATACCTACTGCTTAGCTACTGTACATGACAGTAAGAGTTCCTTCAAAACACATGAAAACCAAAATACGTGGGTGTGGATGGATGGAAATATATTAACAACAAGCCGTCTCATTTCTTTCTCCCTACAGAGCTATCTTCACCAGATCTTAGAGGGCATCGTGTTTTGCCATTCTCGGAGAGTTCTCCACAGGGACCTGAAGCCACAGAACCTCTTGATCGACACCAACGGTGTCATTAAACTGGCTGACTTTGGTCTGGCCAGGGCCTTTGGAGTGCCTGTCAGGGTCTACACACACGAGGTAAGGAATTCAGCTCGCATTCTCCAAAATCAACGGTCAACTAGCTGAAAAAGTAACAATAAGTAAATGCCTTATTTCCATTTCCTGCTTCTAGCAATGACTTGATTTGTGGGGTAAATCTACAGAAGTAGTTTATGGAAGATTCTGTATGTTTGCATGTTGGTCTGCCTGGAACCAAATGCCAAATCTTGTAGTATGCTCCGTAGGCCACAGATATCGCACCTTTACTAAGTGCTTCTGAAATATTGGAATGTGATCAAGCTAGCCCAAATTTAGAGTTGCATGTAAATGTTTCATACATAGACAATGTGATCATAAATGACTAAAGGCTTGTCACATAATTCAATTCAAGCCAAGCTTTTCTTCCCAAGGCAGGGCTCAAAATGGAAACCATTTGGTAGCAAATCCACCTGAAATTGAATCTGCAAAATATGTCTTCACGATTTAAGTTTGGGAGCACCTCTGTGGCTATCCATAATTTCTGTCATTCTGTGGTGCTTGTCGAACTGAGGGCAGGGTCCTTGAAGTTATTTTTTTCAAAATGTTGAGATCCTTGCCATGTAAAAGTTTCCCTACCAGGCATTAGTTTGTATGGCTACTTTTATTAATTTAAACACACAAACAAAACATGATTATTTTAAAGTGATCCCACTTCACCATTCATTTAAAATGAATGGTGAAGTGGCCATGGCCTGATGGCAAGTAGAGCACGACCTGTACTTTCCTGACATGCAAGTACCTCTGAGACCTTAATTTTTAGTGTTAACCCCTGAATAATACGTTTACAATGGGTTTTACATTTGACCTTTATTATGCTTCAGAAATGTAAGTTATTTGATTATTGATATTATGTTTGTCTATTGTTTGTCACTATTTGGTATAGTCTGTTTAGAGAAAATAGAATAATGTCATGATTTTGTCTTTGAATAACATGTTTCGTAAGAGCTAAAAGCTGTGCTTCCTCCTCCCCAGGTAGTAACACTGTGGTACAGAGCCCCTGAGGTGCTCCTGGGTGCAGCACGCTACTCTACACCTGTTGACATGTGGAGCATCGGGACCATCTTTTCAGAGTTGGCCACCAAGAAACCACTCTTCCACGGAGACTCGGAAATAGACCAACTCTTCAGAATCTTCAGGTGTGTGTGTTTGTGTGTGCGTGTGCATGCACATACCACTAAGGTTAATTTAAAATGCTGCTAGAAAAGATATACAATTATTAAGTATATTAAATTGTAAGAATATACTATACAATTTACATTAATTTGGCAACTTTTTACAGTCAGTGGTTTGGAAATAATCTAACAAACAATCTAAGACTGATTTCTCAAAAATATACAATTCATAAATAATGTATATAGTATTAATTTAAATTATATTATTATATATCATGAATATATTATTATCTATAATACAATATTATAACAGACAAAAGCTCTGAGCTATATCAAATGTAGCCTGTGGGTGGTGCTAGAGGATTGGTCATACTGTCATTAAGTTCAGTAGAGCACATGCTGCATTCTGCTTGTTGGAAAACAGCTGGTCTCTTGTGCTAAGGAGCTAAAATAAACTTTCAGGGTTGGCGTCACTCAAATAGAGTTAATGGACACGCAAATGTATGTAAATATGTATGTATCAAAATGGATCTCTAACTCCTATTACTACAGTTTAACATAATTATCCATAATTTACAATAAAACAACAAATGTATTGCAAAAGTATTACTGAAACCCTTACCTATACAAAGGCATATGGAAATTGCTTACTTGAGCTACTGCCTTAAACACGGTATTAGAGAAAAGATTGCATGTGTTGTAACCTTGGTTAATCATGCGTGGGCACAGTCACGCCGCAGTTTTATTCTACCTGTGAGTATTTGTTCAGTGCATTTCAAACGGGTGGTGCAGTTTCCTGTCATTGGTGGACAGAAAAAGAAAACATTCTCTTAGAAATGGACTGGCAGGATAAAAGTGCAGTATGACCCAGTGGCACTTTTTTCCCTGGAGCCCCCCTTACCAAATGGACCCGTAAGGGGGAGCTCCAGGGAAAATCTCCTGTAAAATGGTGCCCCCCAAGGATAAAATTATGAACTATTTATAAACTAAATAACATTATGTGTGTTTTTAAATGTTCAGTTCTAGTTATAGAGGATAATGTATTTATCCATATTAGGCTTATTAGCCTGGTATCCTTTTAAAGCAAAGTCTGGTGGTCCCCTCCCCTCTCCCCCTCCTCTCATGGCGCCCTAGGCAACTGCCTAGTCTGCCTAATGGCAAAAACACCCTTGGTATGACCGGTCTGGGGGTTACTGTCCAAAGTACAGAGAAGAAGAAAGCAGTGGAGACAGGGGCCTTTTCTTTAATGAAGCAGGTGCAAGGTGCATGTGTTTCGATGTTAAATACATCTTCATCAGGTCACATGTTACCTACTAACTGACCACATACTGTAGCTGGCATAGGAAAGGAGCCAGGTCAGTTGGCTAAGCAAGATTTAAGATTACAGCTGTGGTGATTGTAAGGGAAATCAAAGACTATCTGTGTACTGTGTAGTTATAAAATCATGAAATAAATAAATCAACATAGTTAAGTAATGGCCTAATATGGCACTGGCCACAACACTGTCTTACTTTCCATTGGCATTTTCACACTTTAACACTTTAACGTCTTCCGAATAGACAGCTTATCTTTTTTTCCAGCTAAGTTTGTGGACTCTGGACCGTAGTGAAAACTAAAGTTGTGGGGGGGGGGGGGGGGGGGTTGCAGAGTTAAATTCAAGGCTTTAGTAAACCCAGTGCAATATAATCAAGTATGAAAATGCATGCGCACAAATTTCTATCACTCTTATTAACAACGGATCGTTTTTCTTCTTCAGAACCCTGGGAACCCCCAACAATGATGTTTGGCCTGAGGTTGAATCTCTGCCTGACTATAAGAACACCTTCCCAAAATGGAAGGGTGGCAACCTCCCCTCCATGGTCAAAAACCTGGATAAAAATGGCATGGATCTGCTGGCTGTAAGTACACTTACATTTACTTTTTTGTTGTGACATTGCTTTGTTTTATGTGCCCAGTGCATTGTGTCTAGTTGGTGGTTCCTGGACCACTACCTAGATAAGAATCTAATATTATTGCACATGATGTTATCTTTGCAATACAATGACAGAGTGAACCTTAATATTTATTTTTTTCATTTTTCTTCCTTTAGAAAATGCTGATCTATGATCCACCTAAAAGAATTTCGGCCAAAAAAGCCATGACACACCCTTATTTTGATGACCTTGACAAATCCATCCTGCCTTCCAGCTCTTGCAAGATGTGAAATGTATAGCCCCTGATTGAACTCCTTCTCAGTCGGGTCAGAGGCAGAGCCATACACACCACAACTGTCATAGATGCAATAAGATACACTTGATCCCACATCACTTTATGACACATACAGATCTAGTCCAAGATGTGGACACTTCAAAGGAGAAAACTCTTGGCTAATTGTGACTGACTTCTCTCTACCTTTGTAAACATCCCATGGATCTGTTAGAAAAGTGATACAGTTTTGTTATAATACAAGGAAAGAAGATACAATCCCTAAATATGTCAACATGTATCTGTTTTTCTCTTTTTGTAGTCTTTGTCTTTGTGAACTGTTCTCTGTTTCTGGTTTCTTTGCTTTTGTGTTCATTCTGTATGTTTGTGTTCATTCTGTATGTTTTGAGTAACTACTCTGTAAATATTGACTTGTGTGAAAAGATTAATTGGATCTATAACTTGAAAGTTGCTCTTCAAAATATATATATTAAAAGTGCACTTTGAGATCCCGATGATGTTTTGTAAATGCCTGCTTCATCTAAACTTAAACAATGGTTGTGCCTAAAGGTGCTGAGAAATTGAATTTTAAGCCATGTACTTTGTATATTTTCAGTGAGCACTAGAATGGGTCACGTCTTTTCACAGCGTGGATGTACCATGCTGTATACACCGACAAGCTCAAATTTGACCAATTGAGAGATCCTGGTGAAGAGTTAACTAAAAAAAAGTGTGTGTCTCGATAGACTCTTAGTAAATCATGGTATAATTACTAATTGTATTCCCCTTAAATTGTATATAATAAGGAATAAGCCATATCTAAATTTGACAGGCCTGCAGGGCATGAGCCTGTAGCTTCTCAGTCACTGTGGAAGGGACTGGTCTCCAAGTATACGCTCCACACTTCCTGGATACTGACTAAACTAAAGGTTGCTGTTCCTACATTGCATTGAAGTTATTGATTGACTGAATAACAGTAATAAAGCATAGCAAGCAAGCAAGAGTAGGCCTACAGTTGAATACAAATACATAATGTTAAAAGTATTGAACGCAAGAAAGTACTGTCTTGTTTTCTTAGGGCCCCTTGTGTCAATTCGTAGCTACACTGCATTCAAGGTCATTTAAATCTGCGATAATATAATCAGGCTATTTTGAGTTTTTATTTCGATGACAATCCTTTGTAATCTGTCTTTGTAAATACCACACCAGACACAAGGAAGATAAAGTATTGACAATGGTAGAATAGATGCCTCCAATGCTGCAAGGCGTGAACTTATATCTATTTAAAACATTAACTCATTATTTTGCAATTTGGCTAAGATTTTGGCCATTTTGTATAGTAAAGTGTCTTCTGAAGTCCACCTGTTATAACCCAACAGATGGCTGCACACAATAAATATACCTCCTGAGTCTGTGTGTTTGTCTTATATTGGAATGGGGACAGGATAAGCTCATAATAAAGGACAGCAATAGGAAATGAGGGACTGAGTCAATTCAAAGGAGCTTTTCCTTGTGATGAAATTGTGCATTTCCCGTCAGTCAGTCACCCCCTATGACATCATCAGGGATGCAAATCCTACAGTTACCAAGACTAAAGGCTGAACTAAACTCTGCATAGTATTCATTCACCAGTAATAGATAAAAGCAAGACCAACCATTTTGACACCAGGGCCCTCTATTTATTTAGTATTTCAGCCACAGAGGACCACCATTTGATGACATTTTAGCCCCACAGACTCCAAAACTAAAGCTTTATTTTGCTTTTGTTCACAAAACAGACAAACCTACAGATCAAAATGACCATTAATCTTCCACATTCTCTAGTTGTGTAGACTCGGGCTGGGGGCTGCATTCAGATGATGAATATTTTAACTCTTGAGAGCGTAAACATGAAACCAAATGGACCCGCAAGGGTCCATTTGGATTCATTTTTACGCTCTCAAAGACTTACATCTGGTTAACCAAAGGACCACTGGTGGTCCCCGGACCACCAGTGGAAAACCACGGTAGGCTACCCTTTCACAGGCCAGTCAGAGTCAGCCAATGGGCCGTATAATGCGGGAGGTACAGTATGCTGTACGCTCAAGACATTTATTGGTCAGTACAGAATTAATTCCTTCTGTTGATTATTTGATCCCCATGCCAGCACTTGCCCAACAGTTCTGCTGTCACCCAGACGGATGAGTGCCGTGTGCATGCTTCTCGCCCTCAGGCGTCTTACTTTTAGGACTATGTAAGGCTTTTTGAAGCAAATGGCACCAATCCTATGTAGTCACTTAACAGCAAACATTGTCTTCCTCAATGCTACGTTGTATTTTTATAGATACAAAAACAGGCCTCAGATTTGAAGGGCCATTTCACCCCTTTTATAGCCAGAGCTTATTTTAACCCATTTAAGCCTGACCTAAGGTTTTTGAAAAACTTTAAATATTTATATATCAGCATAAAAACAAATTGAATATTTGAATACTGTACATACTGTACTGGATCCAAATATGGATTCCCGTCCGTTAATATTTTCAAACTATCTGGGTTGTATGGGAAGTTTTCAAATCATACATTACTTTGCTTCATTATTGTAGCCCAGTGTTTCAGGGTGGATTCATCTGGAGCTGTTACTTAACTCAATGACTGTAATTCCAAAAGGTACCCACACCTACAGCGTGCAAAGTCCAAACAATAAGCCTAGCATGAGGCAGACAGAAACACAGGAAGAAAGAGACACTCAGAAAGCAGCAGGCACTGGGGTGTGTTTAATGTAGTGTGGGTGTGGTGAGTAGTTTGTGTGGGGTTAGGGCTAGCCTTGTGTTCTTCTGTTGTTGTTGATAGGGTTAATTGCTAGCTGACAAGCATTGTCTTCAGGCTGTGTGTGTGTGTGTGTGCGTGTGCGTGTGCGCGTGCATGTGCGTGCGTGTGCGAGAGAGAGGGAGCCCACAGTAAACAATGCAGTACACCTCGTCCCCCCTATTTCTGAAATTCCATTGAGGCTACATTTCCAAACATGTTTGAACAAGCTTGATTTTACCTTTACTCCCTTTCACCAACACTGCTAATATGTTTCCAATAGCATGGCAACAGAAAAAAATAAATAAATAAACAAATATAAATAATAAATAAATAAATATAAATAATAAATAAATAATAAATATATTGACCACCAAGCAGTGTCTACTTAAAGCAGTGTCTACATAAAGCTGCCTCACACAGAAACACAGAGATAGACTCCTGACCTATGGCCCACGTGACTCTGAAACCGTTGGTTCCCAAGGGTACACACACACACACACTTACTCACAAATCAAACATTACCTTTTTCAATCAAAATATTGCTAAAGAATTTCCAAAGAATTCTGAACAAATAAATGTGGAATGCCCTGACACCATCTGTTCTTTCTAAACTGATCCAAGCAAAGCAGGAGATCACAAGAGGAATATACAGATTCCCATAGAAACAAGTGGTCATCCACCTATTCCTTTTTCTCCTATAGTATTCTCTATTTGTTGATGTTTTTTCTATGCTGTTGTTTAATTGATTAATTGAAAATATTGGTCTACAATGGAAATTCACCAAGCAGCATTCAGCCCTAGCCGAGGGAAAGCCTGTGTTATTGTACAGTACAGTATGCCACAAGGCCACTGAGCTGGTATCGTCATGGGGTCTGTGATTTGTGTTTGTATAGCTTTTCTGTGTATGTGTTTATGTGTGTGTGCATGAATGTATGCATGTTCCGTACGTGTGTCAGCCTCTGCATGCATGTCTGTGACTGCTAAGTGAGCACAGAGCCTCTAACTTGATCAGAAGGTTGTGCATGCATAAAGATGTGATGGAGGACTAAAAGCTTTGGCCAGTGATGGGCTTTTAACAGGAAGTCCACTGCTGTCTGCAGCACTTTTCAACCAATGTCAACTTCAGACACACACAGGCACGCACGCACGCACAAACAAACACATGCACACACGCACGCACAATCAGGGTTATAGGGTTATGGACTCATTAGCCATGTACATTAACAGAGAGATGTAGAGAGAACCCAAAACCCCTTATATACAATCTAGCATTTCCTGTAAGCCATCAGTGCATGCCTGTTGATTTTTTTACTTCCGAAAAAAGATCCTTGTGGTCATTAAGTGTAAGCCTACACAACAATGCTGCTTCATTCACTGGATAATGTTTCCAGTAGACTGCAACCTCTTGTTAATCCTTGGCTGTAAATTCACAGAAAAGAGTCAGTGCCTGTATGTCATTGTAACCTTAGATTTCTATGAGGTTGTACTTCTATAGCCACCTGCTACCACATTTTCATTTTCCACATTTTCCATCTGGTTTTGCATAAATATACAGTATATGACTTTCATTTCTGCGTGTACAGAAAGGTTGCTTGATTCTTCACCTCAGCCATCGAAGAATTACCTCTCTCCTTTTCTGGCCTGATCCTAAGCTCTGCAGCCACTGTATAAATAATTGAAGCCCTGTGATGGCCAGCTAGATGGCCAGGAGGTCCATCTAACTGGAAGGCAATACCAAGTGGTGATTCATGCGCTGGTCGTCTACTGTCAATAGCAAATTCACATAAACACATTTATGAAATTGTGTGCTAGTACAAGTGTGATCGTGATCTAGTGTCACAGTGTGTGTGTGTGCGCCTGTGCAGCATGTCTGTGCCTGTGCTGTTAAGGACTTTAGTCTAACAGATTCCAGTTTCTGTTTTGTTAGATACTAAGGTCAGTACAGATACAAGATTCTCTAAACATTGACAGTTTAGTTAATGATTGACAGTCTCCCTCTAACAGCCTTTGCCTTGGCAGGGTGAGACCGACACCCTCATTCATGAAACAATGACTTGTGTCATTCTGCGCACACGTTTGTACAGAAGGGTTTTATATGTTATACGATACCATCAAACTCAGCAATAATAGTTTGGAAGCCTAACTTTGGTCCATTATTTCTAACTTTGATAATTGGTATTCTGTTTTAATCATTTTAATCGTTGCCCTTTGTCACCTGTAGAATGGGGTATATCAATGTACCTCATTGTACAGGTGTCTCAGACAACTGTACAATGAGGTACTTGTGGAATGAGTCTCTCTCATTCTTGGGCACAATCTAAGGTTGTCTTAGGTTTTGCCCAGGATTTTTTCTCTTTGCACATGCCTGGGAGTGCCATGAATGTGCCAAAGTCAAACTGAAACTGAAACGATTGCACTTTCCCATAACAACACCATATAGTGTTATGGAACTCAGTAGTGTGGGTACATCTGGAAGCACCTTCTCCTCATGCTGGTTGCCAACCTGAACACATTTTGAATTTAAAAAGTTTATATTATAAATATCCAAAAGCCATAAACTATTTTGTCATTTTTTATTTAATTTTAGTTAACTATAACACTGCAATTAGGTATCAGAATTAAAGCTATTTCCAGTTCTTTATAGTCGTTTTACAGATTAATTAAGGCAGTTTTACTTGTAGCAATTACTCAATTGTTTATCTATTTCATATATAACAACACACTTCTCTCAACCTTCCCTCAAAAAGCCATAATGGTAATTTTCCTGTTTTTTTTTTCTTCTTTTCTTTTTTTCTCTTGGCATTTGGGATCCAGACTAGCACCATTTCAGTTTTAGCATGACTCCAGCCAATCGCTAGCCACATCCATTAAAGAATATATGTCCTTGAATAACGAAGTGAAACGAAATGAAAATTAAGGCTGAGTATCAGGGTATTTCACTTTTGCTTTTGCACCTGAATGGCAATGTGGATGACTGGTTATTGTTGACGGAATGGGTGTTGTTGCCCTAACCTCTCTTTGCACTGCCTCAGTGAAGCACAAAATTAAACTTAATTGAGATGCCATGATGGCTAAACTGGTTTAGTGGAGTTTCACACAATACGTCTGGGTTCATGTGCCACTTGATTACACATGAGATGAATTCAACTAGATGTAATCAATAAGGACATCACATCTTATAATTTCTCTATAATTTCTCTCTCACACACATGCACGCAGGACACAGCTGCCTGCTATGGTTTGTTTGTCCAACTTGTATGCCTAGGCTTGTTGGCTAATAGTGTTGTAACCCAAATCCCTACCCCCCTGTGTGTGTGTGTGTGTGTGTGTGTGTGTGTGTGTGTGTGTGTGTGTGTGTGTGTGTGTGTGTGTGTGTGTGTGTGTGTGTGTGTGCGCGCGTTTGACAGAGAGAGAGAGATGCCACATATTCAGCAAATAATTAACTGGAGGAACCAACAGGAACCCAGAGACAGCCAAGCTTTTATGTTTTCTCACTAATTTCTTATCTCCCAATTCACCTCCCTCTTTTGCTCTTTCTGGCCCCCGTCTGTCTGTCCTCCTACACCCCCACTCCCTCTCTCTCTCTCTCTCTCTCTCTCTCTCTCTCTCTCTCTCTCTCTCTCTCTCTCTCTCTCTCTCTCTCTCTCTCTCTCTCTCTCTCTCTCTCTCTGCCCCCAAAGGCATTTCTGAACATGTTAAGCCTGGCAACCCTATTTTGGGTGTGTCTATAGGTGAAACCGAAAAAACCCAACAACAGGCTTTCAAATGTGTTTAGAAAATAAATAAAATATTCATATAATATAAATATATGTATATTGGTAATTCTGAATAAATAGTGGGCCCTGGTATGAAA
>CM076974.1:35091264-35143265 GCA_039105355.1 Benthosema pterotum
TTATACTGTATACAATGTATTATAGTTACAGTCAATGAATGATGTTACTCAATCAAAACGTATTTAGTAATAAATCCTGTTGACTTTGGGATGTGCTGGATTTCTGTCAATCTTTTATAACAGGGCTTAATATATAAGCCTACTATTTAAGGCCTTAACTGACAAGGGGAGAATGCTGTGAACGGTGAGCACAGTGCCAATGCTTCTAGGATAGAATTGTTATTAGGCCCAGATGTAGCCTATTTTAAAGACAATTTGTTTCAATAATTACAAACATGTAAAATCTTAGTGTCATGTTGCAGAGCCATACTGTGTTATCGACATGCCTGTTTTCTTTCCCTAATATTTCTTGCTGTCACTAACCAAAAATGATAATCATAATAACTTGAGTTGTAAACAGTGCTACTAGGCCTGTGTTATCTCAAAGTAACAAGAAGTTGTCAAAAATGTAGTTTCTCTTTCTCAGAGTACTACTCATCATCATACCATCTGACTCAATGCGCACTGTTTCCTCTCTCTCTCTCTCTCTCTCTCTCTCCCTCTGTGTGTGTGTGTGTGTGCGTGCGCGCGCGCGCGCGCGAGAGAGAGAGAGAGAGAGAGAGAGAGAGAGAGAGAGAGAGAGAGAGAGAGAGAGAGAGAGAGAGAGAGAGAGAGAGAGAGTCAGTGGGAGTCATTATCACACACTTGTCTCCATGGCAGGAAAGAAGAAATGAGTGACATGGTTTATTATACAGCTGAGACGACTTGTCACTGTTAAGGGCTTTCCCTTTAAAGTTACATATTTGCTGCAAAAAGAAGAATGTGACTTCTGTCCCCCCCAAAAACTGATGGTGATTTTTCTTTTTCCTTCTTAAACGACGACTTCCTGTGTAATAAAAGCTGGAGTCCAGCCTATATGTCCATATTTGGAGACGGGGACGCGCTGGGGGCGCACCTGTGAGCTGACGTCACACAGAAACTACCTGCTGCAACTCGTTCTGCTCGTTTAGCTCCATCCAGAAACCAAACCAACCCCGAGGATCTGAGGACTAACATTTCAAACCAGCTCGGGGAAATACAAGGAGTTGACGCTTGGATTTTAGTAAAAAACAAAGTTTTACTGCAAAAGGGAAAAACATTAAGGGGATTTCCAAACAAATGGGGACCCCACGGAGCGTGGAGTTGGGCGTTCTGGTCGTCCTTTTTCAGGTAAGAAAAAAGTTTCTGCTTTGGTAGAGAGAATTATGAGGCGACCGCATTGTCGATACAGAAATCGCCAAAATAACCGGATAATGATGTAAAGATCAAATAAAAACGCCGTAGAATGCAATGTAGAATAGGGGTTTTTTTTTTATATATATATGAATTCACAAATCTGTAGGACAGTTTTCCGTGTTGGCATCATGGTCGCCATCGATTTCCCCCCCGAGCTGAGCTGAGGTCGGTAACAGGAAGGCTCGGCCCAAATGATACTCAGCCCTGAGTATAGACAGAATTATGCTGTCGCAAACCCCGCTCACTTCATGGGATCAGACAGAGTTACGCCGTAAATGTCCCTTTTCAGGCTGCAACAGCCCTCCCAAGGGCTCAGTTTTGTGACCCCTCAATGTCTCAACATTTCGGCTGGTCCGAGTATTTGGTTTCGAGCCTTCATGTATTCGTGAGGTCTTCACCCTGTTGGGCTGACGATGACGTTGTCGATACTACTAACACCCAATTCAAGTTGAATTCTTAATATACGGTAATATAACAACCAAGTCTTGATAGTATTTATCGTCTGTTACGCCGTCGTTGCCAAGATGGAAATGCCAGGCGAAAAAGGAATAATAAAAACAAAAATAATGATGAGCTTATTTTGTGTCCACCACAATCCCTGCTGCTTCGATGTGTGTTAGAGGGGAATTCCACACACTTTCAAAATTTTACTACGTCATTAATATACCTATCACTCAGATGTTGTGTGGTCATGATAAAAAAAAGGGTTTTCAAGAAATGGAGTTCTGAAATGGTTCCCTTTTTGGGGAAAAAAGGGAAAAAAATGAATGATTCCCCTTTTAAACTAGTTATGTTTAAAAATGTGATTCATTTCCTAAATTCTTTTGCCAACGCCCTTTGAAGTTGTTATGAGCAGGTGATATGCAAGCTCAGATGTAGGACTTTGTATATGTGTTCTATCATTCATTGAAAGATGAATAATAGCCTACTATGCTATAATTTATTGGAGTAGAGTAAATTGTCATTCGTTTTTGCCCTTCCCAAGGTGCTGACACTAGCGGCTGGTTCCACATCACCAGGCTGTGAGCCTGGTTTCGAGGCGGATTTGTTGGTGTTCGAAGTGGACAGTGTGATACTGCACAAAGACAGGACTCTGGGCAAAGGTAAGAGGCAAACCAGGAAGTGTTTGATATGAACCTGGACCTCTACTGGCAGGTGGAGTGGAGCAGTCAGTGGTCACAGCAGGGGGGAGGGTGTGGTGTGTCTGCCCAGTGCCTTTAGGAATGTGCCCTAATCTGAATGACAAAGACATGTTTGTTTAACGACCATCTATATATCAGTGGGTATAAAACGTTTTTAATTTAATTTTAGACAGTTTTTTTTGTAACTGAGCCTAGATATTAAGCCATAGAGGTCAATTTGTTTCCTTTTGTACACTGTAAGAGTTATGGACCTGTAACGCTCTATTTTAGTGGTTTTCAGCCTTTTTCATACCAGGGCTTACTATTCAGCAATTGAGCCCTGAACCACCATTTGGTCCCAAAACTAGAGATCTTATTCTTTTGTTTTTGTCCAGGATAGCAGGCAAACAATATATCAATAGATCAGTAGATCAAAATGACCATTAATCTTCTACATTCTCTAGTTGTGTAGACTTGGGCTCTTTCAGATGATGAATAATTTAACTCTTGAGAGTGTAAACATGGCCCTCAAAGAGCTCCATCTGGTTAACCAACTTTCCATCATTTAGCTGGGGACCACCTGTAACACTCTCAGGGACCAATGGTGGTCCCCGGACCACCTGTTGAAAACCCCTGCTCTGTTTGAAACCCTGAGGGTACTGCAACCCATTTTGAGAACCACATGACTATATACTGTTGAGTGACAGAGCATTTGTCATTACTGATCTGGAATGTATACTTCAATGATATTCAGAAGGTGATTTCGATTTAAATCAAGTAGTGGTCCCCTAATAATGCTGGAACTGACCACTCCAGCTCTACAGTAATGTGCATTCAATTCAAATAGGCCTGCATATGACATTGCCGTTAAATACAAAATAAAATCAAGTGACTAATTCAATTCATATGGATCGTATAAGTAAACTGTTAGACAGACTTTATAGTTTGGGAAGAGCCCTGAAATCATTATGACCCATCCACTCAAACCACACACGGATACGTTCACTTTCACTACCAGCAGTGACACCCTCAGCTTAGGATATAATAACACTATTCCCTGGGGAGTGGGTTTAGGGCAGTGGTTTCCAACCTTTTCATCCCAGGGCCCACCATTTATTCACCATTTTAGCCATGGACCACCATTTGATCTCGAGTTTAATCTCTGACCCAAAAGCAAGGATTATCAAGTTTTTGTCCTCAATTTAGGAGAGATAACTGGCAAAATGTTGGTCAAATATCAATTCTTCTATATTTTCTAAGAGATTCTTGAAAATTAAGTAATTCAGACGTTCAAATATAATTTAACTCTTGAGAGGGTAAAATGAAACCAAATGGTCCCTCATGGGTCCCTCGGTGATCCATAAGATCTATAAGGGTCCATTTTAGTTACCAACTGACCATCATTTAGCTGGGGACACTGGTGGTCCCCAGACCACTGGTTGAAACCCCTGATTTAGGTGTTAGAACTGCAGCAAAGAGTGTCAGTCTATTAGCACACCCCACCATTAGTGGTGACTCCTTAACCACTGACTGCTAGACAATAACATTATTGATGATGCTAGAAAGGTTGACTAGGTACCTTCCTTTCTTTTAATATTAAATGGGCATTGGTAGCTAGCCTGGCTCAGCCCTGAATCGGCACCTTTAAAAATACTATAACTTTTTCCCCTTTGATTCAAGGATTCTGGCTTCCCTGCCTTTGGGGTTGTTGGTGCCGGGTTGAAAATCTGAGAACAGCACCTGATTGGCCAATAGCCCTGTCACTCATTTTGTTTCACTTAATTTTTCTTTTAACCCATTTAGGCCTGACCTAAGCTTTTTGAAAAACCTGATTTTTTTATATTTCAGCATCAAATAAAGTTAATTATGGAATACTGTACATACTGTACAGAATCCAAATATGTATTCCCGGCCTGAAAGAAGCATCAGGTTTTAGGTTTTGTAAACATCATCATCCGACATATTTTACTGCTTTTGTTCACCTGCTAGTAACGCTTATCTGCTGTGTTGTTTTTGTTAGCAACCAGGCTAACACATTAGCCATAGTAATGACAACAATGTTGTCTGCTTGCCCAATATTCTTGGGTTGGTATGAACCAATCACCATGAACACTGCTGCTTTGATAACGCCCATCCCAGAAACTGCTATGGTAGAGAGGGACTTCAGTCTGAATAATGAAGTGAAACTATATTCAGACTGAGGTCAGGCTACATTGGCACCATAATATGGTTCCAATGCCAAACAGCTGGCTAACAGCAAACCAGCTATGTATTATATACTGCAGTTCGTTTGCATGCAGTTAAGCCTGTTTATTTAGCATGGTCTTCCCATTGAAGTTGGCCTGTAACCATGGATCCTAAGGGGCTTAATAGTACTTCAACTCTATAAGACACTGGTTGTCTAATGTCACTATTGCACAGTACTTGTAATAGATACCAGTAGATGCTGAACTGAAACCAGACCAAATTTCCCCCACTTCTAAAATTAAATGCCCGGTGTTTGTGGAATAAAGGTTACACGTAAAAGCAGAAACTGAAGTGATGGCATTCCAAAACAAACTGCTTGTAGGCAGAACTGTTCAACTGATGTTCAGCTGTCATTCCCACAATTCATTGTGAAATAAAGCTGAGCAGAGGTGTACTTTAACCAAAACTGTTGCTGGGTACTATGGGTATCAGGTATTTGATGGCTACATTTTAGTTATAGGCTCAGTTAAGTTTTAGCTTCGGATCCTGCATTGGACTGTCTGGACTGACATACTTCATTCAAAAAGTCTGCAAGTGTGATAAAAGTGATATTTTACTTCAACTAAACAAAAATCAAGCAAGGTTTTAGTCTGACCTGATGAACAAGTTGGAGTTCGCTATAGCCTATGCTCTCACATTTAACCACTAATCTCCTCTTCAAAACATTTGAACACAATCCTGCCCAGACGTGCTTGTATCTTCTGTTTTAATGTTGTGATACATTACACATCAGCTTCCAGGAAATCTAACCTTATCTAGCCTGCCCTGTAGATATTTCTTCGTAACCAGTGATTATTGAGTGACTGTATAGAACATCATTTTCACCGGCTGTGGTAGTGCTTGAGTCATCAGGGTGGAAGTTTCACCGTCTAGTGTTGGTTGGAGCACTTGGAGGTTCGGCATTGTTAAGACCATTTAAACAGAATAAATAAAACCTTTGCACGTGAAATGAGCCTTTCTCTAGAATTAAGAGTTAGGTTGGGTTTAATCACTTGTTTATGAACCAACTGGCAAATCAACTGAATGGCCCCAGTTGTGTAGTCCTTTATTTAAAAGTCTGTGTGGAAGGCCCATCCCGGTGACTGTTTGCAGGGCATGTAGGTACAGGCTCTGTAATCTGCCTGAGGATGTCAAACCGGTCGACCTACTTTGAACAGCTACCTTGCTAAACAACTTGTTCACCTAATGTGAATAGAAGTGAGTGAAGCACATTTCTGTCAGGGTTACTACCATAAAGTATGCAAACAATTGTATAGCCTGCCTACTGTAGCCCTACCACAATGTAAATTGTTTGTGTATTAGTGTAGTTGTGACACTGGAAGTTTGTGAAATGGGTTTTGGTTTAGCATTCAATCTATGTCTATGTAAATTAGTTTCCTTTCATACTAGTGTAGAGTAACAACAAATAAAAACCAGGACCATGTTTCATCCAGTAATACAACTATATAACATTACACCTGCATATTCTCACTCAGTTACTGATCTAATGAGTAAAAAACAAAGAAAAGCTCCATTGTGCAGTGGGCGTTTGTCAAAACAAATCCGCTCTAGACCCCCCTTTTTCTATTGCAGCCAAAGTGACAAATGGTCATCTTTACAAAACATTAGTTTGCCCGAAGCCTTGCCTTGTTTTTAGTCAAAACAGGTCTTATTTAGGTGCAACGTGAGGGCTGAGTGGTTGGGGTGCATCACGTGACCCATGCGCACAATGCCCTGATGAGCAAGTTCCCAGTTTGGTTACTGGCCGGCGGCCAGACGATTTACTGGATGTCATTCACCTAGTTCTCTCTCTCCACACTTCCTTTCTCTCGCCACTGTCATTTTGAAATGCCCCATAAAAATAACTGTCATGGCCGGCCGCCCAAGGGGAGGTCACCTTAAGCAGAAGGTCCCACCTAGTCGTGGATATTGCTTGCAATCTCATGATGGATATGTATTGCGAGATGGAGCAATACATATCCAAAAAAAAAATAGAGAACAAAATAAAAAATTTAACCAAAAATAAAAATGATGATGATCAGTATATATTGATATATCAAGTTTATTAAGAAAATAATGATCATGAACAAATACAGTAAAACACTCACAGATCTTTAAATTAAAATAAATTGTCTAAATATCCTAACAAGGCGTCTGGCAAGGGAGCGTATTGCAAGTTTTGCAACTTACAGGAGGATCTTTGATAACGTTAAACAGAGGTACGTTCGTCAACACTGATCACCAGGTAATTAATAATTATCAGCATATCGATATAACAGCCTCTCAACCGATAAACCAATCTTCCAGGTGTTTGGTCAATAGATTGCAATATAAACCTATTGAATCACCACTAGTCCCACGTTTGATCACCCCTAAATTCTCCCATGCGCAAGTGTGAATACTAGTAGCAATCAGTTGCGTGAACTAAACTATAGTTGGCTAAGTTTCACCTTTTTCAACAATTTTATGCTGACAGACTAACACTGTCTTTTTGGGACATTCTTGCAATGTCTGTGTACACTGTTATGTATGTCATGTGGAAATGATGACTTTCTGCACAAGATGTAGAGGGCTTCCCATTTTCTTTCCTGTGATACAAACATGTGACATAAAATGTGATGGCAAGGAGAATTGTTATGTTGTTTTTTGGTCTGAAATTTGAAACAATTTGAACCCAAATCTTCTCTTATGAGGTACTTTGCTTAAGATATAAACAATAGGAGGTCTGTGTTGGCATTTGGTAGATATTAATTGTATGAATAGTGGCTATCCCCATGATATCATCATACGCACACTACCAGAGCTCTAGTGAATTATGAACGTACACAGTAAGTATACCAAGGTTGGCATATAATATAAGCAGGTGTGAACAAATAATAATTTGAAGGAACATAGTCATTATTATGTGCTTGACAGCTAACGCCCAGAACACACTGCATGCACCTCCAGAGTGGTGGCTGCTCAGCTGCAGCAGCTACTGCATCAACCAAGGAAACCTTTTATCACTTTCTGCCATCTACTTGACTTTGTTTTAGTTAAATGTTAGTTTGTAATCGTTCTAGTTAATCAAACTATTAGCATTAGCTGTGGGCATCTTAAACCATTCTGTACTGTACTTGTGGTGTTTTAACTTTCATTGAAAAATTAGCAGCCATTCACGGTTGCTATTTTAGGGGAGAATGTGAGAATGCAGCACAGATCTTTCAGTATATTCTTTCAGAGCGAATGTTTTGTAGAATCTACAATGTCAGAACGAAATGGGTTTAAAAAGTGTGCCTTTTTTGTATTTCTAGAATAATTTAATGTTAGGATAATTTATTGGACCTTAGTCGAATGTGGCCACTTGATATTTTATAGATTGCAATTGTTAAATGTAACATTTACATGTTCCAGGCTGTTCCAAGCAGCTCTTCCTATGACTGAGTGAAAGAAATGTATGTGTGTAACCTGATCCTACAGAGCAGAGTGCTCTTCAGCTGATGATAATCTTGTCCCCACCCCAGGCAAGCAATGGCTGGAGTCAGTCTGCATACTTGATGGCGTGACTTTGTTTGAATCACGGCATTAATAAGTATAGTATTGTTGCACAACAAAAATACCGGCGTGTATTGTAACTGGATTATTTTGAGTCTTGACCAGTTAGGCAGGGGACTGTATGATATTTTGTTTAATATTGATGGGGACACCGGTCGTAAATGTTTTGGCCATGTCTCGAGACCCCCCCCCCCACCCCGAGACACACACCCCCACACACACGCGCGCACACGCACGCAAACACACACGCACTCCCTACCCCCAATACAAATTGACTGCTAAAATACCCCTGGGCCCCCACAAAGGAGAAAAAAAAGAAGAAAAAAAGTGTATATGGGAAGTTATATATAGGGAGGCACCCAATCCATTATTATATTGGTGCTCATGTCTCCTCGGATACCTCTCTGATACATTACATAGGCTATTTGTTTACTGCACTGATTCGGTCCTGCACCACAGTATGATAGAATAAAGAGCTGCTTGTCACCGTTGAAACGCACAAATGATGATCAGATGCAAGTTTGTTGTTGTTTTTGTTAGCGACTGATCATTAGGCTGGTAGCAGCTTACCTGTCTATTTCTCCTTCAGAAAAAAATCCCCCCAAAATAATTCATTTGTCATGACTGTAGATGGGAAGCCTCCTTTTGTTAGTATAAGCACAATATCCAGATTCAAATAGAACCAAGAACGCTCTACATACATTTTTATGGCCCTGTAAGGGGATCTTGTAGGACTTGGTGGTGGAGCCAGAATGGCAGGTAGACAAACATTAAAGGTAGGGGAAGTGGTTTCACTTTTGTCAGATATCACCCAAAAAAATTTTTTTTTCTGTTAAAATGCTCTATTATAAGGTGTGGAAACCACATACGGAGTTTTCCCCCCTCCCCCACGTTAGCAGAGGAGCTAATAAAAGTTCCCCAGGTCACCACAATTCTCCTCCAATCAGGAGAGAGCAGCAGGTTCACATAGTGTAGCTACTTTTGGGGGCCCCTAGTGCACCAGGCTGGTACTACACCATGAATTTCAAATCACTTCCCCTACCTTTAAGTGATTTTAAAAAAAAAAAAAAAAAAAAAAAAAGGTTGAACTCAATTCAGTGTGGAGGAAGCATTGACTTCCTTTTAATAAGTATGATCAACAATTGGGGAAAATGGCTGCAACTGCTTCCCATTTTCAAAGCTATAGTTACTAAATACAAAGGCTTGCCGCTTGAGGTTAGATATTAGTTTTGATTCTGCTTCTATTTATTATTTTGTGTTTAAATGTATCTCTGGGAAGTCTAATCTAATCCACACCTTAATTTATTTGTGCTGAAGAACATTTACACATTACCCTTTCTCTTTATAGAAGACCATCAGAACCACCTGTTATTCATGTGAATAAGTTCCACTTGGTTTCATCATCTTACAACCCAATTTTCTTTCTGTCGTTTCCAGTGGGATTTTATGACTGCCTCCAGCATTTTGTTCTCAACTGCAGCAACAGACATTTCCAAGTAGACAGTGCTGGCTCACATGATCATGTATTGAAGGTGAGTACTCTGTAAAAGCTAATCTCAAACTGGGCATGCATAGATCCAGAACATTTCACACTCAACTGTTTCAGTATGTGAAAATTGTGCATTGAGAGAACGTAATTTACTGATGGGTGGATAGATCACAAAATAAGTGTTCCTCCTGTATTGTGTGAAAACCAGATACAGTACGTATATGCCTACATTCTTTTTTCCCCCCCTTTTTTGCATTAACAGATGAGTAAAGCCTTGACTCTACATGGAGGATACAAGAACTTCTCTATCCATGCCTGGGACTCCCAAGGAAAGAATATCACTGTGCCCATCTGTGTGCTGTATGAGCCTGTCCACCATCACCACGGCCATGGTCACCGGGATCACCTACACCCCCAGAAACATGGCCACGGTCATCATCATCGCCATCGTCATCACAATCATCATCACAATCGCCACCATCGTAATCACAACCATCGTAATCACCACAATCACAACCATCACAATCACCAAGGAGGCAATCAGCATCACATGGATAAGACGGCCTCTGCCAACCTCCCTCAGCATCACATCGCTGAGGTTGACTTTGCCAACCAACAAAAGCTGCAAAGCACTGAGCCAAGCACTATTCAGAGTATAGAGGTATGGAGACTCAGCAGACCATTAGTGTGGGGCATTACTTATGAAGTTAATTGACATCTCTCTTTTATGACTCGACACACGAGTGCTATTGTCTTTAGACAGAACAATAATTAACAGTGGTAAATATTTATTTTTGTTTGATTCTTTGTTATCCAGTTAACATTTTCTGTTGCATTTGCTGTTACAAAAATACAAATATCTATGACCAGATTATTATTATTTAAAGAATATTCATATCTCTAAAACAGCATAACTGTATTTCTCCCCAGGCTGCTGCAGCCAATCCTGGTGTGGTGGTCCTGCATTTCCCCAAGAAAACCACTCGAGGTTTGAGACGACAGAAAAGAGCCTGGGTTATCCCTCCTATCAGTTATTCAGAGAATGACCGCGGACCCTTCCCCAAAGCAATGGTCCAGGTGAGATCAGGTTATGCTTTGTACGGTTGAACAACATTAATTTCCTTTGTAATTACTGAAGGATGAACATGGTTCTTTCTCAGTCAAACAGGGATGAAGACAACATTCCTTTGAATTCTTCCACTGTAGAGCTCACATGCCTGGAGCACTGTGTATAGCTGTAAATACTTTAGACATGAAACCTAAGGGAGCAAACTCAGACAAAACAATAGTTATTTGTTTAATGTTCATTCTTTAAAAAGCCTGTACTGAACTACTGTTATTTTCTTACATGTTAATAGTTTTGATTCCATTTTATTCTTTGCAGATTAAGTCAGATGGTGGTGATGAGAAGCCCATGTTGTACAGCATTACTGGACCAGGAGCAGACCTGCCACCTGCTGGTCTTTTCAATATAGACAAAACCACTGGCTGGTTGTATGTTAATCAGCCCTTAGACAGAGAGAACATAGCCGTTTACACTGTAAGTACTGTTGTGTGTTTTAAGTGCTTTACCAAGCTACTAAGTATGCACATTCAATTTCTAATGTATTTCTTAGACTAATATAACAAAGTTTTCCAATTTGCTGTTTTTAACCAAGGCTGTGTGTTAATGGTTCTTAGTCTTAAAATTTCCAAATCTATTTGTTCATGCAGCTCCAAGCTCATGCTGTGTACGCACAGTCAGGACAGCTTGGTGAGGAACCAATGGACATAAGAGTGATAGTCATCGATCAGAATGATAACAAACCTGTTTTCACTCAAGACACTTATCTGGGACAAGTTCCAGAGGCCTCCCCTCTTGGTAAGATTCATAAACCAGTGTTTAAGTTCTGCTTGTGGCTGTATGCTTCATTGGTGTCTGTCACAATGTAGTCTAAGGCTCATTCTAATGTCTGTCTCTTTGTTTATTTCTGCAGGCTCTGTGGTGTGTAGAGTGAATGCTACAGATGCAGATGAGCCAAATCATGACAATTCAGATATCCGCTACTCTATTCTGAATCAGGAGCCAAAGACACCTGCTGATAACCTGTTCGCGATCAACCCAATCAATGGAGAAATCAGAGTCAATGCGAAAGGTTTGGATAGAGAAGTAAGTGATTTGCTATCAGTATTTTATTTTTTTTGCAAGTGACAAAAATACACACACGCACTGTGCGTGTGTCTATTTTTGCTGTCTATCAATACATTCAGGTCTTTCTGTGTGCATAGCTGTTCTGTGCTCTCATTGGCTGTAATATAGAAATTCTCTGGGTGCAGTTGCAACCCAGTTCATTATTGTATGATGTGTCCAGTCAGAGATAGAGCCAAACCTACTAGAGCTTTTCTGGTTGGATAGTCTGGGGAATCTTAACAAATCTCCACAACGGCATAATCAGATTAAATATTTCAGTGTGTAGGTCTAGTCAGTCTTTTTGTAGATTTTTTTTCTCCAATCTATACATAGGTGAGGCAAGTTTGCTGATTACCTGACACACTTCCATCATGGGAAGATATTGGCAAACAGGCAGAGAGTGAGATCTGTCAGATCTGTATTGTTGTAGTAGTAATACCTTCAACTTTTAGTGTTCACTGTGTTAACACCTCAATGTAGCTGCCCTTTTAAAGGGGCTACTTCTTTTCCTCAGACCTTAGGGGAAAAAACTGAAATGTTTACTAATGCGTGTGTGTGTGTGTGTGTGCAGCAATTCCCAAAGTACACTCTGGATGTACAAGCCGCAGATATGAGGGGTGAAGGGTTGTCCGGAAGAACCAGAGTTATCCTTACAGTCACAGATAGCAACGACAATGCACCCGTTTTCTTGAAAAATGTGGTAAGTACTAGTACATGTAGACTATCGTATGCTAGTGTATTACTATTTCTATGTACTCGTCTAGTTAACATGTGCTTGTGCTCTCCTAGTATGAGGCCACTGTCCCAGAAAATAAAGTTGGAGTCGAGGTCATCAAGATGACTGTGACGGACGGCGATGAGCCCCATTCTGAGGCCTGGAACGCAAAGTTCAGAATTGTTGACGGTGACCCTACGGGACTGTTCTCTGTGGCAACCTCCCCTCTTAACAAACAGGAAGGAATCATCAAGACGGCTAAGGTAGAAAATCTAACCATTTCTCAGTTTTTACTTTTAAGTCCTAGTTGTCGTTAATCACATCAAAACGAATGAATACTAAACACATACAGTAGATGAATAATACACACACAAAGGAAAGTTTGCATTCCCCTGAAGCTTGTTGAAGCACAAGGTACTCTGATAACATGGCCTGAATCATGTATTTTGCCATGTCCAGTCTCCAGGCCAACTTAACAGTGGTTTCAACTCGGCCATGTTTTTAGAGTACCTTATGCTTCAGTATGTTGACAAGCTTCATGGAGATGCTACTTTTCCTTTCCAGCTCAATTTGGCACCTGTCCAGCCAAAACTACTAGTAACTGCTGTACTGACCATGGTATTACGGTGCTTAACTGACCAGCCAGCTGTCCTGACTTGAACCGTACAGAGAATCTGGATTGTATTGTCAAGACGTAGGTGTGAGACATGAGACTGAACAATACAAATTAATTCATGGCCGCTATCAAAGCAAAACTGGGCTTCATAATGCCTCAACAGTGCTACAGGTTGATCAACTTCATGCCACGAACCATTGATGAAATAATTTGTTCTAAAGTAGCCCAAGTCTTAACTGCATACATTAATATACTAGTTGATAGTTGACATTTCTTGTTAAAACACAATTTTTAGTGGTCTCGTGAAATATTCTAATTACATTGAGATACGATTTGGGGGTTTTCATGAGCTGTACGCCATAATTAAAGAATAAAACTTTTTTTTAAATACTTCATTTAATGCACAATGGATTGAGAATATATGAACGTTTCACTTTTTTGTATTATATTATGGAAGAAAATAAACTTTTACACAATGTTCCAATTCACTGAGAAGGACCTGTATGTCCACAGCCCCTAGAAATGTGTAGCAAGTGACCAAAATACTGCCCTCCCTACCAAGCTTTCCATTGCCTATCATAACCAGTTGGGTTCGTATAGAAATATGGTTAAGCCAAGTTGGTTGCACCACAGTGGATTAGAAATCCTATTTTGCTGGTATTAATAAACATGTCTGTGGCATTGTTGTGCGTTTTCTCAACCTCTCCATCAAGGCCTTGGACTTTGAGTCGAACAGCAAGTACACACTGTTGGTTGCTGTTGAGAATGATGTGCCCTTCGCCATGAGGCTGCCTACGGCCACTGCCACTGTAACTGTGAATGTGGAGGATGTGAACGAGGCTCCCATCTTCAACCCAGCAGAAAAGTTGGTGGTGAAGCCAGAGGACTTGGCTGTTGGCTCGGAAGTGGTGGCGTACACGGCTGCTGATCCTGACACTGCACGGAAACAGAAAGTCTCGTAAGTTCACCCTCCAGATGTTGGTTTTAAAATTGATCTTTATTTTGTAATATACAAAGCACTTCTCTCAATGCTTTGGTTTGGTATGTATATGTTCTTGCATTTCATAATCCTCCCTAGTTGTTTTACTGTTTATTATTTAAGTTGTGGTCCTTGAATATAGTGTGTTTTGAAAAGGGCTATGCGTTTATTATTTAAGTTGTGGTCGTTGAATATAGTGTGTTTTGAAAAGGGCTATGCGTTTATTATTTAAGTTGTGGTCCTTGAATATAGTGTGTTTTGTGTGCAGGTATAAAGTACTGAAGGACCTGGCTGGCTGGCTCAGTGTAAACAAACAGACCGGTCTGATCACAGTGAAGTCTCTGATGGACAGGGAGTCCCACTTTGTAAATGCTGACAAATACACTGCTCTCATTGGTGCAGTTGATGATGGTAGGTGTTGTTAACTGTTGTTGTTAAACATGCTGCTGTATAAGTAAGGATGGCTTGACATGCACAGCTTTCATTAGAAAACACATGATGGCATTAGGTGTTGCCTTTAGGCAATAAAATTAAAATGACTCAAAAGTCAAAAATAAAAAAGTCAATACGGTACATCGCAATATTTAACACCATGATATCAATATCGAATTGCCAGGTTCAAAATAGTTTATTTTTGTATGTATTTTTTAATCCACCAAACGCCTACGTGCACCTAGGGCCAATCCTCATGCCATCTACGCAGGGTAGGCAGAATATTAATGGATTCCATTCTTTAATCCATCTTTTGATAAGAGTGTATCGTTGGCCAATCGTCCTTTTGTTGCCGGTCATTTGGGACAAAGTTGAACAAATTCTGCACCCGCACCCATTCTATCCCATGTATTCGAATGGCATTATCTCAGAGTCAACCCCTAAATGTTGCTGTTCTCTGTTAATACAACTGGACAATTTGTTCATGTCAGAAAGACTGACATCTGGCTGCATTGAAGTGTAGGATTGAACTTTTCATGGATTATATTGTTTTAAAATGTTCTAGTTGACTGAACTTGTCAGGGTCCATATACTTTAGATTTTTTTCAATGTTCTGGTATGATAAAAGCAGAGTCATTTATGCAAAATTGTCAATACATTCATGAATCGAGTCGGAGCATAATTAAGAATCACAAGTCGATTCAGAACCCTAAATATTGGTATTGTGAGATAAGTGAATCATTCCACCCCCACTAACATTGTCTCATTTATTTATATGAAGTACTTAGTTAAGAGTGGCAGTATGATTGGATCATTTGTGTGTTTCCCCAGATGAGATCCCAGCCACAGGGACAGGTACCCTGATCATTCAGCTACAAGATGTCAATGACAACTTCCCGGCCATTGAGGAACGTACCATCAGGGTGGGTCTACTCTGTCATGCAGATATATAATATACAATTACATTATCCTTTTGCTTACATGACATTCAGCATTCTTCTCCATGCATGGCTGGGCATGTACAATTTATCTTTATTTTACTTTTCTTACAATCTTTACTTTGGTTGCATTCCCCATGGTATACAGCGTGGCTACTGTATTTACAAAAAGTACCTGTTTTCTTCAGGTGTGCAACAAGGATTCCGCTCCCCAACTTCTTACAGTGACCGACAAAGATGGAATTGGTCATGCAGCACCATTCAGTGTTTACCTGCAAGGACTATCTAAACAAAACTGGACTGCTAGGATGAATGACACAAGTATGTTTCTGAATATTTTGGCAATGTGCATTTTGATGGAGAGAGGCTACCTGGCTTTTGCTAATGTGCTGGAAAAAAAGGTGGTGCCTTTCATTTATGTAAAAGACGTATCTAATAAGCAAGGGATCTCCTCTTCCTTTAGAGACGGGCATCATCCTCACTCTAGCCCAGGAGCTTCCCAGTGGAGAATACAGTGTGGTACTGACCGTGGCCGACACAGAGGGCAAGAAGCAGGAGAGCACCCTGCAGGCCACTGTGTGTGACTGCAAAGGACCTGATGTGGAGTGCAAGGCGCTGACCAAAGCGGCTGGCATGGGCCTGCCTGTCATACTGGGAATCCTGGGAGCCATCCTACTGCTGCTACGTAAGTATAGCTGTGAAATTAACTAAAAATATGTTAAAACCAGCATTAGATGTACTTGTACATGACATGAAAAAGTCAGAAAATACTTGGGAATCGACTAAACATTTTATTGTTTCCAATCAACATATTAATCCATGAGTCACGACTGTTTTGCAGTTCATTTCCATGAGTGTAACGACTTTTTTGCAGGCCATTTTGCTTAACCGTTGTGGCTGTTTTGCACAACAGTCAAACCGTTTCGCATAACGGGCACGGCGGTTTGCATAGTGGTCAAGGGTTAGGCTTAGGCTTAGGTTTAGGCATGTTTTACTGGGCAAAACGGTCGGCCGTCGCGGTCACAAATCTATTTAGCTCTGTTAACCTTGTATTATACTTTGCAGTTTACAGTGGATTGGCTATTTTTATTATTCAACACCGTAACTGTACACAAATCAGAGAGTCACAGCAGAACTTCACTAGCAAAGTAACATTTCCACATGTGACCATATCACCATAAATATTAAGTTTGCTATTCTATTGTCTCCACTATGTCTCTTCCAGTGCTGGTTCTGTTGCTGTTGATGTTCATAAGACGGAGAACAGGAGAGAAGAAGGAGCCTCTGCTTGTAGATGATGACGTCCGAGACAACATTTACTATTATGATGAAGAGGGAGGAGGCGAGGACGATCAGGTACATTATAGTACTCATGCATTGACCATGGACCGTCACATAAACTGGTATGAAGCCAGTGTGTATTATGTTGTCAAGATTACACTTAAGTTGACGATTAATTGACACACAAAATGATTGTGAAGTTGACGATTAATTGACACACAAAATGATTGTGATTTATAATTTGTTTTTTTTTGGCTTTGAATAGGTGAATAAAAAAAATGTCTTAACATATTTTTAACAATAATAATGCCTCTCTCTTCATTCAGGACTTTGATCTGAGTGTGCTTCATCGGGGTCTTGACAACCGCCCTGAAGTGTTCCGAAACGACGTGATGCCGACCTTCTTGCCACGTCCTGAATACCGCCCTCGCCCCGCCAACCCCCAGGACATTGGCAACTTCATTGATGATGTGAGTGAAGTCAATAAAGTTAATTGATCAGAAATGAGCAGTAAAACAAAACATAAATTATTTAATTTGACAGTACAGTCTTTCAATTTTAAGTTTAATTTGAAAGACTGTACTTGGGACCACACTCAAGTACTGGAGAAGCAATAAAAACCTAAAAGGACATCTTTAGTAGTCAATGAGTTAAAGAGTTGTGAAAGTATTTTCATTATTTGTTGATGTATGAAAAAAACATATGAAACAACAACATATGAAAATGGTAATCTAAGGCATAATCATCAATTAAATGATGACTAGTTGCAGCCCTAACTCCCTGTGCGGTCTCCTCTCCAGAACCTGAAGGCAGCAGACAACGACCCGACAGCTCCTCCTTACGACTCCCTGCTGGTGTTTGACTACGAAGGGGGCGGCTCGGACGCCGGCTCTCTGTCCTCCCTGAACTCGGACAGCAGTGGAGATCAGGACTACGACTGTTTCAGCGAGTGGGGACCACGTTTCAAGAAACTGGCCGACATGTACGGAGGAGGAGATGATGATGACATGCTGTAAAAAAAAAAAAAAGAAAAAAAAGGAAGAATGAACGAAAGAAAAGGAAACTGACAGAGCGTTCAAAAGACAAATGAATGGATTGATGGCTGGATGGATGGACAAGAATGGATCCCCTGGACACTAGCCTTTGCCAAACGATGGGAGTTGTACAGCAAATTCCTGAGTTAACCAGTTAACCATTTTGGTTTTGCCCTTGCGTGTCAATACTCGCACGTTGTGCTAAAACTCAGGATTTTTATGTGGTGATCCGTCGTATCGGCCTTGTTGCCGTGGAATGGATAGGTTCCATCAGTCTTCGCGTATCATCCAAACTCAGCTGAAGACTAAACGTGGTTTTTGTTTGTTCTGTGCTATTGCGACTTATGTGGGTGAATCTTTTTTGCTTGGTTCCTTTTTGCTGACAATGCCTGCCTCCCATCACCCAACGTTAACATTGCAGATTTGAACCTGAATCCTATCGTTCTGTTGTGAAGACATGTGAAAATCATTACGCATTCTATGATGGAATTTCTGACGGTAGCATAATGGGATTAATGTTTTAATATTTGTCAGGGCTCCCCTTTAAAGGGATGTGCACACAGCTGTGCTGGTTTAAACAAATACAATGTACAACACCTATACTGCCTCGTTTACAAGAGGTTGGAGCACTAGGGTGAATGTTTACCAGACCAAACAACCTGTGCTGTGCAAAAGATCACAATCATTATATTGTACAATTATTATAACGTTTCTTAGTGAGGCATGAGATAGGAGAGATAAAGATGAAATTATTTACTGAACTGACACTAACTAAATCAACCTCAGCATAATTTTGGTCACAAACATATCTATCACTAAATGCTTTTAAAATGTTTGATAAGTATGTATTAAAGCTGCAATCCAACTTTATTTTTTAGTGAATAAAAGATTATTTTGACTAATTGGAGTAAGTAATGTGATATTTAAGTGTTTGAAGTTGGTGTCCCTACTTTACCTCAGGTTGGATAGGACACCTGTTTGATGAGGGATATTGATGGAACCTCAAAGCACAATATCTCTCTGAAAGTTACGGATAGCAGCTTTAATTTTTACTATGTTTTGTTTCAATTTTGTAAAAGCCGAGACCTATGTGCTGTGGCTTCAGAAGAAGCATTATCTGCCTTTGTTTTTAGATTTTATATAGTTATGTTTTTTAATACAACAGTGAACGTGTCTTGTTTTTTTTTTTTATTAAATGCACTGTTATCCATACTACATTTTGCTTGTTATTAACATTATACAGTCCAATTACTTTTACATGGTTCAATTAAGAATTGATCCACTAGAGGGAGCCATGGGCCTAAGTTAGCCTCTTTTTGCTGGAAATATGGATTACCACAAACAAACTGTATTAAATGGTTTATATTCCATATTTCCTCACTTGCATAGATTTAGAAGAATACAATTTAATTGAACATTTCAGTCTATCAGACTGTACTCAGGTTTTAATCTAGCCGCAATCTAACTGGCGATGGGATGACTCCAGAGTTGCAATAGCCTCAACTGACTCCCCAAAAACAAAGTTTCAACTGTGATCTGCTTGTATTAAACTATGTTACACCCACCAACATTTTAGCTGTATCGATGGGTTGAATTATACTATATTTGCAAAGTATTTGATAAAATTCCCCCGTAGACATGAGTTACTTACGGTCGATATATTCTCTGCAGGTGACTATTTTTCCTCACAGAAAGTAGCTCATAACATGTCTATGGTGCATTTTTAATCAAACAAATGCTTTGCAGATAGAGGATAATTCAACCTTCCCATACATCTGCAATGTTGGTGAGTCTAACACTGTTTAATACAAGCAGATCAGACAAAACATTTTGTTATTGGGGAGTCCATAGAGGGTATTGCAACTCTAGATCACCTCATTCACCCCATTATAATGAAACCATTATAAATAAACAAATTTCATTGCAGCTAGTTTTAAATGTTCAAGAGAGAAAGACCTTGGAGTTTGTTTTTTACTGGTAGTTTCTAAATCTAAACTGTACTTTGTCGCCTAAATTGTGGGCACTTTGTCTATTTATTTTAGATATATAAAGTGAGTGATTCTTTAAAGGGAAAGTTACTCAGCCATTCACCTTTATTCATGTGAAAACGTTCTCTGTGATGCATCCAAGGTTCATATTTTAGGTTATTGGAGGAAGTAAAAGATTAGGGTTTTTTAAAAGTATTTTTACAGCGACCACAAATATGAACCTTGCCTGAAAAAACTAAAGTCTTTTTAATAGAATCAAAGAAAGCTTGCCTGGTTGAGTCATCATCATTCTTTGGAAATCCATGTGTCTAATACTTTATCAGTAACTTAAGCTAAGTTTTGATGGAAGGTCGGATAAAGTAACATAATGGAATAAGTGTAACCGTGGTATGGTCCGCAGGTAGTCAGGGTGCTGGTGTCGGAATCACAATCCATTGAAAACCCCTGCTATAAAATATCAAGCGACCCCATTCAACTATGGCCCATTAGGCCATTAAATTATTAACTATTCACACATATTTTTGCTTCCTCCACATTCTCAATACAAAATTGCAATCTCATATTTTACAATAAGGACAATCTCTTGATTCATCATGAATATTCAGTAAAGGGAAAAAAGTCAAGTATTTAGAAAGTGATAAAATGTAAAAAAATAAATAAATAAATTATATATATATATATATATATATATATATATATATATATATATATATATATATATATATATATATATATATATATATATATATATATATACAGGGGTGCACATAAGTGGTGCTCCGGTGCTCAGGAGCACCAAAAATCCTACAATGAGCTCCCAATCCAGGGGTGGAAAGCTCCTTTGAGCACCACACAGCTGGGGCTCATAATGACTGCCCGACTGGGCCAGTAAAAAAAGCCTTGAAAATGAAATAATTCTAACTAATGTCTAAAATACTACTAGTATTTCAATGGATGTAGAGTGCAGGTAGTAGTAGTACTACTAGGCTAGCCACTATTGCAACGCCCAAACTATCGCCCTGTACTGTAATATTGCACATTGATCAGGATGTACGGAGTGGAAAAAAGGGGTCCCAGGGCCGGGCGATGCAGGTCACCGCATTTTGGGAGCACCAAGTAACATCTCCAGGTGCTCCTCTGAGTACTGGACCAAAATAGTTATGTGCAGCCCTGTATATATATATATATATATATATATATATATATATATATATATATATATATATATATATATATATATATATATATATATATATATATATATATATATATATAATAATGATATTGGAACAAATCCTATAGGATCCAATAGGGTTTCCTTAAGAGCAGCATTTGTTCCAAAATTTTATAGGAGGAATCCATAGGACATTTTGACCTATGGATTTTTAGGGATGCGTGAGCTAATGCAAAAATCAAATCAAAGTATTTCTAAAAATTCACATTTAGAAAGACTGAGGGCCAGAAAAGTGCTGTACAAGATCTGAGAACAAAAGGTGAGAAAAACAAAAGGTCTCATCTGCAGTCCTTGAGACCCAGCAATAAAGCAAAAAGAATCAAATATAGTTAAAAGCCGTGGAGAAAAAGACTTTTAAGAGAAGGCTTAAAACAACGGAAGAAGAACCTTACTCTATGGGTCTAACCCGCAGGCGCGATTTCCGCCATGACTCCACACTGAGCTGCATCGTAGTTTGAGAGCTCCCAGCTTTCTTCCCCTTTACAAAGGTAAATCATTTATGACAGTATTTCCCAAAACACAAACACGAAAATGCCGTTCCAAATGATGGATAAAAGTGATAACCACCTGAACAACCACCAGAATGGACAAGAAAAGCAAACAAAAACAAACGACAGAGAAAAGTCGCGACGACTGGTGCCAGCACCATGGCTGTATGTGCATCGTCGTGCATTGACCTAATCCAGTTTGGGGTACGGGGTGCATTTACATTAAAACGTGTACATACGTAGTCCGATTTTAAATATGAAGTACTCTCACATGTTTCTACGGGTGTTAGACACTTGCAGCGCCAGAAATTAGGATTGCAGCATCCCGCATTGTTTAATAAATTAAAAAAAAAAAAGCATTTTTTGTATGCGCCCCTATCGGTGGGGAGGAGCGTGGCACTCTGGGTGTGTTCCATATTATACTCAGGCTGACCGCACTACTAATAGGGGTATGTGGTCCAGCTATGCATGATGCATCTGTGTGTTTACGAAACTTACCCAACCCCCCAAAAGTACCCGGGGATCTCGGATAAAAATGCTTTTTATTAAACAACGTGGCATGCTGCTGTCCTAATTTCGGTTCCATAGGAGAGTTTTTTTTTTATTATTATTCGGACAGGGACATTTGATATGTTGAACGTTTATCTCTCTTCTCTTCTTTCTGTTTGTCTGTTTCCCCCTAATTTCAATACTACATTGGTTTTGATCTATAGTTGACTAGTATGTACATAAGGAAAAATCATTTTCTTTCAAGAGACTCTCTTAAGCTGAGTGGAACATGGACAAACTGAAAGAAATTAGATTCTTGAACACCTACTGTAGTTGAAGGAAGTAGCAAAAGAAGGGTCTCCATTTTAATACATAACTCCAGCTTTATATACATTTTTTCATTTTATATTTATGTTACTTTATGTTTCTATACCCCTGGGTGAAAATACAAACCTTTCTCTTTTGAATTAATTGACAAGGAGGTACAGGGCGGGAAGTACAGAGAGTTGAAAGAGGATAAAATGTTTAAATATTTGATGGAGGACTCAGCCCTCTTGGATGTCTGGAGGGACCTTCACCCAATGGAACGCAATTACTCCCATTACTCTGCCACATATATTGTCTGTTTATATTCAGTGTTGACGGACACAGAATACTAGTTTGCACCATTGGACCTATGGATGTATCAGATCATTCAGCAGTTTAGGACTACTGGAATGCCCAACTCCACGCTCCGTGGGGTCCCCATTGGTTTGGAAATTACCTTTTGCAATAAAACTTTGTTTTTCTTAAAACCAAATGTTAACTCTTTGTATTCCCCGTGCTAGTTTGAAATGGTACTCCTCAGATCCTCGGTGGTTGGTTTGCTTTTGTTAAAGCTGGATGGAGCTAAACGAGCAGCAGGTAGTTTCTGTGTGACGTCAACTCACAGGTGCGCCCCCACTACGTCCCCGTCTCCAAATATGGACATATAGGTTGGACTCTCTGACATTTTTATTCAGGAAATTGTTGTTTAAGAAAAATCCCCACAGCTTTGTGAGCAACAGTCAACCATACCACTCCCATTTTCTTCCTTCCTGCCATGAAGAAATGTGTGATATAGATGATGACTCCCACTGACTCCCCCCCCCTCTCTCTCCATGCGCACACACAGACACACATAAACACAGGCTACACAGTGTGCATTGACATTGTGTGATGAGCAGATAAACTACATGCTGTATTGAATTGACCAGAAAGTGAATTCCAAGCACATTGTAGAGTATATGCAACAACAACACCAAATGGGGTTTCCCATTTGAAATTATTAAAAGCAAATTTACTTTAAAATGGGTTATACTGTATGCTGTAATACAAAATACTAAAACTAAGCATTTTCACCAAAAATAAAAACTAGCAAACAAAACTAACTGAATTAGAAAATAAAATGTAAAAAAGAACTTAAACTAAAATGAAAAATCCACAACCATTATAACCTTGCATAATTGTACATATAATGTGTTGTTTCTGTTATGGTTTTTATAGGGTGACCATATTCTGAAAGGAGAAAACCAGGACACCTTAGCGGGGAGTGCTTTACAATTTATGAATGTTTCAAAGAAAGAAATAATGTCTCAATCAACTTCTCTCAGACATAAGTTAACAACTCTGAACAGCAACACTGAAACTCAGCCTCAATTTCAGACATGAATGCAACAATGTCTGTTGTAGGCTATTGAAAAAGGTTAACAATTGCCCCGGTCTGAATACAGGGAATTTTTTCTGTAACTCGTCTGTAAACGTGCACTTGCGCTTGGGCATGGTGGTGGAGACTGACAACCACGCTGTCTAGTGTCTACTAACTGATTGACGAAGGCTGCCTGCACTGACTCTGCTCAGGGCTGACGTCATTGTGCGCAGTGTCCTAGTGCCTGTCGATTTACTGGTCCGATGTAAGCAAAGACGTGTCGGAAAGGAACTGAATGAAAGTAATTTTACAAAAACCGGGACATTTCCTCATTTTCTAAAAATAAACCGGGACACCCAGGACAGGACGTGAAATACGGACATGTCCTGGGAAATACGGACGTATGGTCAGCCTAGTTTTTATATACTGAATCCAATGCTGCTATATGCTGAGTGATACAAGTGATACGTTTTGTCAGGGAAAGGGGAAGAGTAATTAGAATAATTACTAAGACTTGAAATCTGCCCCACCAATCATGATGGCATCCAAACAATTTCGCCTGCCTCCCCAGTTGGCAAAGGTTACATCCGGATCTGCAGGTTGTGGTGTTCTCTGCAGCTGGCGGCTGCATACAGCGGCAGCCTGGTTGTAACTGCACTCACTTCTCTACTACAATAATTTCACATTGACATGCCTCAGAGCGAATCTCTCAAACCCTTTCACAGTACATAAAAAATCTACAACTCTAATTGTGTAATTGCAACCTTGCATAATTATCCCTTCACTAAGTCCCTCCCCAATCCGGCCTTGTCCAATAGGCACATTTAGAAGATGAAAGCTTGACCTGGAAAGCAACAGTTGCTAAAGTATTTGGATTGGCGTTGGACAGTGAACAAACACAGTAAATCTGGCTGGGAGCCAGGCTAGAGCCTGGGGCTCTGGTGGAGAACATCATGGTAGAGATGATGTTTACTGGTAAAACCGAGTCACCACTACCATAGGCGGATTATGAAATTAAGGGCCCCTGGGCCGCCACCAGCCAAAGGGCCCCCCTACACCGGAGGATCTTTCTGCCCGGCGCGGCGGCATGATGGTTTAGGACATTTTGGGCTATTTTAGTGACACAAAATTAGTAAACCCATTGTTAATAAGGACCGTGTGCACCATTATTATTCACTTTCATCCCTTTTGGGGTGGGCCCTGAGCTTGAGCCTCTTAGCGATCACGCGGGGACTCAAGCTCAGGGGCCCCCCTAGCTCAGGGGCCCCCGGGCCTGGGCCCAACGTGCCCGTTGGATAATCCTTCCCTGACCACTACCGGTATGTGTCGTAATAGAATTCTCTGGCAATGAACCAGCAACAGGAACCAAAACCACACAGCGCTTGCACTTCTAATTTACAAGTAACTAATTTACGTCAAGGCTTTAGGCAGTAGGCACTGGGCAGGCACTGTGGTGATCACAGATAAAGATAAATAACAAGCCAGCAGAACTCTTTTCAACATTTTATCTTCTTCACAAAGACCAACAACACATGTGTTGAACTCAAACAGCCTTCATCAGTGTTGATCAAAATATTAACAGGTAATTACAGGAATTACACAAACTGGCCGTGTGTCATTGCTACAGGTTATTGTTAGTAAATAAAGCACTAAAACACTTGTAGAAGACAGTAAAGACTTGAAGTATACGCTCATCTGTCACTGAAACTGAAGCGAATGTGAACTGTGAAACCAACACGTTGTCCGGGCCGGACCTAGGCCTGGGCATGGGAGGGTGATGCCCTTCCTAAATGCCCTGACTGCCCCATCAAACATGATGGCATCCAAACATTTTTTTGCCTGCTTCCCCAACTGGGAGCCGTCTGGAGCCGCACCCGTATTTGAGTCTTATAATGAAGTCTAGACTGGCTATATTAGCTTATCACAATCAGGTCAGGGTGGTGGTCCCTTTTTCACAATCGGTTGAAAATCCCTGCTCTAAAGTACACATTTTTTACAATATTGGAAAAACTGTTGCTAAACATAGTTTAATCTCCATATTTTGCAAAGCCATTCATTTCCTCATATTAAAAATAATAAAACGGTGCTGTGCGGTGCACAAGAGATGTACTCCGTAGTGAACCTGCCCACTGGTAGCACCGGACACTGCCATGCCTACATCACGGCTTCTCGGGAGCCATGATGCAATCATGGCTTCTCAGAAGCTATGATGTTCAGGTGACTCCTGCCATTCACAGTGTGAATTCTTTCACACCCTTGACAGCACATGTACTGTAGGTGTATGGCAAAGCAGTGACTCATAGCACACATGTACAATTTATCAGAATTATAGCAAATTTCCAGTTTTGCTCAACTGATTCACACACTGTTTCATACTCTGATGAAACAGTGTGTCGTATCACATACAGCAGAAATTGATTAAGCACATCAAAATCATATAGAAACAACTACTGTGTGTGTGTGTGTGTGTGTGTGTGTGTGTGTGTGTGTGTGTGTGTGTGTGTGTGTGTGTGTGTGTGTGTGTGTGTGTGTGTGTGTGTGTGTGTGTGTGGAGAGAGAGTGTCAGTGAGTCAGTGGGAGTCAACAACCATCATCACACACTTGCTTTCATGGCTTGATGCAAGAAATGGGTGTGGTATGGTTTGTTATATATCTTAGTCGACTTGTCATTATTAAAGATTTAGGCAAAAGAATAATGTGACTTGCTCCCAAAAAGCTCTGGGAGTTTTTTTTTTCTTAAACGACAACTACCTTCATGAAAGTTGGAGTCCACTCACACAGAAGCTACCTGCTGCATCTCCTTCTGCTTGTTTAGCTCCATCCATCTGTGACTAAACTAACCCCTGAGGAGTGAGGACCACCATTTCAAACCAGCCTGGGAAATACAAGGAGGAACGCTTGGATTTATTAAAAAGCAAAACAAAGTTTTATTACAAAAAAGGAAAACATTAAGGGGTTTTCCAAACCAATGGGGACCCCACGGAGCGTGGAGTTGGCAATTCTAGTTGTCCTTTTTCAGGTAAAAAAAAGTTTCTGCTTATGTGACTGCATTGTTGATACTGAAATTGCTGAAATAACCAAATGAGCATGTAAAGATGAAATGAATACGCTCTAGAATGCAATGTAGATTAGATTTGTTTTTTAATATGAATTCACAAATCTGTGACAGTTTTCAACATACACTGTTGAAAACACTGTTGAAAAACACAGTTAGAATAATGAAATTAAACAATAATGGGATTCAAATAGCACCACCTGCTGTTGTCTAGCACAATGTTGTCTAACAATGTGTCACTGGCTGGTTGTTTTCAAACACACTGAAAGGCATACTTCACTTTCAAAAAACCCTTTTGTGATTTTATTGTTTACTCGGGCTCATGTAAATTTTAGCTGTCCCACCCCCTTCCTATACAAATCCATTATAACTTAAAAGATTTTAACCATGATAGATTTAATCAAAAATAAAACAATATTTTAAAAATAAATGAAAACAGTAAATGAAAAAAAAGAAAAGAAAAAAAAAGTCGAGTGTTTTTGATGAATCTGTCATGGTTTTAATATAATGGCTTTCAATAGGAAAAGCGTGGGGCAGCTAAAATGAACATCAAATAACTAAATACTGAATCAAGTAATGTAAAAATTGTTTGTGGTGTTCACATGAGAAAGAGTAGATGATAAAATGACTAAAACGTTTTTTTTTTTTTTTTTTTTTATATATCTTCTGTTCTGTTCTGAATCCAACTGAATAAATAATGAAATAATGACCAGTGTTGGGCATTGTTACTTTTTAAAGTAACTTTGTAGGTTATTGGACAACTGCTCATGAAACTAATCTCATTAAGTTACAAATTACTTTATGAGAAAAGTAACATAATAGATTATTATTATTTTTTCATTAATTTCCATTACCCAGCATTTTTATTTTATTTGTGTTTGATATTATAGTTAATAGTTGGTTACATTGTATTACCGCCGGTATGCCTACTGTCATTGTGCCACATTATCATGGCCCATATTAATTAAACAAGAATGATATACAGACAGTTATACACCATACTACTTGGCCATAGCATTATCCCCTTAACATCTCTCTGTTATCTTAATCAATGAATTTCGCCACAATCGACTGCCTATATCGGTACATGTAGAACTAGACATAAAATCAAGAGTACTATATGCCATGCATGGCATATAGGAAAGGGCCTTCCCATGCCACGCACAGCGGCGCATATGAACAACCACCACCAACAACAAGTCGTGCCTCATTTGAACTACAAAATACAAACGTATATCAGAGACAGAGCGTTGATTATACTTGATTAGTGCTTGAGATGATAAACGATAATCAACTTCTAATCTAAGATTAGACCTCTATAAACTCTAATCTCATGCTCAGTTGGATGTTGGTATAGTCAGTAGTCACATATGAAACACTCTTGTGTTAAGGTGGCTGATAAAGGTTTGCACAATAGGCTGTCATCATTACAGAGGCTATAATTATGCATTTCACACTACGCATTTCCTACAACAGTCATCGCTGCATCATATTGACAGGTCTAGAAGAGTTCCACATGTTTTTGGTTCATTGTGAAGACAATGAGTTAGAGGGGTAATGCCCATCAACCAATGGTGCCGAGTCAAAACTGCAGACACAGTAAAAGTAGAAAAGAAAATAGGGGCTTGCACCTTAAAGTGAGTTGTGACCCCCTATTTTCTTTTCTCCTCATTGCGAAGACAGCTCAAATCCCACACGGCACATTCTAATTCTTTATGTATTTTCATCATTATTCAGTTTTATAAGTTCACAAACAATCATATAGGAATAAGATGAAGAATCAGTGAAGTAGCCCTTCCTGAAACATTGCTGTAAAAATGAATACATAACAATGAGCTTGTTTTGTTACACAATCCATTTGATTGCTTTGATGTGTGCTAACTATGAAAAGTAATGGGCTATTTATATGTTTAAAGCTACAGTAATTGAGGCAACCTTTTAGCCAAGATAGATCTATATATATATATATATATATATATATATATATATATATATATATATATATATATATATATATATATATATATATATATATATATATATATATATATATATATATATATATATATATATATATATATATTTGCATTTTTCCCGTTTATGTTGCTTCTACTTTAATGCTGCAGCTGTTTGACGAACAAAACATTCGTCAGGCTAAGGATAGGCGTGGCTAATTTGTGAGGGGGAGGGCGGTTGTGTTGGGGTTAGGCAGCATTTTAGCCAATCACAGCACAGCAGTCTCCAGCAGATTCATAATGAGCCAATAGAGTGGAGGTGTGGTAGATTCTGTTTTCAAACAAATCTGTTTACAAACACAGTGTTTGTACACACTAAAGTTGCCTCTATTACCTTTAAAATGTGTGCCTTTGCCAACACCTTGTGAAATTGTGTGACGAGTCTGTCTATAGGTGAAATATTTCAGCAGGTGACATGCAAACTCAGATGTAGGACTTTGTATATTTTTTCTGTTGCTTCATTGAAAGATTAATAATAGCCTACTATGCTTTCATTTATTGTAGTAGACTAAATTGTCATTCGTTTTTGCCCTTCCCAAGGTGCTGACACTAGCGGCTGGTTCCACATCACCAGGCTGTGAGCCTGGTTTCGAGGCGGATTTGTTGGTGTTCGAAGTGGACAGTGTGATACTGCACAAAGACAAGACTCTGGGCAAAGGTAAGAGGCAAACCAGGAAGTGTTTGATATAAACCTGGACCTATACTGGTGCTAGTTTTCGGATCCCACCTGAAATGAAGCAGATGGACGCTAGCGGGTCCATTTGGTTCTAAATGTATGCTCTCGGAAAAAGGGAACTAAAAGAAAAAAAAATCATTAACACAACTTGATAGAGCCGCTACGCCATTGGACTGATCCCATGAAGTGAACGGAGTTTGTGACAGCGTAACTCTGTCTATACTCAGGGCCGAGTATTATTTGGGCCGAGCCTGTTACCTATGTCTAATGTCACTATTTCACATGATACTTGTAGTGGGTAGATGCTGAACTGAAACCAGACTTCCTGCGTCAGACTTACTTCATATACTTCATACTTCATTTCATTCCAAAAGTCTGCAAGTAAAGTGATATTTAACTTTAAAGGGCCACTTTTCAACATATCTTCATATAATAGGTCCTCACTCATGTACATGGTATTTCTTTTACTCAGTCTCTCACAGGAGGGCTGTGGGCAGTTTATACACCGTTTAGAAGCCTTCCAGTGACAGGGGCACAGTGGTACAGAGTTTAGTGCTGGCGGCGTGTCTCCTCCTCCGCGTCATCAGTGCCCATAGCTGAGGCGGGGTTGACGAAAGGGACTTCCTGTGTGGAGTTTGCATATTCTCCCCGTGTCCCCTAGGGTAGGGTATCCTAGGGTAGAAGATACCTACCTACCCTAGGATACACAAAAACATGCAGTAATCCTGGGCTCTGAACTGATGAGGCATGATGGAGGGGACTGGAACTGGTTGGAATAACGTATTCCTTCCACGCACTACGTCCAACCAGGGAAAATCCCCCCTGTCAGGTGGAAAGAAGGCAGCTTGGACTCCTCATGCATTGAAGGAAGCATGAGGCCAGTCCGCTGCCTCCCCAGGTTGGCGGAGGGTGTGTAGAGCCCAGGATCACATTAGGAATTGGCACTGGGTGAAAAAACGGGTTGCAAAATCGTGGTATAAAAGATATTTTAAATATATTTTTATGAATACCGTATATTTTTAATCTGCCAATCATTATTTTGCAGATTAGAAAAACAATGTATATTCATATTTCTATTTTTATTATCAGAAAAATGATGATGGCTTCCATTTTCGCATTGCAACTTTTCAGCAAATAGAAAGCCTACAGTTTCTATTAACGTGGATTCCCCATTGATGATGCACTTTGAAGACAGGTTTCTGAACCGCCCACAGACCGACACAGATCGAGTAGGAAAAAAATAGGGGCATTTTATTATGTACATTAGTTAGGACCTATTATATGAAGAATAAATTGGTGGTGAAGTGGTCCTTTAGACAAAACAAAAATCAAGCAAGGTTTTTCTGAACTGAACACGTTATAGCATATGCTCTCACATTTAACCACTAACCTACAATGTTTCAAAGTTGTGATACATAACATGTCAGCTTTCAGGAAATCTTAGCTCATCTAGCCTGCCTCATCTAGCCTTTAGATATTTCTTCATAACCAGTGATTATTGAAGCGATCATTATTTTCACTGGCTATAGTGGTGCTTGAGTGGAAGTTTTACAGTCTGGTGTTGGTTGGGGGAGTTGGAGGTTCGGCATTGTGAAATCTTTGCAAGGGAATTGAGCGCACCTTAGAACCTGTTACTCATGTGAATAAGTTCCACGTGGTTTCACATTCTTGCAACCCAATTTTCTTCCTGTCATTTCCAGTGGGCTTTGATGACTGCCTCCAGCATTTTGTTCTCAACTGCAGCAACAGACATTTCCAAGTAGACAGTGATGGCTCACACGATCATGTATTGAAGGTGAGTACTCTTTAAAGTCTATTCTCAAACTGGGCATGCATCAGCAAGTGTACAAAATATGTCAAAATGATGTGCAGATCCATAATTTTTCAGTTTCAGTATGTGAAAATTGTGTGCATTGAGCATATCATTTACTGATAGATGGATGGGTCATAAAATAAGTATTTCTACTATATTGTGTCAAAACCAGATATATGCCTAAATATAATCTTTTTTCTGCATGAACAGGTGAGTAAAACCTTGACTCTACATGGAGGATACAAGAACTTCTCTATCCATGCCTGGGACTCCCAAGGAAAGAACATTACTGTGCCCATCTGTGTGCTGTATGAGCCTGTCCACCATCACCACGGCCATGGTCACCGGGATCACCTGCACCCCCAGAAACATGGCCACGGTCATCATCACAATCACAACCATCACAACCACCAGGGAGGCAATCAGCATCACATGGATAAGGCAGTCTCTGCCAACCTCCCTCAGCATCACATCGCTGAGGTTGACTTTGCCAGCCAACAAAAGCAGCAAAGCACTGAGCCAAGCACTATTCAGAGTATAGAGGTATGGAGACTGAGCAGACCATTAGTGTGGGGCATTACCTATGAAGTTAATTGACATCTCTCTTGTTATGACTCGACACACTCAAACTGCTTTAGACAGAACAAACAGTGGTAAATATTCATTTTTGTTTGATTCTGCATAACTGTTTTTTTCACCAGGCTGCTGTAGCCAATCCTGGTGTGGTAGTCCTGCATGTCCCCGAGTCCACTAGAGGTTTGAGAAGACAGAAAAGAGCCTTGATATTCACTGATTTTTACGTAATTGAGAACCAACGTGTCTACCCCAAACAAATTTATCAGGTAAGAGCAGGTATGCTTTCAATGGTTGAAGAACAACATTAATTTCCTTTGTAACTACTGAAGGATGAACATGTTTTTTACATATAAATAAGTACAGAGAAAAAAAGAAGGAAAAACTGTATGGCAATAACAGCCAAAGAAACATGGTTCTTTCTCGGGCAACATTCCTTTCAATTCTTCCACTGTAGAGCTCACATACCTGCGTATAGCTGTAAATACTGTTGACATAATCAAAGCAAAACGAGGCTGTTCATCTTTTAGAAATCCTATACTGGTATATTCTTACATTTTATTCTTTGCAGATGAAGTCAGATGTGACAAACCTGCCGCTGCTGTTTAGGATTACTGGACCAGGAGCAGACCAGCCTCCTGTTGGTGTTTTCAGTATAGATGACAAAACTGGGTGGTTTTATGTTAATCAGCCCTTAGACAGAGAGAACATAGCAGTTTACACGGTAAGTACTGCTGTGTGTGATGTCTTACATCTCATCATGGCATAAGGGGCCCGATTTTCGTAACATTTCCTGCAGCCCGGACCGAATTCCCTTATTGCTATTTTCGTCCTCTTTCCTCTTCCCTTACCCCACTATTCCTTATGACGACACCGTTATTTGCGACATGAATTAACTTGTGACACATTGCTGCTGCTGATTCAGTTTCACGTTTTACCATGTATCACCGAAGTCCTGATAGATACGTTTCACTTGATCCCCTTTCATAGAGAAGACCTACCCGCATATTCTATACAGCAAATCAGAGATTAATGTTTAACAGTCATTTTGAAATGTAAAAAGCACTTTGAAATGTAAAAACAATGTTCTAGAAATGACCAAGATATGATTGATCAAAAATACGAGTGAGAATTTTCGCACATGGAGGTTGTGCAAACAAGCCGTAAGCTTAGCAGTATGGTATAACGGCAATAGACATGGGTATGGCATGAATTAAAGGCAATGGCGAGACCAACACAGATCGGATGAAAGCTAAAAACGCCCAAACCACACCCATACATAATGTAATGGGTCTAGGAGGTGTTTAAGGGAAATTAACATCATTACCATCCGGTAAGGGATGGTAAGGAAAATAGCAACTTTATGCTAGATGCTCTAATTGTGTATTGTGGCGATGAGACAAAAATGGAGCCCTAAGTGTTTTAAATGCTCTGCCAACTTATATTTGTATGCACATTCATCAGTATGGTCTAACGTATTTCTTAGCCTGATATAAGTACATTTTCCACTTTGCTGTCCTTAACTAAGTTGTTAATTAGGCTATGCGTTTTTAGTCCTTGACTTGAGTCTTCATATTCCAAATATGTTTGTTTATGCAGCTCCAAGTTTCCGCTGTGTACGCACAAACAGGATTGATTGCTGAGAATGAAAAAGACATAAAAGTGATTGTGATCGACCAGAATGATAACAATCCTGTTTTCACTCAAGACACCTATCTGGGACAAGTTCCAGAGGCCTCCCCTCTTGGTAAGATTCATAACCCAGTGTTTAAGTTCTGCTGGTGGCTGTATGCTTCATTGGTATCTGTCACAATGTAGTCTAAGGCTCATTCTAATGTCTGTCTCTTTGTCTATTTCTGCAGGCTCTGTGGTGTGTAGAGTGAATGCTACTGATGCAGATGAGCCAAACAATGACAATTCAGATATCCGCTACTCAATTCTGAATCAGGAGCCAAAGACACCTGCTGATCAGCTGTTCGCAATCAACGTAGTCAGTGGGGCCATCACAGTCAATGCAACAGGTTTGGACAGAGAGGTAGGCCATTTGCTATCAATATTGTTCTTTTTTTCCTTTTTCTTTTTTGATAAGTGGCAAAAATAAACACACACACACACACACACACACACACACACACACACACACACACACACACACACACACACACACACACACACACACACACACACACCAATCTCAAATTACTAGATATTCAGAAATGCTTGAGCTTCTCTCGCCGTATAATAAACTGAAATGTATACTAATGCAAAATGGTTAGATCCTTAATTAAGTTAAAGTGTGTGTGTGTGTGTGTGTGTGTGTGTGTGTGTGTGTGTGTGTGTGTGTGTGTGTGTGTGTGTGTGTGTGTGTGTGTGTGTGTGTGTGTGTGTTTGTGTGTGTGTGTGTGTGTGTGTGCGCATGCGTGTGTGCGTGTAGCAATTCCCAAAGTACACTCTGGAGGTACAAGCTAGAGATATGATGGGCAAACCATATGGGTCGAGCGGAACAGCCAGAGTTGTCATTACAGTCACAGATAGCAACGACAATGTACCCGTTTTCTTGAAAAATGTGGTAAGTACTAGTACATACAGTATATGGTTAATGAAAATTATTTTAAAAAGTGCCATTTTAAAGCATTGCTTGACGCGTGGCAAACCACAGAATATCGTATGCTAGTGTGTTACTATTTCTATGTACTTGTCTAGTTAACATGTTCCTGTGCTCTCCTAGTATGAGGCGACTGTCCCAGAAAATAATGTCGGAGTCGAGGTCGTCAAGGTGACTGTGACGGACGGCGATGAGCCCCATTCTGAGGCCTGGAACGCAAAGTTCAAAGTTGTTGACGGTGACCCTACGGGACTGTTCTCTGTGGAAACCTCCCCGCTTAACAAACAGGAAGGAATCATCAAGACGGCTAAGGTAAAAAATCTAACCATTTCTGAGTTTTGACTTTAAGGTCCTAGTTACACATACAGTAAACACATACACTTGAATTAACAGGTTAATTTACGTTACTGTCAATTAGGCTTGGTTGGTATAATACTATGGAGTGTTAATAGCCCAAATATTATATCTATTACGTAAATAAAAACATGTAGCAATATGTAGAATAAATAAATAACATGACAAAAAATAAACCAAAGAAAAGTGTGAGAAAAATATATATCACACATTTATGAGTAAAGAAATGGGATATAAGTCATTTTTTGTTACTGTTATATTTTATTACGCTTACATTAATTCCCAAATACATTTATTTCCCTTTTATTTTTCTATTTATTTACACATATATTTCCTGCAATATTTCTTTGATGCTCTTTTACGTCTCCTGTATTTCTGTCCCACATATTTATTTATGCTTCTATTTATGTCTGCATTTGCTTTCTCTTTATATTTTTGCCTGTATTTCCTTGCGTGTGAGTATGCTAATTTAGTGGGCTGTCCGGGGCGGGGCCAGTCAGTCTTGCTCATTAATATACTGGATATTTGCATTTGCAGCTAAGCTACTAGGCTACTCGGCCTCGCTAGTCGCCTAGTCGGTCTCGCAGGCGGCGAGGCAGCGTCCCCCGGAGCACAGAGTGCCGGCGGGGCCCTCGCCAGAGGCGGGCTTCCCCCCTGGGCAAAGCCGGCGCGTCGCCCCTGTGCTCGGCGTGAGCCCTGGAGGTCCGGAAAAATATATTCCCCGGCTGCGCGGGGGCCTATGTTTGTTTGTACTGGGTAGCGACTCGGGGAGCCGACGCTGATGAGGCTGAGCTGAAGCTGCCTGCTGCTGCCTAACCTCACGCCTGCTGCTGCCACTACTAGTGCTAGCCGGCTTAGCAACCAGGAATTTCAGCATTGTCGATCGGTCGTTCGGACTCTCAAACCCCCAGATAGCGTGGCGCGCTCCGGCCACCGAACCGAACAGCTGCGAAACAGGGCGGAGCCGCAATCATCGGTAACATGCCCTCGACCCGGCTACGAAGCAACGCGGCGTACCGACTCTGACTCTCTCTCTCTCTCTCTCTCTCTCTCTCTCTCTCTCTCTCTCTCTCTCTGGTACACGTGTGTGTGTGTGTGTGTGTGGTGGGGGCCCTAACTACATTTAAAAAGAAAGAGTAAGAACTAACTAAAACTAAACTGAAATGAAAAATCCATATAACCCTGGCGTGTGTGTGTGTGCGTGCTCACGTGCCATTATATTATTATACAGGCCTATATAATTTTCCGACGTGAATTTAAACTAAACTAAACTAAGAGATTCGTGGCGCCCCTCGTCCAACACACAGAACAGTCTGTCCATCTCCACAAACAGACACACACGCACGCACGCACGCACACAGATCTGTGTGCTTGTAGATTGGCTATTTTTCGGGAGGTTAGCGGCACCAATAAATAATCCCCTCATTTCTCTCTCGTACAGACGAGCGCGCTTTTTTGGCAATATATGATTACAGTTTTACATCGATCAGACTCCTGTGCGTAATGCGCGTCTTGCTGCTCCAAAACCATAGACGTGCAGCTTTTTTGGCCACTTAACCATGGCGCTGCGCCATTGGCGCACGCGGGACAAATGCAACTGCACAACTATACATGTTTCTATAACCAAATTCGTTTTGCAGGCATTTTGTGGTCAATGGCCAGGATGGGCACATTATATGGAACTTAATGCAGTGAATTACGTAGAGTTTAATGACGATCAAGGCCAGCCAGGCCGCCAGCATCATCTCTCTCTCTCTCTCTCTCTCTCTCTCTCTCTCTCTCTCTCTCTCTCTCTCTCTCTCTCTCTCTCTCTCTCTCTCTCTCTCTCTCTCTCTCTCTCTCTCTCTCTCTCTCTCTATCGTCATCCTTGAAAATTACTATGCTGTTCTATATGCATATGCAATGTTATACAGTTTATAGATCTATACAGTTTATAGATCCACTATAGGCAGTGGGTGCGATTTGGGTGATTGCTTTGCACGAGGTTGTACTGTAATTCATGCCGTACAGGACAAATGTATAAAAATCCCACCGCGTTTAGGCCAGGCTTGCACAGTTAACTTTGCAGTATGTATTGACATTTAACAAGATGAAGAAAGACAGACAGACAGAGGTCTCATTTCTATAGCCTAATAACGGACCATCAAAAAAGTAGCTCTGGCCGTCCATCCATAGCTCTAGACTAGTCTAGCCTTGATTCTGCCTTGTCGACGACAACACACACACGCGCGCGCACACACACACACACACACACACACACACACACACACACACACACACACACACACACACACACACACACACACACACACACACACACACACACACACACACACACACACACACAAACTATGCTGGCCTGGCACACACGCACCTGCCTGCTTAACAAAACAGCAAAGCTTATTGTTAAATTGTAATATCATCAACTTCATCAAGTCCTCTTGTCCCTGTGTGTGCTGCGCTCTCCTACATGTGTGTGTCGGAGCGAGGGAGGAGGGAAGAGAGCCATACAGTACAGAGATTGCGACATTGAAGGAGTCAGAAACCTAGCGCTCGCTTTGCATGCTTGTCCCGCTTTTAAATAGAAGTCTATGTATAAGAGCCGCCATAGAACTGGCCCCATTAAGCGAACCGAGTTGTCGTAACTTCGTCTATACTGGAATGATCTGTGCCTCGCTCCGCGGTAGTGTGTGACTGTGTGTGCCTTTTGTTATATGGGTCTCTCGTCTCTCTCAAATTGAGGCACAGACAGAGGAAAAACTATGATTAACAAGGGTTTTATTTCTGGCGCATTGTCAACCAATTTCGCACCAACTCACCAGCAAAAAAGCGCCAGATTTTCCGCCAGGAGTTTTTCACTAATTTGGGCGCTAGGGGGGTCTGAAAAAGCGCTAAATATAGCGACAAATGCGCCAAGTTGGCAACAGTGCCCGCAACACTATCAACACAGCACCAGCAAAAGCACAAAACCCGACGTTTTTAACTTAAAAGGCTGAAATACAAGTTGATCATCTTACTCAACCAAATTAAAATGCCATATCATCTATCTCAGTGGTTTTCAACCTTTTTGACTCCAGGGACCACCATTTGTTCAGCATTTGAGCCACGGACCACCATTTGATGACATTTTAGCCTCAAAGACCTGAAACTAAAGAATTCTTTTGGTTTTGTCCACAATTCCAGGCTGTATTTTGCCAACAAAACAGTGTACATTTCTTAATTAAGTGGTGCTAATTCAGATGATGAATATGAAACCAAATGGACCCGCAAGGGTCCATTTGGTTCCATTTTTACATTCTCAATCTGGTTAACCAACTTTCCATATTTTAGCCTGAGGACCACCTGGAACCTTCTCAAGGACCACTGGTGGTCCCCTGACCACCTGTTGAAAACCCCTGATCTATCTGATCCTATACAGATTAGCCTAATCTAGGCGCCGTGCTCTTTTGTCAAAAGTAGATCAGTGGTTTTCAACCATTTTCATACCAGGGCCCACTATTTATTCAGCATTTGAGCCACGAGAGGTTATCCTATTAGGCTAAAGCATGAGAGCGCATGTCGCAATGAAGCCGCGCGCGTACACGTGCGTGCACGCGCGCATACACGTGCGTACACGCGCGCGCACCCAGACGACATAGCCTACACAAACAAAACGCACGTGGCTATGCCCACGTGTGCCTGCTACGGGTTTCTATAGAAACCATTAGTAAACACAGAGAGGGGAGACAGTGTCGGAGATGGGCAGAATGCGTCTGCACTGCAGACCCCCCTCCACGCGCGCGCGCGCGCGCGCACACACACACACACACACACACACACACACACACACACACACACACACACACACACACACACACACACACACACACACACACACACACACACACACAACACAACACCCACACCCACACACACAGGCAGTCAGTAAGCAAAGGACTCACACAAAGTTTGTAAAGGAGAACCGTGGCGAGGAGTGAAGTTGGAGAAGGGGTATTTTACGCAGCGGTAAGATGGTCCGTTATTAGGCTATAGAAATGAGACCTCTGTCTGTCTGTCTTTCTTCATCTTGTTTAAATGTCAATAGATACTGCAAAGTTAACTGTGCAAGCCTGGCCTAAACGGGGCCAGGCATTTGTCCTGTACGCAACAATGGCATGAATTACCGTACAACCTCGTGCAAAGCAATCACCCAAATCGCACCCACTGCCTATAGTGGATCTATAAACTGTATAGATCTATAAACTGTATAACATTGCATATGCATATCAGCATAGTAATTTTCAAGGATGACGATAGAGAGAGAGAGGGAGAGAGAGAGAGAGAGAGAGAGAGAGAGAGAGAGAGAGAGAGAGAGAGAGAGAGAGAGAGAGAGAGAGAGAGAGAGAGAGAGAGAGAGAGAGAGAGATGATGCTGGCGGCCTGGCTGGCCTTGATCGTCATTAAACTCTACGTAATTAATATGCCCTTCACTGCATTAAGTTCCATATAATGTGCCCATCCTGGCCATTGACCACAAAATGCCTGCAAAACGAATTTGGTTATAGAAACATGTATAGTTGTGCAGTTGCATTTGTCCCGCGTGCGCCAATGGCGCAGCGCCATGGTTAAGTGGCCAAAAAAGCTGCACGTCTATGGTTTTGGAGCAGCAAGACGCGCATTACGCACAGGAGTCTGATCGATGTAAAACTGTAATCATATATTGCCAAAAAAGCGCGCTCGTCTGTACGAGAGAGAAATGAGGGGATTATTTATTGGTGCCGCTAACCTCCCCGAAAAATAGCCAATCTACAAGCACACAGATCTGTGTGCGTGCGTGCGTGCGTGTGTGTCTGTTTGTGGAGATGGACAGACTGTTCTGTGTGTTGGACGAGGGGCGCCACGAATCTCTTAGTTTAGTTTAGTTTAAATTCACGTCGGAAAATTATATAGGCCTGTATAATAATATAATGGCACGTGAGCACGCACACACACACACGCCAGGGTTATATGGATTTTTCATTTCAGTTTAGTTTTAGTTAGTTCTTACTCTTTCTTTTTAAATGTAGTTAGGGCCCACACACACACACACACACACACACACGTGTACCAGAGAGAGAGAGAGAGAGAGAGAGAGAGAGAGAGAGAGAGAGAGAGAGAGAGAGAGAGAGAGAGAGAGAGAGAGAGAGAGAGAGAGAGAGAGAGAGAGAGAGAGAGAGAGAGTCAGAGTCGGTACGCCGCGTTGCTTCGTAGCCGGGTCGAGGGCATGTTACCGATGATTGCGGCTCCGCCCTGTTTCGCAGCTGTTCGGTTCGGTGGCCGGAGCGCGCCACGCTATCTGGGGGTTTGAGAGTCCGAACGACCGATCGACAATGCTGAAATTCCTGGTTGCTAAGCCGGCTAGCACTAGTAGTGGCAGCAGCAGGCGTGAGGTTAGGCAGCAGCAGGCAGCTTCAGCTCAGCCTCATCAGCGTCGGCTCCCCGAGTCGCTACCCAGTACAAACAAACATAGGCCCCCGCGCAGCCGGGGAATATATTTTTCCGGACCTCCAGGGCTCACGCCGAGCACAGGGGCGACGCGCCGGCTTTGCCCAGGGGGGAAGCCCGCCTCTGGCGAGGGCCCCGCCGGCACTCTGTGCTCCGGGGGACGCTGCCTCGCCGCCTGCGAGACCGACTAGGCGACTAGCGAGGCCGAGTAGCCTAGTAGCTTAGCTGCAAATGCAAATATCCAGTATATTAATGAGCAAGACTGACTGGCCCCGCCCCGGACAGCCACTAAATTAGCATACTCACACGCAAGGAAATACAGGCAAAAATATAAAGAGAAAGCAAATGCAGACATAAATAGAAGCATAAATAAATATGTGGGACAGAAATACAGGAGACGTAAAAGAGCATCAAAGAAATATTGCAGGAAATATATGTGTAAATAAATAGAAAAATAAAAGGGGAAATAAATGTATTTGGGAATTAATGTAAGCGTAATAAAATATAACAGTAACAAAAAATGACTTATATCCCATTTCTTTACTCATAAATGTGTGATATATATTTTTCTCACACTTTTCTTTGGTTTATTTTTTGTCATGTTATTTATTTATTCTACATATTGCTACATGTTTTTATTTACGTAATAGATATAATATTTGGGCTCTTAACACTCCATACAATACCGTTAGGTACAATTATGAGTTTCCAACGATCTAGTATCATCGCAGGTCATTTTGAGAACGTATTGGGGGGGAGAAAAAAAATAGCCGTGCTTCAAAGGAGTACACCTATTTAAAACAAAGAACTCTAGTGCAGCAAACTTGGTGTGTAGGCCTGCTAGTTTTCTGGGAAATTTGTAGTCGTAGTAGCTACATCTGTCACTAAAAGGGATATATGAAGGCTCGGCCCAAGTAATACTCGGACCAGCCGAAATGTTGCGGCATTGAGAGAAAAATGAGCTCTCGGGAGGGCTGTTACTGCCTGAAAGAGGGACAAAAAGAGGGACATTTCCAATATTTTACTGAGAGTGTACAAATGTGAACCAAATGGGCCCTAGCGGATGCACTTGGTATCATTTGTACACTTTCAGGCTGAAACAGCCCTCACGGGAGCTCAGTTTTCTGACCCCTCAATGTCGCAACTTTCTCGGCTGAGCATTATTTGGGCCATGGTGAAACACAACTCGATAGAGCCGCCATTGGACTGATCCCATGAAGTGAACGCAGTTTGCAACAAATAAACTCTGTAGGGCAGAGTATTATTTGGGCCCCCGCCTTCCTGTTACCATTAAAAGTATGGTTGGAAATAAGTTTAGGGTTAGTTCATACTTTTACTGAGGTGAGTGTACTGTATTGTTATTCTGTCCTCCCATTGAACATAACCCACGGACCGGTGTTGCCGGTCGGTATACATCTATACGACCGTCATGGGTGCTAAGCTCCTTTAGATCGCGCAGATGACTTCATCTGCAGCGTACGTAATCCAAAATAGCGTCTACAGTGTCTAGTGCTCTAGTATTGGCAAGCTTTCCCCAGATTCCTTACAAAGTGGTAGAACAGAAGGCATAATCAGATTCTGCTTGACTTCCGCTTGCCATTTCAGACAGGTCACGACAAGGGAACAGGAAGGCTCGGCCCAAATAATACTCGGTCCTGAGTATAGACGGAGTTACGCTGTCGCTAACTCCATTCAATTCATGGGATCAGTCCAATGGCGGCTCTACCTGATTTTCTTTTTAGGAGTGTACAAACGAACCAAATGGAGTGTACAAACCAACCAAATGGTCCCGCTAAGGTCTATTTTGTTCACTCAGGAAAAAAAAAAAATGGAAATTTTGTCCCTTTTCAGGCTGCAACAGCCCTCACGAGAGCTCAGTTTTCTGACCCCTCAATGACGCAACTTTTCGTCTGGTCCAAGTATTATTTGGCCGAGCCTTCATGTATTCATGGCGACAGTTCCCCAACAATCTACAGTATATAATTTTAATATCTTTGTCCCAACTTCTAGAAATGTATAGTATGTGACTAAAACTACCCTCCCAACCCAGCTTTCCTTTCACAATCACAACCAGTTGTGTTTGCATAGAAATAGAAAACTCCTACCTCATTTCAAAGGATTCAACCAGTGGATTAGTGACAATGTTGTTTGCTGGTAATAATAAACATGTCTGTGGCATTGTTGTGCCTTTTCTCAACCTCTCCATCAAGGCCTTGGACTTTGAGTCGAACAGCAAATACACACTGTTGGTTGCTGTTGAGAATGATGTGCCCTTCGCCATGAGGCTGCCCACGGCCACTGCCACTGTAACTGTGAATGTGGAGGATGTGAATGAGGCTCCCATCTTTACCCCAAAAGAGAGGTCGATATCGAAGCGAGAGGACTGGCCGTTGGCTCGGCAGTGGCGAGACTGATAGCTACCGATCCTGACACTGCACGGAAACAGAACATCTCGTAAGTTCACCCTCCAGTTTTTAAAAGGGGATTTCTATTTGTTCTAGTACTTTTCTCAATGCTTTGTTTGAGTTGTGCCGTCAAACGTTTATGTTCTTGCAATTTCACAAGTTGTTTAACTGTCTTGAAAACTGCCATGGATTTATTATTAGGTTATTAAGGTGTGGTCTACGAACATTTTGTGTGTGTGTGCGCAGGTATAAAATACTGGAGGACGGGCTGACTGGCTCAATGTAGATGAGCAGTCCGGTCTGATCACAGTGAAGTCTCTGATGGACAGGGAGTCCCATTTCGTGATGAAGGACGAATACATTGCTCTCATTGGTGCAGTTGATGATGGTAGGTGTTAACAGTGATTGGAAAGCACTCAGGTCAACTGCTATTAACAGGCTGCTATATAAATCATATAAAGATGATGACAGATTTGGTTAGAAAGCATGACAGGGTTAGGCGTTGCCCAATGTCATGCGTGTGTGTGTTTCCAGATGAGATCCCAGCCACAGGGACAGGTACCCTGATCATTCATCTAGAAGATGTCAATGACAATCTCCCCACCATTTATGAACACGCCATCAAGGTAGGTCTACTACTCTGTCATGCAGACATACTGTATAATATACAATTACACAATATACAATTGTCCTTTTGTTGTTGTTTACATGTCATTCATTCTTTTGATACAAATGCTTCAGACAGATTATCCATGCTTGACCTATCATGTACATTTAGTTGTGTTCCCCGTGGTATACAGTGTGACTAGGTGTATACCGATATATTAACTGTATTGAAATATCGTTTTTATTTTTTACAAATCGTAGTATATTGTTTTGTAAACAGAAAAGATTGCATCGCATTGTTTGACTTTGTATTATATCGATTTGCAATGTAAAGAATCTGTATCGAAACAGTATCGATTCGCTACCACTAAGTATTTTTTGCATTATATTTATCATTTTTTCAAAGAAAAAATATTCCTGCAGTATCCTCAGTATCCATGTTTCACGCATATTCAATGTATTTGCATCAATTTCATATAATTTGAAGTATTGCATCGTCAATGTATCGTGATATGTGTTGAATCATTGTTAAAATGTATAGTTACACCCCTAAGCATGGCTACGGTATTCACAAAAAAGTAACTGTTTTTCTTCAGGTGTGCAACAAGGATTCCGCTCCCCAATTTCTTACAGTGACCGACAAAGATGGAATTGGTCATGCAGCACCATTCAGTGTTTACCTGCAAGGACTATCTAAACAAAACTGGACTGCTAGGATGAATGACACAAGTATGTTTCTGAATATTGCATGTGCATAATGTACATTTTGATGGAGAGAGGCTACCTGGCTTTTGCTAACGTGCTGAAAAAAGGTGGTGCCGTTCATTTATGTAAAAGATGTGTCTAATAACCAAGGGATCTCCTCTTCTTTTAGAGACGGGCATCATCCTCACTCTAGCCCAGGAGCTTCCCAGTGGAGAATACAGTGTGGTACTGACTGTGGCCGACACAGAGCGGAAGGAGAAGGAGAGCACCCTGCAGGCCACTGTGTGTGACTGCAAAGGACCTGATGTGCTGTGCAAACCCCTGCCCACAGCGGCCATCATGGGCCTGCCTGTCATACTGGGAATCCTGGGAGCCATCCTACTGCTGCTACGTAAGTATAGCGGCTGGGAATGGGTGTGATGTGACCTAGTACTGGGAAATTAACCAAAAATATATTAACACACAGCATTAGATTTTTTCTCTGATTAACCTGTTAACCCTGTATGGTACTTTGCAGTTTACAGTGGCAATTTTTGTATTTTTGTTTTGGCTATTTTTTATTATTCAACACTATAACTGTACACAAATCGGGGAAAGAGTCAAAGCAGAACTGCATTGTAACTTCACTAGCAAAGTAACATTTCCACATGTGACCATATCATACCATGGGCTCAGTGGTAGAGTCACCAGCCTCCCACAGAGTTAGTGTTGATGCTTCCCTGACTCCCTGAGCAAGACACTGAACCCCTGATGTGCTGGTTGTGCCTTGCATGGTAAATGCACCATTTACCATCATAAATATATTGTCTCCACTCTGTCTCTTCCAGTGCTGGTTCTGCTGCTGTTGATGTTCATAAGACGGAGAACAGGAGAGAAGAAGGAGCCTCTGCTTGTAGATGATGACGTCCGAGACAACATTTACTATTATGATGAACAGGGAGGAGGCGAGGACGATCAGGTACATTATAGTACATTATGCATACTCATGCATTGACCGTTAACTGTCACACAACTGTCAACTGTAGGTTATGTTGTAACAAGCTGACAATTAATGTTTTTGGCATTGAACATGTGGATAAAAATATGATTTACTTCCAGGCTAACATTCATGGGTTGTAATCAAAATTTGCACAGGACATATTTGACAGATAGTTAGTTACTTTATTTGGTCAAGAAACATAAAATAATACAGAGAGAGAAACAGCATTACAGTTAGGCATCTACAGTTGCCTATGTACAGTAATTAACAATCTGACTAAAAGGGTTAGGGCTGAAGCCGTACTTATATTGCCCAGCTTATATACTATACAGTATGATACAAGTTACAATGGTAGCAACTGATTGATGTCGTAGAACATTTTTAATACAATAATGTCTCTCTCTTCCTTCAGGACTTTGATCTGAGTGTGCTTCATCGGGGTCTTGACAACCGCCCTGAAGTGTTCCGAAACGACGTGATGCCGACCTTCTTGCCCCGTCCTGAATACCGCCCTCGCCCCGCCAACCCCCAGGACATTGGCACCTTCATTGATTATGTGAGTGAAATCAATAAAAAATCATTCTACAGAAATCAAGACAGAAAAACAAAAGACATAAATTCATGTTCTTAATTTATGTTACAAACATGAATCTGGTCAAAAAGAAATACACAAAAAAAAAATCATAAGAGAAATAATGTGACTGTACGTTATACTGTCAAAAGGTGATTCAGTGGCTGTAGATTTAGTATTTTTTAAAATTGACTAAATTTGAAGTCAAGTCCACCTAAAGCACGTCCAAGTCGGACCCGCAAGTGTCGGAGCGGGTCCAGTCTGAGTCAAGATGAAGACACAGACACTAATACCCCTGGCCGTGGAGTATATGACAATAATAATCATTGTATTGATAATTAACGTATACTAACCCCTTTATGTAGCAATCTCCCCCAAATCCCATAAAATCTATACGATCTATCTGATCTAAATGCATCAGATTTGATCCACATCCACGAATGTGGCTATGTACAATATATTTGATTTCAAAATTGTCATTGTCATTGTTGGATATTATTAACCCCCAAAATTCCATAAAATACAGTAATCGTGCAAATGCAACAGCTTTGCATTCCAAAATGAATGCTTACTTGGATAAATGCTTATCGGCTTTCCTGTGAGTGAACTGTTTCAGGTCTATTGTGAGCATACAGTATATGCCAATACATCAACAGGACATTACCGTATAGTATATGCCTAGTAATACACAGGTTTTTACTCTTGCTTAAAGTCCCACTTCATCTGAGCCAGGTTACCAACCTGGCTCAGATGAAGTGGGACCTCTCTGGGTCCTATGCTTGTGGAAGCTGGCCTGGCCATCAACATTTTGCCACAAACCTGCTAAAAGTTGTCCCACTACATTCTCAATTAATGACTGATGTGTTGGTGGTGGTAGTGCAGCTAGGATTAAAGTAGGTGCTTGTCCTTCATTGTTCTGTTCTCCCAAACTAGTAGTCTAGCTTCCTCCATTTTCTTTAACAGAACAGCTATAGGACCTGAAGGTCCAGATAACACTTCCCTGGAGTGCCTAGCACAGGGGTGGCCAACCGGTCACAGACTAAGAGCCACGTTTTTCACTGTGTTACTGCAAAGAGCCACATCAAACGGTCACAACGGTTATAAAACCGCCGCGACGGCCGTCACGGTCGCAAATAGGTTTCCCCTCTCCTGCCATAAGACATGTGCGTTTGTGTGCAGGCACACTATTGTGTGTGACACACTATTAAAACATATAGACATGAATTTAGAAACACGGTTTACATCCAAAAAAGTATTTGACAAGTCAAAAAACATACACCTACACCTCCACGGTGGACTAGGAATCAGTCCTTGGTCGAGTGGCTGGGCACCACTGTATAGGGCAGGGGTTTTCAACAGGTGGTTCGGGGACCACCAGTGGTCCCTGAGAGGTTCCAGGTGGTCCCCAGGCTAAATGATGTAAAGTTGGTTAGACAGAATGTAGAAGATTAATGGTATTTTTGATCTGTATGTTTGGCTGTTTTGTTTTATTTGAAATCCAGCCTGGAATTGTTGACAAAAGTAAACAAAATCTTTAGCTTTGGTGTCTGTGGAGCTAAAATGTCATCAAATGGTGCTCCTCCGTGGCTCAAATTCTGAATAAATAGTGGGGCCTGGTATAAAAGGGCTGAAAACCACTGGTATAGGGAATGCATGAGTGCGCCAGGCGGAGTGTTTTTGATGGTTCCATGTGGAAGCACCTTAAGAGCCGCATGAAACCAGCTGAAGAGCCGCATGTGGCTCGCGAGCCTCAGGTTGGCCACCCCTGGCCTAGCACAAGAAAGATGAGGAGATTGTAGAAGGCCTACCTCAAGAGAGTATAGCTACAGTGGAGTCAGTGTTGCCATTTGGGGCCAATACATTGACCCTCACAGTACAGCAGGAAAGAGACCTGGACATGTTTTCAACAAAATGAGAACACAACCTTCTGCACTAAAAACATTATTACTTGCTCACAGTACCTAGTAGTCAAAGTTTAGGTAGACATCACTGTCTGACAGTTATATAATTCTCATCAAGCTGATCAAGATGGTGCAAGGATCCAGTTCAATGTGGACATGACTTTTTATTCTTGTATTCCTGTGAACATGGTAGTTAAAAATGGTGCCACAGCCAGCTCCTGCACATGAACATCATGGTCACAAGAGTATGGTGAACGTTGAATAGATATAATTTAGGCTTGTAAAATGCCTTCGACGTTTCAAAATTTTGCAAGAATGTGTCACCAGTTGTCACCAATTGTCACCAGTGTGACAACTGGTGTGATGACCACGTGTCATGGATTTTGTCAGGCACGCAATTTTGTCAGGCACGCAACTCCTCCTTTGTGCAACTGTACAGAGGACGAAACAAAATGGTAATCAAGGCATAATCATCAAGCAAATGATGACTAGTTGCAGCCCTAACTCCCTGTGCGGTCTCCTCTCCAGAACCTGAAGGCAGCAGACAACGACCCGACAGCTCCTCCTTACGACTCCCTGCTGGTGTTTGACTACGAAGGGGGCGGCTCGGACGCCGGCTCTCTGTCCTCCCTGACTCGGACAGCAGTGGAGATCAGGACTACGACTGTTTCAGCGAGTGGGGACCACGTTTCAAGAAACTGGCCGACATGTACGGAGGAGGAATGATGATGACATGCTGTAAAAAGAAAGGAAAAAAGAAACAAAAAAATAAACTGACAGAGTGTTTAAAAACACAAAAAAAATGGACTGATGGCTGGATGGACATGAATGGAGCCTCACACTAGCCTTCATCAAATTGAGTGCTGGTTTGACCCATGCAAGCCGTGATTCTGTACAGTATGTACGGTACAGTATTTATATACAGGTATATATATATATATATATATATATATATATATATATATATATATATATATATATATATATATATATATATAATATATATATATATATATATATATATATATATAATTTATAATAAAAATATATAGTACACGGTCTCGGAGAAAAACGTTTTACAGAAAACTTACGTCAGGTTGTACCCTTGCGTGTCAATAACCACACTTTACACTAAAAATGTTGGTTTCGCTTGCCCAGTATACCGGCCTTGTTGGTAAATGGTGCATTTATGTAGTGCCTTTATCCAGGGTGCTTTACGTAGATAGTAGATCCCATTCACACACCAATGGCAGCAGAAACCAATGCAAGGTACTGACCAGCACATCGGGAGCAATCAGGGGTTAAGTGTCTTGCTCAGGGACACATCGACACTGACTCTAGGGGAACCCGGATTTGAGCCGGCAACATTTCGGTCACCATCCGGTAACTCTACCCCGGAGCCACCGCCGCCACTGCTGCCGTTGAATGGAGAGCTTCCATCTGACACGTGTTGAAGCCTAAATGTGCGTTTTGTTTGTTCTCTACTGTTACTGTCTAGTGTCTACTTATGTGGGTGAATCTTTTTGTTTAGTTCCTTTTTGCAGATAATACCAGCCTCCCGCCACCCAGCACTGCAGATCCTGAATCCTATTGTGATTCTACTGTGAAAATCAAAGTAGCATAATAGGATTAATAATGTTTAATATTGGTCAAGTTTCCCTTCAACAAGGGACTTGACCCTTACATGGGAGATGTATGGTATGTGAACACACGTGCACACAGCTGTGCTGGTTTAAACAAATACAATGTACAGGTACAACACCTACTGGTATACTACCAGCACCTATATGATAGAGCCCAAGGTGATTGTTTACCAGGCCAACACAACAATCATTATATCATGCCATTACTTCAGTTCTCCATTGTTTTGTATAAAGGTTCAGCTCAGTGAGGCCTGAGATAGGACAGATAAAAGATGAAATTATTTACTGAAGTGACACTAAACCAAACCAACCTTAGCATAATTTTGATCACAAACATATTTATCAATAAATGCAATCCAACTTTGTTTTTTTTCTTTAGTGAATAAAAACCATATTTTGACTTAATTGGAGTAAGTAATGTGATATTCAACACAAGCACAGTGTTGGTGTCCCCAGTCCCCACTGTACCTCAGGTTGGATAGGACACCTCTTTGGAATGTTGACAGAACCTCAAAGCTCAATATCTCCTAGACCTACTGTATTTGCTGTGGCTTCAGAAGAAGCATTAACTGCCTTTGTTTTTAGATTTTACATTATCGTTTTAATACAATGGTGAATGTGTGTCTTTATGTTGTAATGTATTAAATGCACTGATTATCTATACTACATTTTGCTGTTATTACTTAAAGCATGAAGCATTCTTCCTCAATACAGTCCACTTACTTTTACATGGTTCAATTAAGAATTGATCCACCAGAGGGAAATCGAAGAAAAAACAAGGGCTATAGTACATGGTCTCGAACAACATACTATAGTATGCCGTTTCTCATTGTTTTTGAGGATTTTTGAAAAAAAATGTTGAAATCGAAGAAAAACCAAAGGCTATAGTACACGGTCTCGGACGACATACTATTGTATACCGTTTTTCATTGTTTTTGAGGATTTTTGAAAAAAAAAAATTGAAATGGAAGAAAAACCAAAGCCTATAGTACACGGTCTCGGACAACATACTATAGTGTGTCGTTTTTCATCGTTTTTGAGTATTTTTGAAAAAATGTCGAAATTGAAGAAAAACCAAAGACTATAGTACACGGTCTTGGACAACATGCTATAGTATGCTGTTTTTCATCGTTTTTGAAGATTTATGAAAAATGTTGAAATCTATAGACTATACATGGTCTCGGACAAAATACTATAGTATGGCGTTTTTCATCGTTTTTGAAAAAAATGTACATGGTCTCGGACGACATACTATAGTATACGACATACTATAGTATCATACTATAGTATGATTTTCAAAAAATGACAAAATCTGGAAAAAACGCAAGGCTCTATAGCCTTACGGTCTTGCACAGCATGCCGATTTTGATCATTTTGAGGATTGTTTAGGATTTTCGAAAAAAAATGCAAGGCTATAGTGTCGTATATAGAGAACCCACATTAAACGTCTAATAGTTATCTTTCATTATTTGTTAGGTTTAAACTATTGCACAAGCGGCTCTCTTAAAGGCCTGTGCGTAGTCTGTTAATGATTTGGTTATTGCCAAAGGCAAATAGCATTCTTTACTGGTCAAGACGTGGCCAGATCATATCTCTTTCTTGTAGACAGGCTGTTGTGACCTCCAACTGATGTTTTAGATAACTGTCATTCTCGTGGCCTGTAGGTAACTTGTACTTTTCCAGTCCACTCACACACACACACACAACACACCACCCCACACACTCACACGTACCTTCACACACACCCACACCCACACACACGTATGCAGGGACATAGCCACACCTACACGTACCTTCACACACACACACACACACACACACACACACCCATACACACACATGCAGGTACATAGACACACCCACACCTACTGTTTGTAATATTAGGGGTGGTCAGTTTTGAGACTGACACAGGCACTAGGGACAGACACTGGGTAGACAGACACTGAGGGATGAGAGGCTGCAAGACACAGGGAGAGGACTCTCTTCTCTCTCCCCTCGCTCTCTCTCTCCCTCACGCCATATTGCATTGTTAACTATTGCTGTTAAGATGCCTGTCCTTTGACTTAGTCAAGTTTATCTGCTCGATTGACAATAAAAAAGACCACGATGAGACAACAAGAACCATTTGCCTGGTTGTCCTCCTCCTGATGTGATGATGTACGCACAAATAAGACCCCTAGTCGGCGGGCGCACCCAGGACGCCCGGACCGCACACCCGATGACCCGATGCCATGCAGCACCAGAACTTCAATAGCCTTACCACTTTCATGATTTTGAGGATGTTTGAGATTTTTCAAAAATGACGAAACCTGGCAAAAACGCAAGTCTATATATAGCCTTACGTTTCTTGCACAGCATTCCGTTATTCATCGTTTTGAGGATTTTTCGGGATTTTCAGAAAATGACGAAACCTGGAAAAAAGCAGGCTATAAGCCCTTACGTCTTCCACAGCATGCTGTTTTTCATCACTTTGAGGATTTTTGAAGATTTTTTAAAAAATGTCTAAATTTAGAAAAAAAAAGGGAAAAAAACCCAAGGCTATAGAGACTTACCGTTTTCCATTGTTTTGAAGATTTTTGAAAAATGACAAACCTGGCAAAACGCAAGGCTATAGCCTTACGGTCTTGCACAACATGCTGTTTTTCATCGTTTTGAGAATTTTTAAAGATTTTCGAAAAATGTCGAAATTTCCAAAAAACGCAATACTATAGGCTTAGCGTTTTTCATCGTTTTGAGGATTTTCGAAAAATGACGAAACCTGGCAAGAACGCAACGCTATAGCCTTACGTCTTGCAAAGCATGCCATTTTTCACATGGTTTGAGGAATTTGAGATTTTCGAAAAAATGTCGAAATTTTGAAAAAGAGCAAGGCTATAGCCTTACGGTTTTTCATCGTTTTGAAGATTTTCGAAAATTAACAAAAAATGGCGAAACCTGGCTAAAACGCAACGCTATAGCCTCACGGTCTTGCACAGCATGCCATT
>CM076974.1:35143765-35197224 GCA_039105355.1 Benthosema pterotum
GCCCAGAACCACCCTGCATGCACCTCCAGAGTGTGGCTGCTCAGCTGCTCAGCAGCGTTACTGCATCAACCAAGGAAACCTTTTATCACTTTCTGCCATCTACTTGACTTTGTTTTAGTTAAATGTTAGTTTGTAATCGTTCTAGTTAATCAAACTATTAGCATTAGCTGTGGGCATCTTAAACCATTCTGTACTGTACTTGTGGTGTTTTAACTTTCATTGAAAAATTAGCAGCCATTCACGGTTGCTATTTTAGGGGAGAATGTGAGAATGCAGCACAGATCTTCAGTATATTCTTTCAGAGCGAATGTTTTGTAGAATCTACAATGTCAGAACGAAATGGGTTTAAAAAGTGTGCCTTTTTTGTATTTCTAGAATAATTTAATGTTAGGATAATTTTATTGGACCTTAGTCGAATGTGGCCACTTGATATTTTATAGATTGCAATTGTTAAATGTAACATTTACATGTTCCAGGCTGTTCCAAGCAGCTCTTCCTATGACTGAGTGAAAGAAATGTATGTGTGTAACCTGATCCTACAGAGCAGAGTGCTCTTCAGCTGATGATAATCTTGTCCCCACCCCAGGCAAGCAATGGCTGGAGTCAGTCTGCATACTTGATGGCGTGACTTTGTTTGAATCACGGCATTAATAAGTATAGTATTGTTGCACAACAAAAATACCGGCGTGTATTGTAACTGGATTATTTTGAGTCTTGACCAGTTAGGCAGGGGACTGTATGATATTTTGTTTAATATTGATGGGGGACACCGGTCGTAAATGTTTTGGCCATGTCTCGAGACCCCCCCCCCCACCCCGAGACACACACCCCCACACACACGCGCGCACACGCACGCAAACACACACGCACTCCCTACCCCCAATACAAATTGACTGCTAAAATACCCCTGGGCCCCCACAAAGGAGAAAAAAAAAGAAGAAAAAAAAATGTATATGGGAAGTTATATATAGGAGGCACCCAATCCATTATTATATTGGTGCTCATGTCTCCTCGGATACCTCTCTGATACATTACATAGGCTATTTGTTTACTGCACTGATTCGGTCCTGCACCACAGTATGATAGAATAAAGAGCTGCTGTCACCGTTGAAACGCACAAATGATGATCAGATGCAAGTTTGTTGTTGTTTTTGTTAGCGACTGATCATTAGGCTGGTAGCAGCTTACCTGTCTATTTCTCCTTCAGAAAAAAAATCCCCCCAAAATAATTCATTTGTCATGACTGTAGATGGGAAGCCTCCTTTTGTTAGTATAAGCACAATATCCAGATTCAAATAGAACCAAGAACGCTCTACATACATTTTTATGGCCCTGTAAGGGGATCTTGTAGGGCTTGGTGGTGGAGCCAGAATGGCAGGTAGACAAACATAAAGGTAGGGGAAGTGGTTTCACTTTTGTCAGATATCACCCAAAAAAAATTTTTTTTCTGTTAAAATGCTCTATTATAAGGTGTGGAAACCACATACGGAGTTTCCCCCTCCCCCACGTTAGCAGAGGAGCTAATAAAAGTTCCCCAGGTCACCACAATTCTCCTCCAATCAGGAGAGAGCAGCAGGTTCACATAGTGTAGCTACTTTTGGGGGCCCCTAGTGCACCAGGCTGGTACTCAACATGAATTTCAAATCACACTTCCCCTACCTTTAAGTGATTAAAAAAAAAAAAAAAAAAAAAAAAGGTTGAACTCAATTCAGTGTGGAGGAAGCATTGACTTCCTTTAATAAGTATGATCAACAATTGGGGAAAATGGCTGCAACTGCTTCCCATTTTCAAAGCTATAGTTACTAAATACAAAGGCTTGAGGTTAGATATTAGTTTTGATTCTGCTTCTATTTATTCAATTTTGTGTTAAATGTATCTCTGGGAAGTCTAATCTAATCCACACCTTAATTTATTTGTGCTGAAGAACATTTACACATTACCCTTTCTCTTTATAGAAGACCATCAGAACCACCTGTTATTCATGTGAATAAGTTCCACTTGGTTTCATCATCTTACAACCCAATTTTCTTTCTGTCCTTTCCAGTGGGATTTTATGACTGCCTCCAGCATTTTGTTCTCAACTGCAGCAACAGACATTTCCAAGTAGACAGTGCTGGCTCACATGATCATGTATTGAAGGTGAGTACTCTGTAAAAGCTAATCTCAAACTGGGCATGCATAGATCCAGAACATTTCACACTCAACTGTTTCAGTATGTGAAAATTGTGCATTGAGAGAACGTAATTTACTGATGGGTGGATAGATCACAAAATAAGTGTTCCTCCTGTATTGTGTGAAAACCAGATACAGTACGTATATGCCTACATTCTTTTTTCCCCCCCTTTTTTGCATTAACAGATGAGTAAAGCCTTGACTCTACATGGAGGATACAAGAACTTCTCTATCCATGCCTGGGACTCCCAAGGAAAGAATATCACTGTGCCCATCTGTGTGCTGTATGAGCCTGTCCACCATCACCACGGCCATGGTCACCGGGATCACCTACACCCCCAGAAACATGGCCACGGTCATCATCATCGCCATCGTCATCACAATCATCATCACAATCGCCACCATCGTAATCACAACATCGTAATCACCACAATCACAACCACACAATCACCAAGGAGGCAATCGGCATCACATGGATAAGACGGCCTCTGCCAACCTCCCTCAGCATCACATCGCTGAGGTTGACTTTGCCAACCAACAAAAGCTGCAAAGCACTGAGCCAAGCACTATTCAGAGTATAGAGGTATGGAGACTCAGCAGACCATTAGTGTGGGGCATTACTTATGAAGTTAATTGACATCTCTCTTTTATGACTCGACACACGAGTGCTATTGTCTTTAGACAGAACAATAATTAACAGTGGTAAATATTTATTTTTGTTTGATTCTTTGTTATCCAGTTAACATTTTCTGTTGCATTTGCTGTTACAAAAATACAAATATCTATGACCAGATTATTATTATTTAAAGAATATTCATATCTCTAAAACAGCATAACTGTATTTCTCCCCAGGCTGCTGCAGCCAATCCTGGTGTGGTGGTCCTGCATTTCCCCAAGAAAACCACTCGAGGTTTGAGACGACAGAAAAGAGCCTGGGTTATCCCTCCTATCAGTTATTCAGAGAATGACCCGCGGACCCTTCCCCAAAGCAATGGTCCAGGTGAGATCAGGTTATGCTTTGTACGGTTGAACAACATTAATTTCCTTTGTAATTACTGAAGGATGAACATGGTTCTTTCTCAGTCAAACAGGGATGAAGACAACATTCCTTTGAATTCTTCCACTGTAGAGCTCACATGCCTGGAGCACTGTGTATAGCTGTAAATACTTTAGACATGAAACCTAAGGGAGCAAACTCAGACAAAACAATAGTTATTTGTTTAATGTTCATTCTTTAAAAAGCCTGTACTGAACTACTGTTATTTTCTTACATGTTAATAGTTTTGATTCCATTTTATTCTTTGCAGATTAAGTCAGATGGTGGTGATGAGAAGCCCATGTTGTACAGCATTACTGGACCAGGAGCAGACCTGCCACCTGCTGGTCTTTTCAATATAGACAAAACCACTGGCTGGTTGTATGTTAATCAGCCCTTAGACAGAGAGAACATAGCCGTTTACACTGTAAGTACTGTTGTGTGTTTTAAGTGCTTTACCAAGCTACTAAGTATGCACATTCAATTTCTAATGTATTTCTTAGACTAATATAACAAAGTTTTCCAATTTGCTGTTTTTAACCAAGGCTGTGTGTTAATGGTTCTTAGTCTTAAAATTTCCAAATCTATTTGTTCATGCAGCTCCAAGCTCATGCTGTGTACGCACAGTCAGGACAGCTTGGTGAGGAACCAATGGACATAAGAGTGATAGTCATCGATCAGAATGATAACAAACCTGTTTTCACTCAAGACACTTATCTGGGACAAGTTCCAGAGGCCTCCCCTCTTGGTAAGATTCATAAACCAGTGTTTAAGTTCTGCTTGTGGCTGTATGCTTCATTGGTGTCTGTCACAATGTAGTCTAAGGCTCATTCTAATGTCTGTCTCTTTGTTTATTTCTGCAGGCTCTGTGGTGTGTAGAGTGAATGCTACAGATGCAGATGAGCCAAATCATGACAATTCAGATATCCGCTACTCTATTCTGAATCAGGAGCCAAAGACACCTGCTGATAACCTGTTCGCGATCAACCCAATCAATGGAGAAATCAGAGTCAATGCGAAAGGTTTGGATAGAGAAGTAAGTGATTTGCTATCAGTATTTTATTTTTTTTGCAAGTGACAAAAATACACACACGCACTGTGCGTGTGTCTATTTTTGCTGTCTATCAATACATTCAGGTCTTTCTGTGTGCATAGCTGTTCTGTGCTCTCATTGGCTGTAATATAGAAATTCTCTGGGTGCAGTTGCAACCCAGTTCATTATTGTATGATGTGTCCAGTCAGAGATAGAGCCAAACCTACTAGAGCTTTTCTGGTTGGATAGTCTGGGGAATCTTAACAAATCTCCACAACGGCATAATCAGATTAAATATTTCAGTGTGTAGGTCTAGTCAGTCTTTTTGTAGATTTTTTTTCTCCAATCTATACATAGGTGAGGCAAGTTTGCTGATTACCTGACACACTTCCATCATGGGAAGATATTGGCAAACAGGCAGAGAGTGAGATCTGTATTGTTGTAGTAGTAATACCTTCAACTTTTGTGTTCACTGTGTTAACACCTCAATGTAGCTGCCCTTTTAAAGGGGCTACTTCTTTCCTCAGACCTTAGGGGAAAAAACTGAAATGTTTACTAATGCGTGTGTGTGTGTGTGTGTGCAGCAATTCCCAAAGTACACTCTGGATGTACAAGCCGCAGATATGAGGGGTGAAGGGTTGTCCGGAAGAACCAGAGTTATCCTTACAGTCACAGATAGCAACGACAATGCACCCGTTTTCTTGAAAAATGTGGTAAGTACTAGTACATGTAGACTATCGTATGCTAGTGTATTACTATTTCTATGTACTCGTCTAGTTAACATGTGCTTGTGCTCTCCTAGTATGAGGCCACTGTCCCAGAAAATAAAGTTGGAGTCGAGGTCATCAAGATGACTGTGACGGACGGCGATGAGCCCCATTCTGAGGCCTGGAACGCAAAGTTCAGAATTGTTGACGGTGACCCTACGGGACTGTTCTCTGTGGCAACCTCCCCTCTTAACAAACAGGAAGGAATCATCAAGACGGCTAAGGTAGAAAATCTAACCATTTCTCAGTTTTTACTTTTAAGTCCTAGTTGTCGTTAATCACATCAAAACGAATGAATACTAAACACATACAGTAGATGAATAATACACACACAAAGGAAAGTTTGCATTCCCCTGAAGCTTGTTGAAGCACAAGGTACTCTGATAAACATGGCCTGAATCATGTATTTTGCCATGTCCAGTCTCCAGGCCAACTTAACAGTGGTTTCAACTCGGCCATGTTTTTAGAGTACCTTATGCTTCAGTATGTTGACAAGCTTCATGGAGATGCTACTTTTCCTTTCCAGCTCAATTTGGCACCTGTCCAGCCAAAACTACTAGTAACTGCTGTACTGACCATGGTATTACGGTGCTTAACTGACCAGCCAGCTGTCCTGACTTGAACCGTACAGAGAATCTGGATTGTATTGTCAAGACGTAGGTGTGAGACATGAGACTGAACAATACAAATTAATTCATGGCCGCTATCAAAGCAAAACTGGGCTTCATAATGCCTCAACAGTGCTACAGGTTGATCAACTTCATGCCACGAACCATTGATGAAATAATTTGTTCTAAAGTAGCCCAAGTCTTAACTGCATACATTAATATACTAGTTGATAGTTGACATTTCTTGTTAAAACACAATTTTTAGTGGTCTCGTGAAATATTCTAATTACATTGAGATACGATTTGGGGGTTTTCATGAGCTGTACGCCATAATTAAAGAATAAAACTTTTTTTTAAATACTTCATTTAATGCACAATGGATTGAGAATATATGAACGTTTCACTTTTTTGTATTATATTATGGAAGAAAATAAACTTTTACACAATGTTCCAATTCACTGAGAAGGACCTGTATGTCCACAGCCCCTAGAAATGTGTAGCAAGTGACCAAAATACTGCCCTCCCTACCTACCAGCTTTCCATTGCCTATCATAACCAGTTGGGTTCGTATAGAAATATGGTTAAGCCAAGTTGGTTGCACCACAGTGGATTAGAAATCCTATTTTGCTGGTATTAATAAACATGTCTGTGGCATTGTTGTGCGTTTTCTCAACCTCTCCATCAAGGCCTTGGACTTTGAGTCGAACAGCAAGTACACACTGTTGGTTGCTGTTGAGAATGATGTGCCCTTCGCCATGAGGCTGCCTACGGCCACTGCCACTGTAACTGTGAATGTGGAGGATGTGAACGAGGCTCCCATCTTCAACCCAGCAGAAAAGTTGGTGGTGAAGCCAGAGGACTTGGCTGTTGGCTCGGAAGTGGTGGCGTACACGGCTGCTGATCCTGACACTGCACGGAAACAGAAAGTCTCGTAAGTTCACCCTCCAGATGTTGGTTTTTAAATTGATCTTTATTTTGTAATATACAAAGCACTTCTCTCAATGCTTTGGTTTGGTATGTATATGTTCTTGCATTTCATAATCCTCCCTAGTTGTTTTACTGTTTATTATTTAAGTTGTGGTCCTTGAATATAGTGTGTTTTGAAAAGGGCTATGCGTTTATTATTTAAGTTGTGGTCGTTGAATATAGTGTGTTTTGAAAAGGGCTATGCGTTTATTATTTAAGTTGTGGTCCTTGAATATAGTGTGTTTTGTGTGCAGGTATAAAGTACTGAAGGACCTGGCTGGCTGGCTCAGTGTAAACAAACAGACCGGTCTGATCACAGTGAAGTCTCTGATGGACAGGGAGTCCCACTTTGTAAATGCTGACAAATACACTGCTCTCATTGGTGCAGTTGATGATGGTAGGTGTTGTTAACTGTTGTTGTTAAACATGCTGCTGTATAAGTAAGGATGGCTTGACATGCACAGCTTTCATTAGAAAACACATGATGGCATTAGGTGTTGCCTTTAGGCAATAAAATTAAAATGACTCAAAAGTCAAAAATAAAAAAGTCAATACGGTACATCGCAATATTTAACACCATGATATCAATATCGAATTGCCAGGTTCAAAATAGTTTATTTTTGTATGTATTTTTTAATCCACCAAACGCCTACGTGCACCTAGGGCCAATCCTCATGCCATCTACGCAGGGTAGGCAGAATATTAATGGATTCCATTCTTTAATCCATCTTTTGATAAGAGTGTATCGTTGGCCAATCGTCCTTTTGTTGCCGGTCATTTGGGACAAAGTTGAACAAATTCTGCACCCGCACCCATTCTATCCCATGTATTCGAATGGCATTATCTCAGAGTCAACCCCTAAATGTTGCTGTTCTCTGTTAATACAACTGGACAATTTGTTCATGTCAGAAAGACTGACATCTGGCTGCATTGAAGTGTAGGATTGAACTTTTCATGGATTATATTGTTTTAAAATGTTCTAGTTGACTGAACTTGTCAGGGTCCATATACTTTAGATTTTTTTCAATGTTCTGGTATGATAAAAGCAGAGTCATTTATGCAAAATTGTCAATACATTTATTACATTCATGAATCGAGTCGGAGCATAATTAAGAATCACAAGTCGATTCAGAACCCTAAATATTGGTATTGTGAGATAAGTGAATCATTCCACCCCCACTAACATTGTCTCATTTATTTATATGAAGTACTTAGTTAAGAGTGGCAGTATGATTGGATCATTTGTGTGTTTCCCCAGATGAGATCCCAGCCACAGGGACAGGTACCCTGATCATTCAGCTACAAGATGTCAATGACAACTTCCCGGCCATTGAGGAACGTACCATCAGGGTGGGTCTACTCTGTCATGCAGATATATAATATACAATTACATTATCCTTTTGCTTACATGACATTCAGCATTCTTCTCCATGCATGGCTGGCATGTACAATTTATCTTTATTTTACTTTTCTTACAATCTTTACTTTGGTTGCATTCCCCATGGTATACAGCGTGGCTACTGTATTTACAAAAAGTACCTGTTTTCTTCAGGTGTGCAACAAGGATTCCGCTCCCCAACTTCTTACAGTGACCGACAAAGATGGAATTGGTCATGCAGCACCATTCAGTGTTTACCTGCAAGGACTATCTAAACAAAACTGGACTGCTAGGATGAATGACACAAGTATGTTTCTGAATATTTTGGCAATGTGCATTTTGATGGAGAGAGGCTACCTGGCTTTTGCTAATGTGCTGGAAAAAAAGGTGGTGCCTTTCATTTATGTAAAAGACGTATCTAATAAGCAAGGGATCTCCTCTTCCTTTAGAGACGGGCATCATCCTCACTCTAGCCCAGGAGCTTCCCAGTGGAGAATACAGTGTGGTACTGACCGTGGCCGACACAGAGGGCAAGAAGCAGGAGAGCACCCTGCAGGCCACTGTGTGTGACTGCAAAGGACCTGATGTGGAGTGCAAGGCGCTGACCAAAGCGGCTGGCATGGGCCTGCCTGTCATACTGGGAATCCTGGGAGCCATCCTACTGCTGCTACGTAAGTATAGCTGTGAAATTAACTAAAAATATGTTAAAACCAGCATTAGATTTACTTGTACATGACATGAAAAAGTCAGAAAATACTTGGGAATCGACTAAACATTTTATTGTTTCCAATCAACATATTAATCCATGAGTCACGACTGTTTTGCAGTTCATTTCCATGAGTGTAACGACTTTTTTTGCAGGCCATTTTGCTTAACCGTTGTGGCTGTTTTGCACAACAGTCAAACCGTTTCGCATAACGGGCACGGCGGTTTGCATAGTGGTCAAGGGTTAGGCTTAGGCTTAGGTTTAGGCATGTTTTACTGGGCAAAACGGTCGGCCGTCGCGGTCACAAATCTATTTAGCTCTGTTAACCTTGTATTATACTTTGCAGTTTACAGTGGATTGGCTATTTTTATTATTCAACACCGTAACTGTACACAAATCAGAGAGTCACAGCAGAACTTCACTAGCAAAGTAACATTTCCACATGTGACCATATCACCATAAATATTAAGTTTGCTATTCTATTGTCTCCACTATGTCTCTTCCAGTGCTGGTTCTGTTGCTGTTGATGTTCATAAGACGGAGAACAGGAGAGAAGAAGGAGCCTCTGCTTGTAGATGATGACGTCCGAGACAACATTTACTATTATGATGAAGAGGGAGGAGGCGAGGACGATCAGGTACATTATAGTACACATGCATTGACCATGGACCGTCACATAAACTGGTATGAAGCCAGTGTGTATTATGTTGTCAAGATTACACTTAAGTTGACGATTAATTGACACACAAAATGATTGTGAAGTTGACGATTAATTGACACACAAAATGATTGTGATTTATAATTTGTTTTTTGGCTTTGAATAGGTGAATAAAAAAAAATGTCTTAACATATTTTTAACAATAATAATGTCTCTCTCTTCATTCAGGACTTTGATCTGAGCGTGCTTCATCGGGGTCTTGACAACCGCCCTGAAGTGTTCCGAAACGACGTGATGCCGACCTTCTTGCCCCGTCCTGAATACCGCCCTCGCCCCGCCAACCCCCAGGACATTGGCAACTTCATTGATGATGTGAGTGAAGTCAATAAAGTTAATTGATCAGAAATGAGCAGTAAAACAAAACATAAATTATTTAATTTGACAGTACAGTCTTTCAATTTTAAGTTTAATTTGAAAGACTGTACTTGGGACCACACTCAAGTACTGGAGAAGCAATAAAAACCTAAAAGGACATCTTTAGTAGTCAATGAGTTAAAGAGTTGTGAAAGTATTTTCATTATTTGTTGATGTATGAAAAAAACATATGAAACAACAACATATGAAAATGGTAATCTAAGGCATAATCATCAATTAAATGATGACTAGTTGCAGCCCTAACTCCCTGTGCGGTCTCCTCTCCAGAACCTGAAGGCAGCAGACAACGACCCGACAGCTCCTCCTTACGACTCCCTGCTGGTGTTTGACTACGAAGGGGGCGGCTCGGACGCCGGCTCTCTGTCCTCCCTGAACTCGGACAGCAGTGGAGATCAGGACTACGACTGTTTCAGCGAGTGGGGACCACGTTTCAAGAAACTGGCCGACATGTACGGAGGAGGAGATGATGATGACATGCTGTAAAAAAAAAAAAAAAAGAAAAAAAAGGAAGAATGAACGAAAGAAAAGGAAACTGACAGAGCGTTCAAAAGACAAATGAATGGATTGATGGCTGGATGGATGGACAAGAATGGATCCCCTGGACACTAGCCTTTGCCAAACGATGGGAGTTGTACAGCAAATTCCTGAGTGTCGGTTTAACCAGTTAACCATTTTGGTTTTGCCCTTGCGTGTCAATACTCGCACGTTGTGCTAAAACTCAGGATTTTTATGTGGTGATCCGTCGTATCGGCCTTGTTGCCGTGGAATGGATAGGTTCCATCAGTCTTCGCGTATCATCCAAACTCAGCTGAAGACTAAACGTGGTTTTTGTTTGTTCTGTGCTATTGCGACTTATGTGGGTGAATCTTTTTTGCTTGGTTCCTTTTTGCTGACAATGCCTGCCTCCCATCACCCAACGTTAACATTGCAGATTTGAACCTGAATCCTATCGTTCTGTTGTGAAGACATGTGAAAATCATTACGCATTCTATGATGGAATTTCTGACGGTAGCATAATGGGATTAATGTTTTAATATTTGTCAGGGCTCCCCTTTAAAGGGATGTGCACACAGCTGTGCTGGTTTAAACAAATACAATGTACAACACCTATACTGCCTCGTTTACAAGAGGTTGGAGCACTAGGGTGAATGTTTACCAGACCAAACAACCTGTGCTGTGCAAAAGATCACAATCATTATATTGTACAATTATTATAACGTTTCTTAGTGAGGCATGAGATAGGAGAGATAAAGATGAAATTATTTACTGAACTGACACTAACTAAATCAACCTCAGCATAATTTTGGTCACAAACATATCTATCACTAAATGCTTTTAAAATGTTTGATAAGTATGTATTAAAGCTGCAATCCAACTTTATTTTTTAGTGAATAAAAGATTATTTTGACTAATTGGAGTAAGTAATGTGATATTTAAGTGTTTGAAGTTGGTGTCCCTACTTTACCTCAGGTTGGATAGGACACCTGTTTGATGAGGGATATTGATGGAACCTCAAAGCACAATATCTCTCTGAAAGTTACGGATAGCAGCTTTAATTTTTACTATGTTTTGTTTCAATTTTGTAAAAGCCGAGACCTATGTGCTGTGGCTTCAGAAGAAGCATTATCTGCCTTTGTTTTTAGATTTTATATAGTTATGTTTTTTAATACAACAGTGAACGTGTCTTGTTTTTTTTTTTTTATTAAATGCACTGTTATCCATACTACATTTTGCTTGTTATTAACATTATACAGTCCAATTACTTTTACATGGTTCAATTAAGAATTGATCCACTAGAGGGAGCCATGGGCCTAAGTTAGCCTCTTTTTGCTGGAAATATGGATTACCACAAACAAACTGTATTAAAAAATGGTTTATATTCCATATTTCCTCACTTGCATAGATTTAGAAGAATACAATTTAATTGAACATTTCAGTCTATCAGACTGTACTCAGTTTTAATCTAGCCGCAATCTAACTGGCGATGGGATGACTCCAGAGTTGCAATAGCCTCAACTGACTCCCCAAAAACAAAGTTTCAACTGTGATCTGCTTGTATTAAACTATGTTACACCCACCAACATTTTAGCTGTATCGATGGGTTGAATTATACTATATTTGCAAAGTATTTGATAAAATTCCCCCGTAGACATGAGTTACTTACGGTCGATATATTCTCTGCAGGTGACTATTTTTCCTCACAGAAAGTAGCTCATAACATGTCTATGGTGCATTTTTAATCAAACAAATGCTTTGCAGATAGAGGATAATTCAACCTTCCCATACATCTGCAATGTTGGTGAGTCTAACACTGTTGAATACAAACAGATCAGACAAAACATTTTGTTATTGGGAGTCCATAGAGGGTATTGCAACTCTAGATCACCTCATTCACCCCATTATAATGAAACCATTATAAATAAACAAATTTCATTGCAGCTAGTTTTACTCTTGGTCCAAGGAGGGACTTAAATGTTCAAGAGAGAAAGACCTTGGAGTTTGTTTTTTACTGGTAGTTTGTTAATCTAAACTGTACTTTGTCGCCTAAATTGTGGGCACTTTGTCTATTTATTTTAGATATATAAAGTGAGTGATTCTTTAAAGGGAAAGTTACTCAGCCATTCACCTTTATTCATGTGAAAACGTTCTCTGTGATGCATCCAAGGTTCATATTTTAGGTTATTGGAGGAAGTAAAAGATTAGGGTTTTTTAAAAGTATTTTTACAGCGACCACAAATATGAACCTTGCCTGAAAAAACTAAAGTCTTTTTAATAGAATCAAAGAAAGCTTGCCTGGTTGAGTCATCATCATTCTTTGGAAATCCATGTGTCTAATACTTTATCAGTAACTTAAGCTAAGTTTTGATGGAAGGTCGGATAAAGTAACATAATGGAATAAGTGTAACCGTGGTATGGTCCGCAGGTAGTCAGGGTGCTGGTGTCGGAATCACAATCCATTGAAAACCCCTGCTATAAAATATCAACTATGGCCCATTAGGCCATTAAATTATAACTATTCACACATATTTTTGCTTCCTCCACATTCTCAATACAAAATTGCAATCTCATATTTTACAATAAGGACAATCTCTTGATTCATCATGAATATTCATCAAATGAATATTCAGTAAAGGGAAAAAAGTCAAGTATTTAGAAAGTGATAAAATGTAAAAAAATAATAAATAAATTATATATATATATATATATATATATATATATATATATATATATATATATATATATATATATATATATATATATATAATATATATATATATATATACAGGGGTGCACATAAGTGGTGCTCCGGTGCTCAGGAGCACCAAAAATCCTACAATGAGCTCCCAATCCAGGGGTGGAAAGCTCCTTTGAGCACCACACAGCTGGGGCTCATAATGACTGCCCGACTGGGCCAGTAAAAAAAGCCTTGAAAATGAAATAATTCTAACTAATGTCTAAAATACTACTAGTATTTCAATGGATGTAGAGTGCAGGTAGTAGTAGTACTACTAGGCTAGCCACTATTGCAACGCCCAAACTATCGCCCTGTACTATAATATTGCACATTGATCAGGATGTACGGAGTGGAAAAAAGGGGTCCCAGGGCCGGGCGATGCATCACCGCATTTTGGGAGCACCAAGTAACATCTCCAGGTGCTCCTCTGAGTACTGGACAAAATAGTTATGTGCAGCCCTGTATATATATATATATATATATATATATATATATATATATAATATATATATATATATATATATATATATATATATATATATATATATATATATATATATATATAATAATGATATTGGAACAAATCCTATAGGATCCAATAGGGTTTCCTTAACCCTATAAGAACATGTATATAAGAGCAGCATTTGTTCCAAAATTTTATAGGAGGAATCCATAGGACATTTTGACCTATGGATTTTTAGGGATGCGTGAGCTAATGCAAAAATCAAATCAAAGTATTTCTAAAAATTCACATTTAGAAAGACTGAGGGCCAGAAAAGTGCTGTACAAGATCTGAGAACAAAAGGTGAGAAAAACAAAAGGTCTCATCTGCAGTCCTTGAGACCCAGCAATAAAGCAAAAAGAATCAAATATAGTTAAAAGCCGTGGAGAAAAAGACTTTTAAGAGAAGGCTTAAAACAACGCAAGAAGGTCTAACCCGCAGGCGCATTTCCGCCATGACTCCACACTGAGCTGCATCGTAGTTTGAGAGCTCCCAGCTTTCTTCCCCTTTACAAAGGTAAATCATTTGACAGTATTCCCAAAACACAAACACGAAAATGCCGTTCCAAATGATGGATAAAAGTGATAACCACCTGAACAACCACCAGAATGGACAAGAAAAGCAAACAAAAACAAACGACAGAGAAAAGTCGCGACGACTGGTGCCAGCACCATGGCTGTATGTGCATCGTCGTGCATTGACCTAATCCAGTTTGGGGTACGGGGTGCATTTACATTAAAACGTGTACATACGTAGTCCGATTTTAAATATGAAGTACTCTCACATGTTTCTACGGGTGTTAGACACTTGCAGCGCCAGAAATTAGGATTGCAGCATCCCGCATTGTTTAATAAATTAAAAAAAAAAAAACATTTTTTGTATGCGCCCCTATCGGTGGGGAGGAGCGTGGCACTCTGGGTGTGTTCCATATACTCAGGCTGACCGCACTACTAATAGGGGGATGTGGTCCAGCTATGCATGATGCATCTGTGTGTTTACGAAACTTACCCCAACCCCCCAAAAGTACCCCGGGGATCTCGGATAAAAATGCTTTTTATTAAACAACGTGGCATGCTGCTGTCCTAATTTCGGTTCCATAGGAGAGTTTTTTTTTTTATTATTATTCGGACAGGGACATTTGATATGTTGAACGTTTATCTCTCTTCTCTTCTTTCTGTTTGTCTGTTTCCCCCTAATTTCAATACTACATTGGTTTTGATCTATAGTTGACTAGTATGTACATAAGGAAAAATCATTTTCTTTCAAGAGACTCTCTTAAGCTGAGTGGAACATGGACAAACTGAAAGAAATTAGATTCTTGAACACCTACTGTAGTTGAAGGAAGTAGCAAAAGAAGGGTCTCCATTTTAATACATAACTCCAGCTTTATATACATTTTTTCATTTTATATTTATGTTACTTTATGTTTCTATACCCCTGGGTGAAAATACAAACCTTTCTCTTTTGAATTAATTGACAAGGAGGTACAGGGCGGGAAGTACAGAGAGTTGAAAGAGGATAAAATGTTTAAATATTTGATGGAGGACTCAGCCCTCTTGGATGTCTGGAGGGACCTTCACCCAATGGAACGCAATTACTCCCATTACTCTGCCACATATATTGTCTGTTTATATTCAGTGTTGACGGACACAGAATACTAGTTTGCACCATTGGACCTATGGATGTATCAGATCATTCAGCAGTTTAGGACTACTGGAATGCCCAACTCCACGCTCCGTGGGGTCCCCATTGGTTTGGAAATTACCTTTTGCAATAAAACTTTGTTTTTCTTAAAACCAAATGTTAACTCTTTGTATTCCCCGTGCTAGTTTGAAATGGTACTCCTCAGATCCTCGGTGGTTGGTTTGCTTTTGTTAAAGCTGGATGGAGCTAAACGAGCAGCAGGTAGTTTCTGTGTGACGTCAACTCACAGGTGCGCCCCCACTACGTCCCCGTCTCCAAATATGGACATATAGGTTGGACTCTCTGACATTTTTATTCAGGAAATTGTTGTTTAAGAAAAATCCCCACAGCTTTGTGAGCAACAGTCAACCATACCACTCCCATTTTCTTCCTTCCTGCCATGAAGAAATGTGTGATATAGATGATGACTCCCACTGACTCCCCCCCCCCCTCTCTCTCCATGCGCACACACAGACACACACACATAAACACAGGCTACACAGTGTGCATTGACATTGTGTGATGAGCAGATAAACTACATGCTGTATTGAATTGACCAGAAAGTGAATTCCAAGCACATTGTAGAGTATATGCAACAACAACACCAAATGGGGTTTCCCATTTGAAATTATTAAAAGCAAATTTACTTTAAAATGGGTTATACTGTATGCTGTAATACAAAATACTAAAACTAAGCATTTTCACCAAAAATAAAAACTAGCAAACAAAACTAACTGAATTAGAAAATAAAATGTAAAAAAGAACTTAAACTAAAATGAAAAATCCACAACCATTATAACCTTGCATAATTGTACATATAATGTGTTGTTTCTGTTATGGTTTTTATAGGGTGACCATATTCTGAAAGGAGAAAACCAGGACACCTTAGCGGGGAGTGCTTTACAATTTATGAATGTTTCAAAGAAAGAAATAATGTCTCAATCAACTTCTCTCAGACATAAGTTAACAACTCTGAACAGCAACACTGAAACTCAGCCTCAATTTCAGACATGAATGCAACAATGTCTGTTGTAGGCTATTGAAAAAGGTTAACAATTGCCCCGGTCTGAATACAGGGAATTTTTTCTGTAACTCGTCTGTAAACGTGCACTTGCGCTTGGGCATGGTGGTGGAGACTGACAACCACGCTGTCTAGTGTCTACTAACTGATTGACGAAGGCTGCCTGCACTGACTCTGCTCAGGGCTGACGTCATTGTGCGCAGTGTCCTAGTGCCTGTCGATTTACTGGTCCGATGTAAGCAAAGACGTGTCGGAAAGGAACTGAATGAAAGTAATTTTACAAAAACCGGGACATTTCCTCATTTTCTAAAAATAAACCGGGACACCCAGACAGGACGTGAAATACGGACATGTCCTGGGAAATACGGACGTATGGTCAGCCATAGTTTTTATATACTGAATCCAATGCTGCTATATGCTGAGTGATACAAGTGATACGTTTTGTCAGGGAAAGGGGAAGAGTAATTAGAATAATTACTAAGACTTGAAATCTGCCCCACCAATCATGATGGCATCCAAACAATTTCGCCTGCCTCCCCAGTTGGCAAAGGTTACATCCGGATCTGCAGGTTGTGGTGTTCTCTGCAGCTGGCGGCTGCATACAGCGGCAGCCTGGTTGTAACTGCACTCACTTCTCTACTACAATAATTTCACATTGACATGCCTCAGAGCGAATCTCTCAAACCCTTTCACAGTACATAAAAAATCTACAACTCTAATTGTGTAATTGCAACCTTGCATAATTATCCCTTCACTAAGTCCCTCCCCAATCCGGCCTTGTCCAATAGGCACATTTAGAAGATGAAAGCTTGACCTGGAAAGCAACAGTTGCTAAAGTATTTGGATTGGCGTTGGACAGTGAACAAACACAGTAAATCTGGCTGGGAGCCAGGCTAGAGCCTGGGGCTCTGGTGGAGAACATCATGGTAGAGATGATGTTTACTGGTAAAACCGAGTCACCACTACCATAGGCGGATTATGAAATTAAGGGCCCCTGGGCCGCCACCAGCCAAAGGGCCCCCCTACACCGGAGGATCTTTCTGCCCGGCGCGGCGGCATGATGGTTTAGGACATTTTGGGCTATTTTAGTGACACAAAATTAGTAAACCCATTGTTAATAAGGACCGTGTGCACCATTATTATTCACTTTCATCCCTTTTGGGTGGGCCCTGAGCTTGAGCCTCTTAGCGATCACGCGGGGACTCAAGCTCAGGGGCCCCCCTAGCTCAGGGCCCCCGGGCCTGGGCCCAACGTGCCCGTTGGATAATCCTTCCCTGACCACTACCGGTATGTGTCGTAATAGAATTCTCTGGCAATGAACCAGCAACAGGAACCAAAACCACACAGCGCTTGCACTTCTAATTTACAAGTAACTAATTTACGTCAAGGCTTTAGGCAGTAGGCACTGGGCAGGCACTGTGGTGATCACAGATAAAGATAAATAACAAGCCAGCAGAACTCTTTTCAACATTTTATCTTCTTCACAAAGACCAACAACACATGTGTTGAACTCAAACAGCCTTCATCAGTGTTGATCAAAATATTAACAGGTAATTACAGGAATTACACAAACTGGCCGTGTGTCATTGCTACAGGTTATTGTTAGTAAATAAAGCACTAAAACACTTGTAGAAGACAGTAAAGACTTGAAGTATACGCTCATCTGTCACTGAAACTGAAGCGAATGTGAACTGTGAAACCAACACGTTGTCCGGGCCGGACCTAGGCCTGGGCATGGGAGGGTGATGCCCTTCCTAAATGCCCTGACTGCCCCATCAAACATGATGGCATCCAAACATTTTTTTGCCTGCTTCCCCAACTGGGAGCCGTCTGGAGCCGCACCCGTATTTGAGTCTTATAATGAAGTCTAGACTGGCTATATTAGCTTATCACAATCAGGTCAGGGTGGTGGTCCCTTTTTCACAATCGGTTGAAAATCCCTGCTCTAAAGTACACATTTTTTACAATATTGGAAAAACTGTTGCTAAACATAGTTTAATCTCCATATTTTGCAAAGCCATTCATTTCCTCATATTAAAAATAATAAAACGGTGCTGTGCGGTGCACAAGAGATGTACTCCGTAGTGAACCTGCCCACTGGTAGCACCGGACACTGCCATGCCTACATCACGGCTTCTCGGGAGCCATGATGCAATCATGGCTTCTCAGAAGCTATGATGTTCAGGTGACTCCTGCCATTCACAGTGTGAATTCTTTCACACCCACATGTACTGTAGGTGTATGGCAAAGCAGTGACTCATAGCACACATGTACAATTTATCAGAATTATAGCAAATTTCCAGTTTTGCTCAACTGATTCACACACTGTTTCATACTCTGATGAAACAGTGTGTCGTATCACATACAGCAGAAATTGATTAAGCACATCAAAATCATATAGAAACAACTACTGTGTGTGTGTGTGTGTGTGTGTGTGTGTGTGTGTGTGTGTGTGTGTGTGTGTGTGTGTGTGTGTGTGGTGTGTGTGTGTGTGTGTGTGTGTGTGTGTGTGTGGAGAGAGAGTGTCAGTGAGTCAGTGGGAGTCAACAACCATCATCACACACTTGCTTTCATGGCTTGATGCAAGAAATGGGTGTGGTATGGTTTGTTATATATCTTAGTCGACTTGTCATTATTAAAGATTTAGGCAAAAGAATAATGTGACTTGCTCCCAAAAAGCTCTGGGAGTTTTTTTTTTCTTAAACGACAACTACCTTCATGAAAGTTGGAGTCCACTCACACAGAAGCTACCTGCTGCATCTCCTTCTGCTTGTTTAGCTCCATCCATCTGTGACTAAACTAACCCCTGAGGAGTGAGGACCACCATTTCAAACCAGCCTGGGAAATACAAGGAGGAACGCTTGGATTTATTAAAAAGCAAAACAAAGTTTTATTACAAAAAAGGAAAACATTAAGGGGTTTTCCAAACCAATGGGGACCCCACGGAGCGTGGAGTTGGCAATTCTAGTTGTCCTTTTTCAGGTAAAAAAAAGTTTCTGCTTATGTGACTGCATTGTTGATACTGAAATTGCTGAAATAACCAAATGAGCATGTAAAGATGAAATGAATACGCTCTAGAATGCAATGTAGATTAGATTTGTTTTTTAATATGAATTCACAAATCTGTGACAGTTTTCAACATACACTGTTGAAAACACAGAATAATGAAATTAAACAATAATGGGATTCAAATAGCACCACCTGCTGTTGTCTAGCACAATGTTGTCTAACAATGTGTCACTGGCTGGTTGTTTTCAAACACACTGAAAGGCATACTTCACTTTCAAAAAACCCTTTTGTGATTTTATTGTTTACTCGGGCTCATGTAAATTTTAGCTGTCCCACCCCCTTCCTATACAAATCCATTATAACTTAAAAGATTTTAACCATGATAGATTTAATCAAAAATAAAACAATATTTTAAAAATAAATGAAAACAGTAAATGAAAAAAAAGAAAAGAAAAAAAAAGTCGAGTGTTTTTGATGAATCTGTCATGGTTTTAATATAATGGCTTTCAATAGGAAAAGCGTGGGGCAGCTAAAATGAACATCAAATAACTAAATACTGAATCAAGTAATGTAAAAATTGTTTGTGGTGTTCACATGAGAAAGAGTAGATGATAAAATGACTAAAACGTTTTTTTTTTTTTTTTTTAATATATCTTCTGTTCTGTTCTGAATCCAACTGAATAAATAATGAAATAATGACCAGAGTTGGGCATTGTTACTTTTTAAAGTAACTTTGTAGGTTATTGGACAACTGCTCATGAAACTAATCTCATTAAGTTACAAATTACTTTATGAGAAAAGTAACATAATAGATTATTATTATTTTTTCATTAATTTCCATTACCCAGCATTTTTATTTTATTTGTGTTTCATATTATAGTTAATAGTTGGTTACATTGTATTACCGCCGGTATGCCTACTGTCATTGTGCCACATTATCATGGCCCATATTAATTAAACAAGAATGATATACAGACAGTTATACACCATACTACTTGGCCATAGCATTATCCCCTTAACATCTCTCTGTTATCTTAATCAATGAATTTCGCCACAATCGACTGCCTATATCGGTACATGTAGAACTAGACATAAAATCAAGAGTACTATATGCCATGCATGGCATATAGGAAAGGGCCTTCCATGCCACGCACAGCGGCGCATATGAACAACCACCACCAACAACAAGTCGTGCCTCATTTGAACTACAAAATACAAACGTATATCAGAGACAGAGCGTTGATTATACTTGATTAGTGCTTGAAATGATAAACGATAATCAACTTCTAATCTAAGATTAGACCTCTATAAACTCTAATCTCATGCTCAGTTGGATGTTGGTATAGTCACATATGAAACACTCTTGTGTTAAGGTGGCTGATAAAGGTTTGCACAATAGGCTGTCATCATTACAGAGGCTATAATTATGCATTTCACACTACGCATTTCCTACAACAGTCATCGCTGCATCATATTGACAGGTCTAGAAGAGTTCCACATGTTTTTGGTTCATTGTGAAGACAATGAGTTAGAGGGGGTAATGCCCATCAACCAATGGTGCCGAGTCAAAACTGCAGACACAGTAAAAGTAGAAAAGAAAATAGGGGCTTGCACCTTAAAGTGAGTTGTGACCCCCTATTTTCTTTTCTCCTCATTGCGAAGACAGCTCAAATCCCACACGGCACATTCTAATTCTTTATGTATTTTCATCATTATTCAGTTTTATAAGTTCACAAACAATCATATAGGAATAAGATGAAGAATAAGTAGCCCTTCCTGAAACATTGCTGTAAAAATGAATACATAACAATGAGCTTGTTTTGTTACACAATCCATTTGATTGCTTTGATGTGTGCTAACTATGAAAAGTAATGGGCTATTTATATGTTTAAAGCTACAGTAATTGAGGCAACCTTTTAGCCAAGATAGATCTATATATTATATATAATATAATATATATATATATATATATATATATATATATATATATATATATATATATATATATATATATATTATATTATATATATATATATATTATATATATATATATATATATATTGCATTTTTCCCGTTTTATGTTGCTTCTACTTTAATGCTGCAGCTGTTTGACGAATAAAACATTCGTCAGGCTAAGGATAGGCGTGGCTAATTTGTGAGGGGGAGGGCGGTTGTGTTGGGGTTAGGCAGCATTTTAGCCAATCACAGCACAGCAGTCTCCAGCAGATTCATAATGAGCCAATAGAGTGGAGGTGTGGTAGATTCTGTTTTCAAACAAATCTGTTTACAAACACAGTGTTTGTACACACTAAAGTTGCCTCTATTACCTTTAAAATGTGTGCCTTTGCCAACACCTTGTGAAATTGTGTGACGAGTCTGTCTATAGGTGAAATATTTCAGCAGGTGACATGCAAACTCAGATGTAGGACTTTGTATATTTTTTCTGTTGCTTCATTGAAAGATTAATAATAGCCTACTATGCTTTCATTTATTGTAGTAGACTAAATTGTCATTCGTTTTTGCCCTTCCCAAGGTGCTGACACTAGCGGCTGGTTCCACATCACCAGGCTGTGAGCCTGGTTTCGAGGCGGATTTGTTGGTGTTCGAAGTGGACAGTGTGATACTGCACAAAGACAAGACTCTGGGCAAAGGTAAGAGGCAAACCAGGAAGTGTTTGATATAAACCTGGACCTCTACTGGTGCTAGTTTTCGGATCCCACCTGAAATGAAGCAGATGGACGCTAGCGGGTCCATTTGGTTCTAAATGTATGCTCTCGGAAAAAAGGACCTAAAAGAAAAATCATTAACACAACTTGATAGAGCCGCTACGCCATTGGACTGATCCCATGAAGTGAACGGAGTTTGTGACAGCGTAACTCTGTCTATACTCAGGGCCGAGTATTATTTGGGCCGAGCCTGTTACCTATGTCTAATGTCACTATTTCACATGATACTTGTAGTGGGTAGATGCTGAACTGAAACCAGACTTCCTGCGTCAGACTTACTTCATATACTTCATACTTCATTCCAAAAGTCTGCAAGTAAAGTGATATTTAACTTTAAAGGGCCACTTTTCAACATATCTTCATATAATAGGTCCTCACTCATGTACATGGTATTTCTTTTACTCAGTCTCTCACAGGAGGGCTGTGGGCAGTTTATACACCGTTTAGAAGCCTTCCAGTGACAGGGGCACAGTGGTACAGAGTTTAGTGTCTCCTCCTCCTCCGCGTCAGTGCCCATAGCTGAGGCGGGGTTGACGAAAGGGACTTCCTGTGTGGAGTTTGCATATTCTCCCCGTGTCCCCTAGGGTAGGGTATCCTAGGGTAGATACCTACCTACCCTAGGATACACAAAAACATGCAGTAATCCTGGGCTCTGAACTGATGAGGCATGATGGAGGGGACTGGAACTGGTTGGAATAATGTGTTCCTTCCGCACTACTACGTCCAACCAGGAAAATCCCCCCTGTCAGGTGGAAAGAAGGCAGCTTGGACTCCTCATGCATTGAAGGAAGCATGAGGCCAGTCCGCTGCCTCCCCAGGTTGGCGGAGGGTGTGTAGAGCCCAGGATCACATTAGGAATTGGCACTGGGTGAAAAAACGGGTTGCAAAATCGTGGTATAAAAGATATTTTAAATATATTTTTATGAATATATTTTTAATCTGCCAATCATTATTTTGCAGATTAGAAAAACAATGTATATTCATATTTCTATTTTTATTATCAGAAAAATGATGATGGCTTCCATTTTCGCATTGCAACTTTTCAGCAAATAGAAAGCCTACAGTTTCTATTAACGTGGATTCCCCATTGATGATGCACTTTGAAGACAGGTTTCTGAACCGCCCACAGACCGACACAGATCGAGTAGGAAAAAAATAGGGGCATTTTATTATGTACATTAGTTAGGACCTATTATATGAAGAATAAATTGGTGGTGAAGTGGTCCTTTAGACAAAACAAAAATCAAGCAAGGTTTTTCTGAACTGAACACGTTATAGCATATGCTCTCACATTTAACCACTAACCTACAATGTTTCAAAGTTGTGATACATAACATGTCAGCTTTCAGGAAATCTTAGCTCATCTAGCCTGCCTCATCTAGCCTTTAGATATTTCTTCATAACCAGTGATTATTGAAGCGATCAGTATTTTCACTGGCTGTAGTGTGCTTGAGTCATCAGAGTGAAAGTTTTACAGTCTGGTGTTGGTTGGTAACCAGGGAGTTGGAGGTTCGGCATTGTGAAATCTTTGCAAGGGAATTGAGCGCACCTTAGAACCTGTTACTCATGTGAATAAGTTCCACGTGGTTTCACATTCTTGCAACCCAATTTTCTTCCTGTCATTTCCAGTGGGCTTTGATGACTGCCTCCAGCATTTTGTTCTCAACTGCAGCAACAGACATTTCCAAGTAGACAGTGATGGCTCACACGATCATGTATTGAAGGTGAGTACTCTTTAAAGTCTATTCTCAAACTGGGCATGCATCAGCAAGTGTACAAAATATGTCAAAATGATGTGCAGATCCATAATTTTTCAGTTTCAGTATGTGAAAATTGTGTGCATTGAGCATATCATTTACTGATAGATGGATGGGTCATAAAATAAGTATTTCTACTATATTGTGTCAAAACCAGATATATGCCTAAATATAATCTTTTTTCTGCATGAACAGGTGAGTAAAACCTTGACTCTACATGGAGGATACAAGAACTTCTCTATCCATGCCTGGGACTCCCAAGGAAAGAACATTACTGTGCCCATCTGTGTGCTGTATGAGCCTGTCCACCATCACCACGGCCATGGTCACCGGATCACCTGCACCCCCAGAAACATGGCCACGGTCATCATCACAATCACAACCATCACAACCACCAGGGAGGCAATCAGCATCACATGGATAAGGCAGTCTCTGCCAACCTCCCTCAGCATCACATCGCTGAGGTTGACTTTGCCAGCCAACAAAAGCAGCAAAGCACTGAGCCAAGCACTATTCAGAGTATAGAGGTATGGAGACTGAGCAGACCATTAGTGTGGGGCATTACCTATGAAGTTAATTGACATCTCTCTGTTATGACTCGACACACTCAAACTGCTTTAGACAGAACAAACAGTGGTAAATATTCATTTTTGTTTGATTCTGCATAACTGTTTTTTTCACCAGGCTGCTGTAGCCAATCCTGGTGTGGTAGTCCTGCATGTCCCCGAGTCCACTAGAGGTTTGAGAAGACAGAAAAGAGCCTTGATATTCACTGATTTTTACGTAATTGAGAACCAACGTGTCTACCCCAAACAAATTTATCAGGTAAGAGCAGGTATGCTTTCAATGGTTGAAGAACAACATTAATTTCCTTTGTAACTACTGAAGGATGAACATGTTTTTTACATATAAATAAGTACAGAGAAAAAAAGAAGGAAAAACTGTATGGCAATAACAGCCAAAGAAACATGGTTCTTTCTCGGGCAACATTCCTTTCAATTCTTCCACTGTAGAGCTCACATACCTGCGTATAGCTGTAAATACTGTTGACATAATCAAAGCAAAACGAGGCTGTTCATCTTTTAGAAATCCTATACTGGTATATTCTTACATTTTATTCTTTGCAGATGAAGTCAGATGTGACAAACCTGCCGCTGCTGTTTAGGATTACTGGACCAGGAGCAGACCAGCCTCCTGTTGGTGTTTTCAGTATAGATGACAAAACTGGGTGGTTTTATGTTAATCAGCCCTTAGACAGAGAGAACATAGCAGTTTACACGGTAAGTACTGCTGTGTGTGATGTCTTACATCTCATCATGGCATAAGGGGCCCGATTTTCGTAACATTTCCTGCAGCCCGGACCGAATTCCCTTATTGCTATTTTCGTCCTCTTTCCTCTTCCCTTACCCCACTATTCCTTATGACGACACCGTTATTTGCGACATGAATTAACTTGTGACACATTGCTGCTGCTGATTCAGTTTCACGTTTTACCATGTATCACCGAAGTCCTGATAGATACGTTTCACTTGATCCCCTTTCATAGAGAAGACCTACCCGCATATTCTATACAGCAAATCAGAGATTAATGTTTAACAGTCATTTTGAAATGTAAAAAGCACTTTGAAATGTAAAAACAATGTTCTAGAAATGACCAAGATATGATTGATCAAAAATACGAGTGTTTCTGACGAGAATTTTCGCACATGGAGGTTGTGCAAACAAGCCGTAAGCTTAGCAGTATGGTATAACGGCAATAGACATGGGTATGGCATGAATTAAAGGCAATGGCGAGACCAACACAGATCGGATGAAAGCTAAAAACGCCCCAAACCACACCCATACATAATGTAATGGGTCTAGGAGGTGTTTAAGGGAAATTAACATCATTACCATCCGGTAAGGGATGGTAAGGAAAATAGCAACTTTATGCTAGATGCTCTAATTGTGTATTGTGGCGATGAGACAAAAATGGAGCCCTAAGTGTTTTAAATGCTCTGCCAACTTATATTTGTATGCACATTCATCAGTATGGTCTAACGTATTTCTTAGCCTGATATAAGTACATTTTCCACTTTGCTGTCCTTAACTAAGTTGTTAATTAGGCTATGCGTTTTTAGTCCTTGACTTGAGTCTTCATATTCCAAATATGTTTGTTTATGCAGCTCCAAGTTTCCGCTGTGTACGCACAAACAGGATTGATTGCTGAGAATGAAAAAGACATAAAAGTGATTGTGATCGACCAGAATGATAACAATCCTGTTTTCACTCAAGACACCTATCTGGGACAAGTTCCAGAGGCCTCCCCTCTTGGTAAGATTCATAACCCAGTGTTTAAGTTCTGCTGGTGGCTGTATGCTTCATTGGTATCTGTCACAATGTAGTCTAAGGCTCATTCTAATGTCTGTCTCTTTGTCTATTTCTGCAGGCTCTGTGGTGTGTAGAGTGAATGCTACTGATGCAGATGAGCCAGACAATTCAGATATCCGCTACTCAATTCTGAATCAGGAGCCAAAGACACCTGCTGATCAGCTGTTCGCAATCAACGTAGTCAGTGGGGCCATCACAGTCAATGCAACAGGTTTGGACAGAGAGGTAGGCCATTTGCTATCAATATTGTTCTTTTTTTCCTTTTTCTTTTTTGATAAGTGGCAAAAATAAACACACACACACACACACACACACACACACACACACACACACACACACACACACACACACACACACACACACACACACACACACACACACACCAATCTCAAATCTACTAGATATTCAGAAATGCTTGAGCTTCTCTCGCCGTATAATAAACTGAAATGTATACTAATGCAAAATGGTTAGATCCTTAATTAAGTTAAAGTGTGTGTGTGTGTGTGTGTGTGTGTGTGTGTGTGTGTGTGTGTGTGTGGTGTGTGTGTGTGTGTGTGTGTGTGTGTGTGTGGTGTGTGTGTTTGTGTGTGTGTGTGTGTGTGTGTGCGCATGCGTGTGTGCGTGTAGCAATTCCCAAAGTACACTCTGGAGGTACAAGCTAGAGATATGATGGGCAAACCATATGGGTCGAGCGGAACAGCCAGAGTTGTCATTACAGTCACAGATAGCAACGACAATGTACCCGTTTTCTTGAAAAATGTGGTAAGTACTAGTACATACAGTATATGGTTAATGAAAATTATTTTAAAAGTGCCATTTTAAAGCATTGCTTGACGCGTGGCAAACCACAGAATATCGTATGCTAGTGTGTTACTATTTCTATGTACTTGTCTAGTTAACATGTTCCTGTGCTCTCCTAGTATGAGGCGACTGTCCCAGAAAATAATGTCGGAGTCGAGGTCGTCAAGGTGACTGTGACGGACGGCGATGAGCCCCATTCTGAGGCCTGGAACGCAAAGTTCAAAGTTGTTGACGGTGACCCTACGGGACTGTTCTCTGTGGAAACCTCCCCCCTTAACAAACAGGAAGGAATCATCAAGACGGCTAAGGTAAAAAATCTAACCATTTCTGAGTTTTGACTTTAAGGTCCTAGTTACACATACAGTAAACACATACACTTGAATTAACAGGTTAATTTACGTTACTGTCAATTAGGCTTGGTTGGTATAATACTATGGAGTGTTAATAGCCCAAATATTATATCTATTACGTAAATAAAAACATGTAGCAATATGTAGAATAAATAAATAACATGACAAAAAATAAACCAAAGAAAAGTGTGAGAAAAATATATATCACACATTTATGAGTAAAGAAATGGGATATAAGTCATTTTTTGTTACTGTTATATTTTATTACGCTTACATTAATTCCCAAATACATTTATTTCCCCTTTTATTTTTCTATTTATTTACACATATATTTCCTGCAATATTTCTTTGATGCTCTTTTACGTCTCCTGTATTTCTGTCCCACATATTTATTTATGCTTCTATTTATGTCTGCATTTGCTTTCTCTTTATATTTTTGCCTGTATTTCCTTGCGTGTGAGTATGCTAATTTAGTGGGCTGTCCGGGGCGGGGCCAGTCAGTCTTGCTCATTAATATACTGGATATTTGCATTTGCAGCTAAGCTACTAGGCTACTCGGCCTCGCTAGTCGCCTAGTCGGTCTCGCAGGCGGCGAGGCAGCGTCCCCCGGAGCACAGAGTGCCGGCGGGGCCCTCGCCAGAGGCGGGCTTCCCCCCTGGGCAAAGCCGGCGCGTCGCCCCTGTGCTCGGCGTGAGCCCTGGAGGTCCGGAAAAATATATTCCCCGCTGCGCGGGGGCCTATGTTTGTTTGTACTGGGTAGCGACTCGGGGAGCCGACGCTGATGAGGCTGAGCTGAAGCTGCCTGCTGCTGCCTAACCTCACGCCTGCTGCTGCCACTACTAGTGCTAGCCGGCTTAGCAACCAGGAATTTCAGCATTGTCGATCGGTCGTTCGGACTCTCAAACCCCCAGATAGCGTGGCGCGCTCCGGCCACCGAACCGAACAGCTGCGAAACAGGGCGGAGCCGCAATCATCGGTAACATGCCCTCGACCCGGCTACGAAGCAACGCGGCGTACCGACTCTGACTCTCTCTCTCTCCTCTCTCTCTCTCTCTCTCTCTCCTCTCTCTCTCTCTCTCTGGTACACGTGTGTGTGTGTGTGTGTGTGTGTGGGGGCCCTAACTACATTTAAAAAGAAAGAGTAAGAACTAACTAAAACTAAACTGAAATGAAAAATCCATATAACCCTGGCGTGTGTGTGTGTGCGTGCTCACGTGCCATTATATTATTATACAGGCCTATATAATTTTCCGACGTGAATTTAAACTAAACTAAACTAAGAGATTCGTGGCGCCCCTCGTCCAACACACAGAACAGTCTGTCCATCTCCACAAACAGACACACACGCACGCACGCACGCACACAGATCTGTGTGCTTGTAGATTGGCTATTTTTCGGGGAGGTTAGCGGCACCAATAAATAATCCCCTCATTTCTCTCTCGTACAGACGAGCGCGCTTTTTTGGCAATATATGATTACAGTTTTACATCGATCAGACTCCTGTGCGTAATGCGCGTCTTGCTGCTCCAAAACCATAGACGTGCAGCTTTTTTGGCCACTTAACCATGGCGCTGCGCCATTGGCGCACGCGGGACAAATGCAACTGCACAACTATACATGTTTCTATAACCAAATTCGTTTTGCAGGCATTTTGTGGTCAATGGCCAGGATGGGCACATTATATGGAACTTAATGCAGTGAATTACGTAGAGTTTAATGACGATCAAGGCCAGCCAGGCCGCCAGCATCATCTCTCTCTCTCTCTCTCTCTCTCTCTCTCTCTCTCTCTCCCTCTCTCTCTCCTCTCTCTCTCTCTCTCTCTCTCTCTCTCTCTCCTCTCTCTCTCTCTCTCTCTCTCTCTCTCTCTATCGTCATCCTTGAAAATTACTATGCTGTTCTATATGCATATGCAATGTTATACAGTTTATAGATCTATACAGTTTATAGATCCACTATAGGCAGTGGGTGCGATTTGGGTGATTGCTTTGCACGAGGTTGTACTGTAATTCATGCCGTACAGGACAAATGTATAAAAATCCCACCGCGTTTAGGCCAGGCTTGCACAGTTAACTTTGCAGTATGTATTGACATTTAACAAGATGAAGAAAGACAGACAGACAGAGGTCTCATTTCTATAGCCTAATAACGGACCATCAAAAAAGTAGCTCTGGCCGTCCATCCATAGCTCTAGACTAGTCTAGCCTTGATTCTGCCTTGTCGACGACAACACACACACGCGCGCGCACACACACACACACACACCACACACACACACACACACACACACACACACACACACACACACACACAACACACACACACACACACAACCACACACACACACACACACCACACACAAAACTATGCTGGCCTGGCACACACGCACCTGCCTGCTTAACAAAACAGCAAAGCTTATTGTTAAATTGTAATATCATCAACTTCATCAAGTCCTCTTGTCCCTGTGTGTGCTGCGCTCTCCTACATGTGTGTGTCGGAGCGAGGGAGGAGGGAAGAGAGCCATACAGTACAGAGATTGCGACATTGAAGGAGTCAGAAACCTAGCGCTCGCTTTGCATGCTTGTCCCGCTTTTAAATAGAAGTCTATGTATAAGAGCCGCCATAGAACTGGCCCCATTAAGCGAACCGAGTTGTCGTAACTTCGTCTATACTGGAATGATCTGTGCCTCGCTCCGCGGTAGTGTGTGACTGTGTGTGCCTTTTGTTATATGGGTCTCTCGTCTCTCTCAAATTGAGGCACAGACAGAGGAAAAACTATGATTAACAAGGGTTTTATTTCTGGCGCATTGTCAACCAATTTCGCACCAACTCACCAGCAAAAAAGCGCCAGATTTTCCGCCAGGAGTTTTTCACTAATTTGGGCGCTAGGGGGGTCTGAAAAAGCGCTAAATATAGCGACAAATGCGCCAAGTTGGCAACAGTGCCCGCAACACTATCAACACAGCACCCAGCAAAAGCACAAAACCCGACGTTTTTAACTTAAAAGGCTGAAATACAAGTTGATCATCTTACTCAACCAAATTAAAATGCCATATCATCTATCTCAGTGGTTTTCAACCTTTTTGACTCCAGGGACCACCATTTGTTCAGCATTTGAGCCACGGACCACCATTTGATGACATTTTAGCCTCAAAGACCTGAAACTAAAGAATTCTTTTGGTTTTGTCCACAATTCCAGGCTGTATTTTGCCCAACAAAACAGTGTACATTTCTTAATTAAGTGGTGCTAATTCAGATGATGAATATGAAACCAAATGGACCCGCAAGGGTCCATTTGGTTCCATTTTTACATTCTCAATCTGGTTAACCAACTTTCCATATTTTAGCCTGAGGACCACCTGGAACCTTCTCAAGGACCACTGGTGGTCCCCTGACCACCTGTTGAAAACCCCTGATCTATCTGATCCCTATACAGATTAGCCTAATCTAGGCGCCGTGCTCTTTTGTCAAAAGTAGATCAGTGGTTTTCAACCATTTTCATACCAGGGCCCACTATTTATTCAGCATTTGAGCCACGAGAGGTTATCCTATTAGGCTAAAGCATGAGAGCGCATGTCGCAATGAAGCCGCGCGCGTACACGTGCGTGCACGCGCGCATACACGTGCGTACACGCGCGCGCACCCAGACGACATAGCCTACACAAACAAAACGCACGTGGCTATGCCCACGTGTGCCTGCTACGGGTTTCTATAGAAACCATTAGTAAACACAGAGAGGGGAGACAGTGTCGGAGATGGGCAGAATGCGTCTGCACTGCAGACCCCCCTCCACGCGCGCGCGCGCGCGCGCACCACACACACACACACACACACACACACACAACCACACACACACACACACACACACACACACACACACACACACACACACACAACACACACACAACACACACAACACCCACACCCACACACACAGGCAGTCAGTAAGCAAAGGACTCACACAAAGTTTGTAAAGGAGAACCGTGGCGAGGAGTGAAGTTGGAGAAGGGGTATTTTACGCAGCGGTAAGATGGTCCGTTATTAGGCTATAGAAATGAGACCTCTGTCTGTCTGTCTTTCTTCATCTTGTTTAAATGTCAATAGATACTGCAAAGTTAACTGTGCAAGCCTGGCCTAAACGGGGCCAGGCATTTGTCCTGTACGCAACAATGGCATGAATTACCGTACAACCTCGTGCAAAGCAATCACCCAAATCGCACCCACTGCCTATAGTGGATCTATAAACTGTATAGATCTATAAACTGTATAACATTGCATATGCATATCAGCATAGTAATTTTCAAGGATGACGATAGAGAGAGAGAGGGAGAGAGAGAGAAGAGAGAGAGAGAGAGAGAGAGAGAGAGAGAAGAGAGAGAGAGAGAGAGAGAGAGAGAGAGAGAGAGAGAGAGAGAGAGATGATGCTGGCGGCCTGGCTGGCCTTGATCGTCATTAAACTCTACGTAATTAATATGCCCTTCACTGCATTAAGTTCCATATAATGTGCCCATCCTGGCCATTGACCACAAATGCCTGCAAAACGAATTTGGTTATAGAAACATGTATAGTTGTGCAGTTGCATTTGTCCCGCGTGCGCCAATGGCGCAGCGCCATGGTTAAGTGGCCAAAAAAGCTGCACGTCTATGGTTTTGGAGCAGCAAGACGCGCATTACGCACAGGAGTCTGATCGATGTAAAACTGTAATCATATATTGCCAAAAAAGCGCGCTCGTCTGTACGAGAGAGAAATGAGGGGATTATTTATTGGTGCCGCTAACCTCCCCGAAAAATAGCCAATCTACAAGCACACAGATCTGTGTGCGTGCGTGCGTGCGTGTGTGTCTGTTTGTGGAGATGGACAGACTGTTCTGTGTGTTGGACGAGGGGCGCCACGAATCTCTTAGTTTAGTTTAGTTTAAATTCACGTCGGAAAATTATATAGGCCTGTATAATAATATAATGGCACGTGAGCACGCACACACACACACGCCAGGGTTATATGGATTTTTCATTTCAGTTTAGTTTTAGTTAGTTCTTACTCTTTCTTTTTAAATGTAGTTAGGGCCCCCACACACACACACACACACACACACACGTGTACCAGAGAGAGAGAGAGAGAAGAGAGAGAGAGAGAGAGAGAGAGAGAGAGAGAGAGAGAGAGAGAGAGAGAAGAGAGAGAGAGAGAGAAGAAGAGAGAGAGAGAGAGAGAGTCAGAGTCGGTACGCCGCGTTGCTTCGTAGCCGGGTCGAGGGCATGTTACCGATGATTGCGGCTCCGCCCTGTTTCGCAGCTGTTCGGTTCGGTGGCCGGAGCGCGCCACGCTATCTGGGGTTTGAGAGTCCGAACGACCGATCGACAATGCTGAAATTCCTGGTTGCTAAGCCGGCTAGCACTAGTAGTGGCAGCAGCAGGCGTGAGGTTAGGCAGCAGCAGGCAGCTTCAGCTCAGCCTCATCAGCGTCGGCTCCCCGAGTCGCTACCCAGTACAAACAAACATAGGCCCCCGCGCAGCCGGGGAATATATTTTTCCGGACCTCCAGGGCTCACGCCGAGCACAGGGGCGACGCGCCGCTTTGCCCAGGGGGGAAGCCCGCCTCTGGCGAGGGCCCCGCCGGCACTCTGTGCTCCGGGGGACGCTGCCTCGCCGCCTGCGAGACCGACTAGGCGACTAGCGAGGCCGAGTAGCCTAGTAGCTTAGCTGCAAATGCAAATATCCAGTATATTAATGAGCAAGACTGACTGGCCCCGCCCCGGACAGCCCACTAAATTAGCATACTCACACGCAAGGAAATACAGGCAAAAATATAAAGAGAAAGCAAATGCAGACATAAATAGAAGCATAAATAAATATGTGGGACAGAAATACAGGAGACGTAAAAGAGCATCAAAGAAATATTGCAGGAAATATATGTGTAAATAAATAGAAAAATAAAAGGGGAAATAAATGTATTTGGGAATTAATGTAAGCGTAATAAAATATAACAGTAACAAAAAATGACTTATATCCCATTTCTTTACTCATAAATGTGTGATATATATTTTTCTCACACTTTTCTTTGGTTTATTTTTTGTCATGTTATTTATTTATTCTACATATTGCTACATGTTTTTATTTACGTAATAGATATAATATTTGGGCTCTTAACACTCCATATACAATACCGTTAGGTACAATGATGAGTTTCCAACGATCTAGTATCATCGCAGGTCATTTTGAGAACGTATTGGGGGGGAGAAAACAAATAGCCGTGCTTCAAAGGAGCACACCTATTTAAAACAAAGAACTCTAGTGCAGCAAACTTGGTGTGTAGGCCTGCTAGTTTTCTGGGAAATTTGTAGTCGTAGTGGCTACATCTGTCACTAAAAGGGATATATGAAGGCTCGGGCCCAAGTAATACTCGGACCAGCCGAAATGTTGCGGCATTGAGAGAAAAATGAGCTCTCGGGAGGGCTGTTACTGCCTGAAAGAGGGACAAAAAGAGGGACATTTCCAATATTTTACTGAGAGTGTACAAATGTGAACCAAATGGGCCCTAGCGGATGCACTTGGTATCATTTGTACACTTTCAGGCTGAAACAGCCCTCACGGGAGCTCAGTTTTCTGACCCCTCAATGTCGCAACTTTCTCGGCTGAGCATTATTTGTGTCTCTATGGTGAAACACAACTCGATAGAGCCGCCATTGGACTGATCCCATGAAGTGAACGCAGTTTGCAACAGTGTATCTCTGTAGGGCAGAGTATTATTTGGGCCCCGCCTTCCTGTTACCATTAAAAGTATGGTTGGAAATAAGTTTAGGGTTAGTTCATACTTTTACTGAGGTGAGTGTACTGTATTGTTATTCTGTCCTCCCATTGAACATAACCCACGGACCGGTGTTGCCGGTCGGTATACATCTATACGACCGTCATGGGTGCTAAGCTCCTTTAGATCGCGCAGATGACTTCATCTGCAGATGACTTTATCTGCAGCGTACGTAATCCCAAAATAGCGTCTACAGTGTCTAGTGCTCTAGTATTGGCAAGCTTTCCCCAGATTCCTTACAAAGTGGTAGAACAGAAGGCATAATCAGATTCTGCTTGACTTCCGCTTGCCATTTCAGACAGGTCACGACAAGGGAACAGGAAGGCTCGGCCCAAATAATACTCGGTCCTGAGTATAGACGGAGTTACGCTGTCGCTAACTCCATTCAATTCATGGGATCAGTCCAATGGCGGCTCTACCTGATTTTTCTTTTTAGGAGTGTACAAACGAACCAAATGGAGTGTACAAACCAACCAAATGGTCCCGCTAAGGTCCATTTTGTTCACTCTCAGGAAAAAAAAATGGAAATTTTGTCCCTTTTTCAGGCTGCAACAGCCCTCACGAGAGCTCAGTTTTCTGACCCCTCAATGACGCAACTTTTCGTCTGGTCCAAGTATTATTTGGGCCGAGCCTTCATGTATTCATGGCGACAGTTCCCCAACAATCTACAGTATATAATTTTAATATCTTTGTCCCAACTTCTAGAAATGTATAGTATGTGACTAAAACTACCCTCCCAACCCAGCTTTCCTTTCACAATCACAACCAGTTGTGTTTGCATAGAAATAGAAAACTCCTACCTCATTTCAAAGGATTCAACCAGTGGATTAGTGACAATGTTGTTTGCTGGTAATAATAAACATGTCTGTGGCATTGTTGTGCCTTTTCTCAACCTCTCCATCAAGGCCTTGGACTTTGAGTCGAACAGCAAATACACACTGTTGGTTGCTGTTGAGAATGATGTGCCCTTCGCCATGAGGCTGCCCACGGCCACTGCCACTGTAACTGTGAATGTGGAGGATGTGAATGAGGCTCCCATCTTTACCCCAAAAGAGAGGTCGATATCGAAGCGAGAGGACTTGGCCGTTGGCTCGGCAGTGGCGAGACTGATAGCTACCGATCCTGACACTGCACGGAAACAGAACATCTCGTAAGTTCACCCTCCAGTTTTTAAAAGGGGATTTCTATTTGTTCTAGTACTTTTCTCAATGCTTTGTTTGAGTTGTGCCGTCAAACGTTTATGTTCTTGCAATTTCACAAGTTGTTTAACTGTCTTGAAAACTGCCATGGATTTATTATTAGGTTATTAAGGTGTGGTCTACGAACATTTTGTGTGTGTGTGCGCAGGTATAAAATACTGGAGGACCGGGCTGACTGGCTCAATGTAGATGAGCAGTCCGGTCTGATCACAGTGAAGTCTCTGATGGACAGGGAGTCCCATTTCGTGATGAAGGACGAATACATTGCTCTCATTGGTGCAGTTGATGATGGTAGGTGTTAACAGTGATTGGAAAGCACTCAGGTCAACTGCTATTAACAGGCTGCTATATAAATCATATAAAGATGATGACAGATTTGGTTAGAAAGCATGACAGGGTTAGGCGTTGCCAATGTCATGCGTGTGTGTGTTTCCAGATGAGATCCAGCCACAGGGACAGGTACCCTGATCATTCATCTAGAAGATGTCAATGACAATCTCCCCCCACCATTTATGAACACGCCATCAAGGTAGGTCTACTACTCTGTCATGCAGACATACTGTATAATATACAATTACACAATATACAATTGTCCTTTTGTTGTTGTTTACATGTCATTCATTCTTTTGATACAAATGCTTCAGACAGATTATCCATGCTTGACCTATCATGTACATTTAGTTGTGTTCCCCGTGGTATACAGTGTGACTAGGTGTATACCGATATATTAACTGTATTGAAATATCGTTTTTATTTTTTACAAATCGTAGTATATTGTTTTGTAAACAGAAAAGATTGCATCGCATTGTTTGACTTTGTATTATATCGATTTGCAATGTAAAGAATCTGTATCGAAACAGTATCGATTCGCTACCACTAAGTATTTTTTGCATTATATTTATCATTTTTTCAAAGAAAAAATATTCCTGCAGTATCCTCAGTATCCATGTTTCACGCATATTCAATGTATTTGCATCAATTTCATATAATTTGAAGTATTGCATCGTCAATGTATCGTGATATGTGTTGAATCATTGTTAAAATGTATAGTTACACCCTAAGCATGGCTACGGTATTCACAAAAAAGTAACTGTTTTTCTTCAGGTGTGCAACAAGGATTCCGCTCCCCAATTTCTTACAGTGACCGACAAAGATGGAATTGGTCATGCAGCACCATTCAGTGTTTACCTGCAAGGACTATCTAAACAAAACTGGACTGCTAGGATGAATGACACAAGTATGTTTCTGAATATTGCATGTGCATAATGTACATTTTGATGGAGAGAGGCTACCTGGCTTTTGCTAACGTGCTGAAAAAAGGTGGTGCCGTTCATTTATGTAAAAGATGTGTCTAATAACCAAGGGATCTCCTCTTCTTTTAGAGACGGGCATCATCCTCACTCTAGCCCAGGAGCTTCCCAGTGGAGAATACAGTGTGGTACTGACTGTGGCCGACACAGAGCGGAAGGAGAAGGAGAGCACCCTGCAGGCCACTGTGTGTGACTGCAAAGGACCTGATGTGCTGTGCAAACCCCTGCCCACAGCGGCCATCATGGGCCTGCCTGTCATACTGGGAATCCTGGGAGCCATCCTACTGCTGCTACGTAAGTATAGCGGCTGGGAATGGGTGTGATGTGACCTAGTACTGGGAAATTAACCAAAAATATATTAACACACAGCATTAGATTTTTTCTCTGATTAACCTGTTAACCCTGTATGGTACTTTGCAGTTTACAGTGGCAATTTTTGTATTTTTGTTTTGGCTATTTTTTATTATTCAACACTATAACTGTACACAAATCAGGGAAAGAGTCAAAGCAGAACTGCATTGTAACTTCACTAGCAAAGTAACATTTCCACATGTGACCATATCATACACCGGGCTCAGTGGTAGAGTCACCAGCCTCCCATATAGTCCGGGAGCCAGACCCCCCTACCATAATGTTTTCTGCTTAATTTTTTTCACTGTTATTTCCTGTTAGCATATACCTTGGGCCATCTCAGAATGAAGGGAGCACTCTCAACTCGGGGGCGTTTCGCTTTGGGGCCCAAAACCCCCTTTTGGGGGGCAAAATTGTGTTAAGGCAAATATAAATTCACTAAAAATACATAAATGCACATAGAAGTATGTAATTTGGCATGGGGCATCCTGACACATTGGGGTAAGTGGCAGAATAGGTTTTTGGAGTCTGCTACCATCCTACTGTAAAATATCACCCACAACATCACCAAAAACACCTCAAATATGCAGTCCGCTTGACAAATACCCATCAAATATGAATATTTCTCAGCACTTTAGAGTGGATATTTCTGCCTCAGTTGTAGCTACAAAACTGCCCAAACTCATAAGCTTCCATTTGAGCCCAAAATGGCCTCTCTATCTTGAGAATTACTCTTTCTGTGGCCAAAAGTCTGCACTATACCTCAAATCGACATTTTCAGTCTATAGCCTTCCAGATGCCTAGAATAGGTTGTGTTCTCCAACTACTACCATAATAATCACCCATCAAATGAACATGCATTGCAGTCTAGTACATTACAGTTACAGTACAGTTGTCTACAGCATGATACAGTATAGCCTGCTGTACAGTACAGTAAGGTACATTAAGGCCTGATGCAGTATAGTACAGTACAGTACATTAAAGTACAGTGCAGTAAGTTGCAGTACGACCTGCTGCAGTACAGTACTGTACTGTACTGTACCTTACTGTACTGTATCTTAGTGTACTGTACCGTACCATATTGTACTGTACCTCACTGTACTGTACCTTACTGTACTGTATTGCACTGTACCTTACTGTACTGTACCTTACTGTAATGTACTGCACTGTACTGTACTGTACCCTACTGTACTGTACTGCACCTTACTGTACTGTACCGTACTGCACTGTACTGTACTGTACTGTACCTTACTGTACTGTACTGTACTGTACTGTACTGTACCGTACCTGACTGCACTGTACCGTACCGTACCGTACTGTACTGTACTGTACTGTACTGTACTGTACTGTACTGTACTGTACTGTACTGTACTGTACTGTACCTGGCTGCACTGTACTGTACTGTACTGTACTGTACTGTACTGTACTGTACTGTACTGTACTGTACTGTACTGTACTGTACTGTACTGTACTGTACCTGACTGCACTGTACTGTACCGTACTGTACTGTACTGTACTGTACTGTACTGTACCGTACTGTACTGTACCTGGCTGTACTGTACTGTACTGTACTGTACTGTACTGTACTGTACTGTACTGTACTGTACCATGCTGTACTGTATCATGCTGTACTGCAGCAGACTGCACTGTTGTGTAATGTAGCATACTTTACTGTACCGTACTGTACTGTACTGTACTGTACCTGACTGCACTGTACCGTACCGTACTGTACTGTACTGTACTGTACTGTACTGTACTGTACTGTACCTGACTGCACTGTACTGTACCGTACTGTACTGTACTGTACTGTACTGTACCGTACTGTACTGTACCTGGCTGTACTGTACTGTACTGTACTGTACTGTACTGTACTGTACTGTACTGTACTGTACTGTACTGTACTGTACTGTACTGTACCATGCTGTACTGTATCATGCTGTACTGCAGCAGACTGCACTGTTGTGTAATGTAGCATACTTTACTGTAGCATATTGCACTATATACACGTCACACACCATACTGTCTACACAGTACACTACACTACACTGGCCACCTGGATGGTGTGTGGCGCTAGAGTGAGACTGCCAGAAGGTCATTCGAATTCTCATTTCAATTCCAGTGAATGTCTGAATTCTGATCCAAACAATTAAATCCTCTTCCATAGTCTGGATTCAATAACTTGCCTCAAAATACTGTCTATGCAGTCAAATTGCACAGACGTAGTGATGGCCTTCTACAGCTTGTACTCTTGCATCTACCCAAAAGGGAAACCTATTTCCCCATATTTTTCTACCCAAAGTACCTGTATGTGAGGAATTTCGCGTAATTCTGCTTCTACCGATTCACATAATTCACATTCTACCGATGTGAGGGTGATCATCTACATCAATCACATCAAAACACAATGCCTCACATCAAAACTGAGTCAGAGCAAAAGACTGACATTTTCTTAATTTTGCTCTATTATGCAACAGGGTCCTCTTTCAGTATGTTAAAAGATTTAACTTTCAGGTATGTATCTGAAAGAGGGCTCATGAGAACAACCCAGAAATGCAGAAATGCAAATCATCTCTTGACCACGGGCTTCATTTGAACTCAGAAAATGGCAAGCTAGAGCCTTTATGGTTTGAAGAAGGTGACGTCATCCCAAAGCCCTCATTGATATTGTCTGAGGGGACAGACAAGGATGATGTAGAATAAATTCATATACATGATGATGATGAAGAGGATGAGGAACATGAATATGATGATTAATCCTAAAGTAGTTGATAGGTAAACAATGATAGTGAAGGTGTCAAATATGCCATGGCATAACAATAATTCTGAAACAGCTATAATATGTGCATATTTGAAACTTTATATATTGTGTGAATATCAATGAAAAGCAATTGATTTACTATTTTCATGTTTCTACCTTGAGATGGCAGTAGTTGGAGAACACAAGCTATTCTAGGCATCTGGAAGGCTAGTGACTGAAAATGTTATCATCTTCGATTTGAGGTATAGTGCAGACTTTTGGCCACAGAAAGAGTAATTTTCTAGACAGAGAAGTCATCTTGGGCTCAAATCGTAGCTTATGAGTTTGGGCAGTTTTGTAGGTACATTTGGCAGTAATATCCACTCTAAAGTGAAGAATATTCATATTAAATGGTTATTTGTCAAGTGGACATCATTCTTTGGGTGTTTTTACAGCTTAATAACCAACATATATAGGTTATATGGCCAGGGATACATTTTTATCCAAAACTAATGTTTGGAATGGATTCAGTACCCCTGAAACCCCTAGTTAGACACCCCACAATTTCATTTTAGACTTTTAATTTTTGTTCATATTTTTCAACGAAGCACTTTGTGCTCCATAACTTTGATTGGCTCTCCAGGATTTTCCCATGGGATTTGGGCTTGTACTAATTGAGAGGTGATTCTAGACACCTATCAGAACACATTGGTGAAGAAAGCTATTGTAGTAAATTTTTTCACAGATGGTCCGAATATATTGCTAAATTTCCCTAACTATATAGATTCTTAAAAAAAATGCTAGTGTAACATAAAGCTGAAAATCTCCCCCCTAGGACAAATATTGTAGATAAATTACACATTTCCTGAATCCTCAGTGTACCACTGTTCCAGATATTGTTTTTGTGTCAATGATGTTTTGTGATGGCATAGAAGTAAAAGAAAGGATATGATTTTAGCCAAATATTGTGTAAAGAAAACGATTTGGTCCAAGTTTGAAGAGCACTGGCAAAGACTGTACTTGTCCCACATACTCACAAAAATGCTTAAATGAAAGCTTAAAGTGTCCTCTTCAAGATGAGTCCAAACACTATAGTATGATATATATGACATATGTCATTAAATTGAGCTAATATTGCAGTAGGTACCTGTACTTAAAATGGCAAGTTATCAACTCCGATTTGAGCATAGTGCAGACTTTTGGCCATAGAAAGAGTAATTCTCAAGATAGAGAGGCCATTTTGGCTCAAATGGAAGCTTATGAGTTTGGGCAGTTTTGTAGCTACAATTGGGGCAGAAATATCCACTCTAAAGTGCTGAGAAATATTCATATTTGATGGGTATTTGTCAAGCTGACTGCATATTTGAGGTGTTTTTGGTGATTTTGGGTGATATTTTACAGTAGGATGGTAGCAGACTCCAAAAACCTATTCTGCCACTTACCCCAATGTGTCAGGATGCCCCATGCCAAATTTCATACTTCTATGTGCATTATGTATTTTTAGTGAATTTATATTTGCCTTAACACAATTTCGCCCCCCAAAAAGGGGGTTTTGGGCCCCCAAAGCCAAACGCCCCCGAGTTGAGAGTGCTCCCTTCATTCTGAGATGGCCCAAGGTATATGCTAACAGGAAATAACAGTGAAAAAAATTAAGCAGAAAACATTATGGTAGGGGGGTCTGGCTCCTGGACTAAAGCAATTGTTGAGTTGGTCTTCTAGGATGCTTCCCTGACTCCCTGAGCAAGACACTGAACCCCTGATGTGCTGGTTGTGCCTTGCATGGTAAATGCACCATTTACCATCATAAATATATTGTCTCCACTCTGTCTCTTCCAGTGCTGGTTCTGCTGCTGTTGATGTTCATAAGACGGAGAACAGGAGAGAAGAAGGAGCCTCTGCTTGTAGATGATGACGTCCGAGACAACATTTACTATTATGATGAACAGGGAGGAGGCGAGGACGATCAGGTACATTATAGTACATTATGCATACTCATGCATTGACCGTTAACTGTCACACAACTGTCAACTGTAGGTTATGTTGTAACAAGCTGACAATTAATGTTTTTGGCATTGAACATGTGGATAAAAATATGATTTACTTCCAGGCTAACATTCATGGGTTGTAATCAAAATTTGCACAGGACATATTTGACAGATAGTTAGTTACTTTATTTGGTCAAGAACATAAAATAATACAGAGAGAGAAACAGCATTACAGTTAGGCATCTACAGTTGCCTATGTACAGTAATTAACAATCTGACTAAAAGGGTTAGGGCTGAAGCCGTACTTATATTGCCCAGCTTATATACTATACAGTATGATACAAGTTACAATGGTAGCAACTGATTGATGTCGTGGAACATTTTTAATACAATAATGTCTCTCTCTTCCTTCAGGACTTTGATCTGAGTGTGCTTCATCGGGGTCTTGACAACCGCCCTGAAGTGTTCCGAAACGACGTGATGCCGACCTTCTTGCCCCGTCCTGAATACCGCCCTCGCCCCGCAACCCCCAGGACATTGGCACCTTCATTGATTATGTGAGTGAAATCAATAAAAAATCATTCTACAGAAATCAAGACAGAAAAACAAAAGACATAAATTCATGTTCTTAATTTATGTTACAAACATGAATCTGGTCAAAAAGAAATACACAAAAAAAATCATAAGAGAAATAATGTGACTGTACGTTATACTGTCAAAAGGTGATTCAGTGGCTGTAGATTTAGTATTTTTTAAAATTGACTAAATTTGAAGTCAAGTCCACCTAAAGCACGTCCAAGTCGGACCCGCGAGTGTCGGAGCGGGTCCAGTCTGAGTCAAGATCAAGACACAGACACTAATACCCCTGGCCGTGGAGTATATGACAATAATAATCATTGTATTGATAATTAACGTATACTAACCCCTTTATGTAGCAATCTCCCCCAAATCCCATAAAATCTATACGATCTATCTGATCTAAATGCATCAGATTTGATCCACATCCACGAATGTGGCTATGTACAATATATTTGATTTCAAAATTGTCATTGTCATTGTTGGATATTATTAACCCCCAAAATTCCATAAAATACAGTAATCGTGCAAATGCAACAGCTTTGCATTCCAAAATGAATGCTTACTTGGATAAATGCTTATCGGCTTTCCTGTGAGTGAACTGTTTCAGGTCTATTGTGAGCATACAGTATATGCCAATACATCAACAGGACATTACCGTATATGCATGCCTAGTAATACACAGGTTTTTACTCTTGCTTAAAGTCCCACTTCATCTGAGCCAGGTTACCAACCTGGCTCAGATGAAGTGGGACCTCTCTGGGTCCTATGCTTGTGGAAGCTGGCCTGACCATCAACATTTTGCCACAAACCTGCTAAAAGTTGTCCCACTACATTCTCAATTAATGACTGATGTGTTGGTGGTGGTAGTGCAGCTAGGATTAAAGTAGGTGCTTGTCCTTCATTGTTCTGTTCTCCCAAACTAGTAGTCTAGCTTCCTCCATTTTCTTTAACAGAACAGCTATAGGACCTGAAGGTCCAGATAACACTTCCCTGGAGTGCCTAGCACAAGAAAGATGAGGAGATTGTAGAAGGCCTACCTCAAGAGAGTATAGCTACAGTGGAGTCAGTGTTGCCATTTGGGGCCAATACATTGACCCTCACAGTACAGCAGGAAAGAGACCTGGACATGTTTTCAACAAAATGAGAACACAACCTTCTGCACTAAAAACATTATTACTTGCTCACAGTACCTAGTAGTCAAAGTTTAGGTAGACATCACTGTCTGACAGTTATATAATTCTCATCAAGCTGATCAAGATGGTGCAAGGATCCAGTTCAATGTGGACATGACTTTTTATTCTTGTATTCCTGTGAACATGGTAGTTAAAAATGGTGCCACAGCCAGCTCCTGCACATGAACATCATGGTCACAAGAGTATGGTGAACGTTGAATAGATATAATTTAGGTTTAGCCTTGTAAAATGCCTTCGACGTTTCAAAATTTTGCAAGAATGTGTCACCAGTTGTCACCAATTGTCACCAGTGTGACAACTGGTGTGATGACCACGTGTCATGGATTTTGTCAGGCACGCAATTTTGTCAGGCACGCAACTCCTCCTTTGTGCAACTGTACAGAGGACGAAACAAAATGGTAATCAAGGCATAATCATCAAGCAAATGATGACTAGTTGCCAGTGTTGGGCAGTAACTAATTTTAGATTACATATTACTGTAATATTATTACTTTTGCTCCAAAAAGTAAAGTAACGAGATTACTCTGCAAAAATGGGTAATAAGTAACGCATTACTTTGCAAGTAACGCCAAGTTACTTTTTTTAAAATGAGCTTGTTGTTGCATGCAAAAATAGAACAGATGTACAAGCTATTGACAGGTACTGTAACAACAGAGATGTGCAGTAGATTGTAGATCCAGTCCACACACTGCATCCTGCGCAGTTATGTACACTACAAATCGCATTGCTGCTTTATTTTGTAATAAACGGATTATGTTGTACTTCTCTAATTTTTCAAAAGCGGTGTTGAGAACTTGGGAAAGTAATAACGTAATATGTAATATATTACTCTTCAAATCCAGTAATAAGTAAAGTAATGATATTACTTTGTCTAAGGGGTAACGAGTAAAGTAAAGAAGTTACTTTCCTAAGTAATATAGACCAACACTGCTAGTTGCAGCCCTAACTCCCTGTGCGGTCTCCTCTCCAGAACCTGAAGGCAGCAGACAACGACCCAACAGCTCCTCCTTACGACTCCCTGCTGGTGTTTGACTACGAAGGGGGCGGCTCGGACGCCGGCTCTCTGTCCTCCCTGAACTCGGACAGCAGTGGAGATCAGGACTACGACTGTTTCAGCGAGTGGGGACCACGTTTCAAGAAACTGGCCGACATGTATGGAGGAGGAGATGATGATGACATGCTGTAAAAAGAAAGGAAAAAAGAAACAAAGAAAATAAACTGACAGAGTGTTTAAAAACACAAAAAAATGGACTGATGGCTGGATGGACATGAATGGAGCCTCACACTAGCCTTCATCAAATTGAGTGCTGGTTTGACCCATGCAAGCCGTGATTCTGTACAGTATGTACGGTACAGTATTTATATACAGGTATATATATATATATATAATATAATATATATATATATATATATATATATATATATATATATATATATATATATCGGTGTATATATATATATAATTATAATAAAAATATATAGTACACGGTCTCGGAGAAAAACGTTTTACAGAAAACTTACGTCAGGTTGTACCCTTGCGTGTCAATAACCACACTTTACACTAAAAATGTTGGTTTCGCTTGCCCAGTATACCGGCCTTGTTGGTAAATGGTGCATTTATGTAGTGCCTTTATCCAGGGTGCTTTACGTAGATAGTAGATCCCATTCACACACCAATGGCAGCAGAAACCAATGCAAGGTACTGACCAGCACATCGGGAGCAATCAGGGGTTAAGTGTCTTGCTCAGGGACACATCGACACTGACTCTAGGGGAACCCGGATTTGAGCCGGCAACATTTCGGTCACCATCCGGTAACTCTACCCCGGAGCCACCGCCGCCACTGCTGCCGTTGAATGGAGAGCTTCCATCTGACACGTGTTGAAGCCTAAATGTGCGTTTTGTTTGTTCTCTACTGTTACTGTCTAGTGTCTACTTATGTGGGTGAATCTTTTTGTTTAGTTCCTTTTATGCAGATAATACCAGCCTCCCGCCACCCAGCACTGCAGATCCTGAATCCTATTGTGATTCTACTGTGAAAATCAAAGTAGCATAATAGGATTAATAATGTTTAATATTGGTCAAGTTTCCCTTCAACAAGGGACTTGACCCTTACATGGGAGATGTATGGTATGTGAACACACGTGCACACAGCTGTGCTGGTTTAAACAAATACAATGTACAGGTACAACACCTACTGGTATACTACCAGCACCTATATGATAGAGCCCAAGGTGATTGTTTACCAGGCCAACACAACAATCATTATATCATGCCATTACTTCAGTTCTCCATTGTTTTGTATAAAGGTTCAGCTCAGTGAGGCCTGAGATAGGACAGATAAAAGATGAAATTATTTACTGAAGTGACACTAAACCAAACCAACCTTAGCATAATTTTGATCACAAACATATTTATCAATAAATGCAATTTTTTCTTTAGTGAATAAAAACCATATTTTGACTTAATTGGAGTAAGTAATGTGATATTCAACACAAGCACAGTGTTGGTGTCCCCAGTCCCCACTGTACCTCAGGTTGGATAGGACACCTCTTTGGAATGTTGACAGAACCTCAAAGCTCAATATCTCCTAGACCTACTGTATTTGCTGTGGCTTCAGAAGAAGCATTAACTGCCTTTGTTTTTAGATTTTACATTATCGTTTTAATACAATGGTGAATGTGTGTCTTTATGTTGTAATGTATTAAATGCACTGATTATCTATACTACATTTTGCTGTTATTACTTAAAGCATGAAGCATTCTTCCCAATACAGTCCACTTACTTTTACATGGTTCAATAAGAATTGATCCACCAGAGGGAAATCGAAGAAAAAACAAGGGCTATAGTACATGGTCTCGAACAACATACTATAGTATGCCGTTTCTCATTGTTTTTGAGGATTTTTGAAAAAAAATGTTGAAATCGAAGAAAAACCAAAGGCTATAGTACACGGTCTCGGACGACATACTATTGTATACCGTTTTTCATTGTTTTTGAGGATTTTTGAAAAAAAAAAATTGAAATGGAAGAAAAACCAAAGCCTATAGTACACGGTCTCGGACAACATACTATAGTGTGTCGTTTTTCATCGTTTTTGAGTATTTTTGAAAAAATGTCGAAATTGAAGAAAAACCAAAGACTATAGTACACGGTCTTGGACAACATGCTATAGTATGCTGTTTTTCATCGTTTTTGAAGATTTATGAAAAATGTTGAAATCTATAGACTATACATGGTCTCGGACAAAATACTATAGTATGGCGTTTTTCATCGTTTTTGAAAAAAATGTACATGGTCTCGGACGACATACTATAGTATACGACATACTATAGTATCATACTATAGTATGATTTTCAAAAAATGACAAAATCTGGAAAAAACGCAAGGCTCTATAGCCTTACGGTCTTGCACAGCATGCCGATTTTGATCATTTTGAGGATTGTTTAGGATTTTCGAAAAAAAAATGCAAGGCTATAGCCTTACCACTTTTCATGATTTTGAGGATGTTTGAGGATTTTTCAAAAAATGACGAAACCTGGCAAAAACGCAAGTCTATATATAGCCTTACGTTCTTGCACAGCATGCCGTTATTCATCGTTTTGAGGATTTTTGGGGATTTTCAGAAAATGACGAAACCTGGAAAAAAGCAGGGCTATAGCCTTACGGTCTTCCACAGCATGCTGTTTTTCATCACTTTGAGGATTTTTGAAGATTTTTTAAAAAATGTCTAAATTTAGAAAAAAAAAGGGAAAAAAACCCAAGGCTATAGAGACTTACCGTTTTCCATTGTTTTGAAGATTTTTGAAAAATGACAAAACCTGGCAAAACGCAAGGCTATAGCCTTACGGTCTTGCACAACATGCTGTTTTTCATCGTTTTGAGAATTTTTAAAGATTTTCGAAAAATGTCGAAATTTCCAAAAAACGCAATACTATAGGCTTAGCGTTTTTCATCGTTTTGAGGATTTTCGAAAAATGACGAAACCTGGCAAGAACGCAACGCTATAGCCTTACGGTCTTGCACAGCATGCCATTTTTCATTGTTTTGAGGAATTTTGAGGATTTTCGAAAAATGTCGAAATTTTGAAAAAGAGCAAGGCTATAGCCTTACGGTTTTTCATCGTTTTGAGGATTTTCGAAAAATGACAAAAAAATGACAATCTGGCAAAATGCAAGGCTATAGCCTTACGGTCTTGCACAGCATGCCGTTTTTCATCGTTTTGAGGATTTTTGAGGATTTTCGAAAAATGTCAAAATTTTGAAAAAACGCAAGGCTATAGCCTTACGGTTTTTCATCGTTTTGAGGATTTTCGAAAAATGACAAAAAATGGCGAAACCTGGCTAAAACGCAACGCTATAGCCTCACGGTCTTGCACAGCATGCCATTTTTCATCGTTTTGGGGATTTTTGAGGATTTTCGAAATATGTCGAAATTTTGAAAAACCGCAAGGCTATAGGCTTACGGTTTTTCATCGTTTTGAGGATTTTCGAAAAATGACAAAAAATGACGAAATCTGGCAAAAATGCAACGCTATAGCCTTACGGTCTTGCACAGCATGCCATTTTTCATCGTTTTGGGGATTTTTGAGGATTTTCGAAATATGTCGAAATTTTGAAAAACCGCAAGGCTATAGGCTTACGGTTTTTCATCGTTTTGAGGATTTTCGAAAAATGACAAAAAATGACGAAATCTGGCAAAAATGCAAGGCTATAGCCTTACGGTCTTGCACAGCATGACGTTTTTCATTGTTTTGAGGATTTTTGAGCATTTTCGAAAAATGTCGAAATTTTGAAAAAACGCAAGGCTATAGCCTCACGGTTTTTCATCGTTTTGAGGATTTTCGAAAAATGACAAAAAATGACGAAATCTGGAAAAATGCAAGGCTATAGCCTTACGATCTTGCACAGCATGCCGTTTTTCATCGTTTTGAGGATTTTTGAGGATTTTCGAAAAATGTCGAAATTTTGAAAAACCGCAAGGCTATAGGCTTATTCATCGTTTCGAGGATTTTCGAAAAATGACAAAAATGACGAAATCTGGCAAAAATGCAAGGCTATAGCCTTACGGTCTTACACAGCATGCCGTTATTCATTGTTTTGAGGATTTTTGAGCATTTTCGAAAAATGTCGAAATTTTGAAAAAAACGCAAGGCTATAGCCTCACGGTTTTTCATCGTTTTGAGGATTTTCGAAAAATGACAAAAAATGACGAAATCTGGCAAAAATGCAAGGCTATAGCCTTACGGTCTTGCACAGCATGCCGTTTTTCATCGTTTTGGGGATTTTTAAGGATTTTCGAAAAATGTCGAAATTTTGAAAAACCGCAAGGCTATAGGCTTATGGTTTTTCATCGTTTCGAGGATTTTCGAAAAATGACAAAAATGACGAAATCTGGCAAAAATGCAAGGCTACAGCCTTACGGTCTTGCACAGCATGCCGTTTTTCATCGTTTTGAGGATTTTTGAGCATTTTCGAAAAATGTCGAAATTTTTGAAAAAACGCAAGGCTATAGCCTTACGGTTTTTCATCGTTTTGAGGATTTTCAAAAAATGACAAAAAATGACAAAAAATGACGAAAAATGACGAAATCTGGCAAAAATGGAAGGCTATAGCCTTACGGTCTTGCACAGCATGCCGTTTTTCATCATTTTGAGGATTTTTGAGGATTTTCGAAAAATGTCAAAATTTTGAAAAAACGCAAGGCTATAGGCTTACGGTTTTTCATCGTTTTGAGGATTTTTGAAAAATGACAAAAATGGCGAAACCTGGCAAAAACGCAACGCTATAGCCATATGGTCTTACACAGCATGCCGTTTTTTATCGTTTTGAGGATTTTTGAGCATTTTCGAAAAATGTCAGAATTTTGAAAAAACACAAGGCTATAGCCTTACGGTTTTTCATCGTTTTGAGGATTTTCGAAAAATGACAAAAAATGACGAAACCTGGCAAAAACGCAAGGCTATAGCCTTACGGTCTTGCACAGCATGCCGTTTTTCATCGTTTTGGAGATTTTTGAGGATTTTCGAAAAATGTCGAAATTTTGAAAAAACGCAAGGCTATAGCCTTACGTTTTTCATCGTTTTGAGGATTTTCGAAAAATGACAAAAAATGACGAAATCTGGCAAAATGCAAGGCTATAGCCTTACGGTCTTGCACAGCATGCCGTTTTTCATCGTTTTGAGAGATTTTTGAGGATTTTCGAAATATGTCGAAATTTTGAAAAACCGCAAGGCTATAGCCTTACGGTTTTTCATCGTTTCGAGGATTTTCGAAAAATGACAAAAAATGACGAAATCTGGCAAAATGCAAGGCTATAGCCTTACGGTCTTGCACAGCATGCCGTTTTTCATCGTTTTGAGGATTTTTGAGCATTTTCGAAAAATGTCGAAATTTTGAAAAAACGCAAGGCTATAGCCTTACGGTTTTTCATCGTTTTGAGGATTTTCGAAAAATGACAAAAATGACGAAATCTGGAAAAATGCAAGGCTATAGCCTTACGGTCTTGCACAGCATGCCGTTTTTCATCGTTTTGAGGATTTTTGAGGATTTTCGAAAAATGTCGAAATTTTGAAAAAACCGCAAGGCTATAGCCTTATTCATCGTTTCGAGGATTTTCGAAAAATGACAAAAATGACGAAATCTGGCAAAAATGCAAGGCTATAGCCTTACGGTCTTGCACAGCATGCCGTTTTTCATCGTTTTGAGGATTTTTGAGCATTTTCGAAAAATGTCGAAATTTTGAAAAAACGCAAGGCTATAGCCTTACGGTTTTTTCATCGTTTTGAGGATTTTCGAAAAATGACAAAAAATGACGAAATCTGGCAAAAATGCAAGGCTATAGCCTTACGGTCTTGCACAGCATGCCGTTTTTCATCGTTTTGAGCATTTTTGAGGATTTTCGAAAAATGTCGAAATTTTGAAAAAACGCAAGGCTATAGCCTTACGTTTTTTCATCGTTTCGAGGATTTTCGAAAAATGACAAAAATGACGAAATCTGGCAAAATGCAAGGCTATAGCCTTACGGTCTTGCACAGCATGCCGTTTTTCATCGTTTTGAGGATTTTTGAGCATTTTCGAAAAATGTCGAAATTTTGAAAAAACGCAAGGCTATAGCCTTACGGTTTTTCATCGTTTTGAGGATTTTCGAAAAATGACAAAAAATGACAAAAAATGACAAAAAATGACGAAATCTGGCAAAAATGCAAGGCTATAGCCTTACGGTCTTGCACAGCATGCCGTTTTTCATCGTTTTGAGGATTTTTGAGGATTTTCGAAAAATGTCAAAATTTTGAAAAAACGCAAGGCTATAGGCTTACGGTTGTTCATCGTTTTGAGGATTTTTGAAAAATGACAAAAATGGCGAAACCTGGCAAAAACGCAAGGCTATAGCCTTATGGTCTTGCACAGCATGCCGTTTTTTCATCGTTTTGAGGATTTTTGAGCATTTTCGAAAAATGTCAGAATTTTGAAAAAACACAAGGCTATAGCCTTACGGTTTTTCATCGTTTTGAGGATTTTCGAAAAATGACAAAAAATGACGAAACCTGGCAAAAACGCAAGGCTATAGCCTTACGGTCTTGCACAGCATGCCGTTTTTCATCGTTTTGAGGATTTTTGAGGATTTTCGAAAAATGTCGAAATTTTGAAAAAACGCAAGGCTATAGCCTTACGTTTTTCATCGTTTTGAGGATTTTCGAAAAATGACAAAAATGACGAAATCTGGCAAAATGCAAGGCTATAGCCTTACGGTCTTGCACAGCATGCCGTTTTTCATCGTTTTGAGGATTTTTGAGCATTTTGAAAATGTCGAAATTTTGAAAAAACGCAAGGCTATAGCCTTACGGTTTTTCATCGTTTTGAGGATTTTCGAAAAATGACAAAAATGACGAAACCTGGCAAAAACGCAAGGCTATAGCCTTACGGTCTTGCACAGCATGCCGTTTTTCATCGTTTTGAGGATTTTTGAGCATTTTCGAAAAATGTCGAAATTTTGAAAAAACGCAAGGCTATAGCCTTACGTTTTTTCATCGTTTTGAGGATTTTCGAAAAATGACAAAAAATGACGAAACCTGGCAAAAACGCAAGGCTATAGCCTTACGGTCTTGCACAGCATGCCGTTTTTCATCGTTTTGGGATTTTTGAGGATTTTCGAAAAATGTCGAAATTTTGAAAAAACGCAAGGCTATAGCTTACGGTTTTTCATCGTTTTGAGGATTTTCGAAAAAATGACAAAAATGACGAAATCTGGCAAAAATGCAAGGCTATAGCCTTACGGTCTTGCACAGCATGCCGTTTTTCATCGTTTTGAGGATTTTTGAGGATTTTCGAAAAATGTCGAAATTTTGAAAAAACGCAAGGCTATAGCCTTACGGTTTTTCATCGTTTTGAGGATTTTTGAAAAATGACAAAAATGACGAAACCTGGCAAAAACGCAAGGCTATAGCCTTACGGTCTTGCACAGCATGCCGTTTTTCATCGTTTTGAGGATTTTTGAGCATTTCGAAAAATGTCGAATTTTGAAAAAAACGCAAGGCTATAGCCTTACGGTTTTTCATCGTTTTGAGGATTTTCGAAAAATGACAAAAAATGACGAAACCTGGCAAAAAGCAAGGCTATAGCCTTACGGTCTTGCACAGCATGCCGTTTTTCATCGTTTTGAGGATTTTTGAGCATTTTCAAAAATGTCGAAAAAAAACAAAACCTGGCAAAAACGCAAGGCTATAGCCTTACGGTCTTGCACAGCATGCCGTTTTTCATCGTTTTGAGCATTTTTGAGCATTTTCGAAAAATGTCGAAATTTTGAAAAAACGCAAGGCTATAGCCTTACGTTTTTTCATCGTTTTGAGGATTTTCGAAAAATGACAAAAATGACGAAACCTGGCAAAAATGCAAGGCTATAGCCTTACGGTCTTGCACAGCATGCCGTTTTTCATCGTTTTGAGCATTTTTGAGCATTTTCGAAAAATGTCGAAATTTTGAAAAAACGCAAGGCTATAGCCTTACGGTTTTTCATCGTTTTGAGGATTTTCGAAAAATGACAAAAAATGACGAAACCTGGCAAAAACGCAAGGCTATAGCCTTACGGTCTTGCACAGCATGCCGTTTTTCATCGTTTTGAGCATTTTTGAGCATTTTCGAAAAATGTCGAAATTTTGAAAAAACGCAAGGCTATAGCCTTACGGTTTTTCATCGTTTTGAGGATTTTCGAAAAATGACAAAAAATGACGAAACCTGGCAAAAACGCAAGGCTATAGCCTTACGGTCTTGCACAGCATGCCGTTTTTCATCGTTTTGAGGATTTTTGAGCATTTTTGAAAAATGTCGAAATTTTGAAAAAACGCAAGGCTATAGCCTTACGGTTTTTCATCGTTTCAAAGGATTTTCGAAAAATGACAAAAATGACGAAATCTGGCAAAAATGCAAGGCTATAGCCTTACGGTCTTGCACAGCATGCCGTTTTTCATCGTTTTGAGCATTTTTGAGCATTTTCGAAAAATGTCGAAATTTTGAAAAAACGCAAGGCTATAGCCTTACGGTTTTTCATCGTTTTGAGGATATTCGAAAAATGACAAAAAATGACGAAACCTGGCAAAAATGCAACGCTATAGCCTTATGGTCTTAAACAGCCGGCCTGCAAGGCTATAGCATTACGGTCTTGCACAGCATGCCGTTTTTCATCGTTTTGAGGATTTTTGAGCATTTTCGAAAAATGTCAAAATTTTGAAAAAACGCAAGCTATAGCCTTACGTTTTTTCATCGTTTTGAGGATTTTCGAAAAATGACAAAAAATGACGAAATCTGGCAAAAACGCAACGCTATAGCCTTACGGTCTTGCACAGCATGCCGTTTTTCATCGTTTTGAGGATTTTTGAGCATTTTCGAAAAATGACAAAAATGACAAAATGGCAAAAACGCAAGGCTATAGCCTTACGGTCTTGCACAGCATGCCGTTTTTCATCGTTTTGAGGATTTTTGAGCATTTTCGAAAAATGTCGAAATTTTGAAAAAACGCAAGGCTATAGCCTTACGGTTTTTCATCGTTTTGAGGATTTTCGAAAAATGACAAAAAATGACAAATGAAAAGCAACGAATA
>CM076974.1:35197724-35213723 GCA_039105355.1 Benthosema pterotum
ACTCTGTGGGAGGCTGGTGACTCTACCACTGAGCCCATGGTATGATATGGTCACATGTGGAAATGTTACTTTGCTAGTGAAGTTACAATGCAGTTCTGCTTTGACTCTTTCCCTGATTTGTGTACAGTTATAGTGTTGAATAATAAAAAATAGCCAAAACAAAAATACAAAAATTGCCACTGTAAACTGCAAAGTACCATACAGGGTTAACAGGTTAATCATAGAAAAAATCTAATGCTGTGTGTTAATATATTTTTGGTTAATTTCCAGTACTAGTACATAGGTCACATCACACACCCACACCTTCCCAGCCGCTATACTTACGTAGCAGCAGTAGGATGGCTCCCAGGATTCCCAGTATGACAGGCAGGCCCATGATGGCCGCTGTGGGCAGGGGTTTGCACAGCACATCAGGTCCTTTGCAGTCACACACAGTGGCCTGCAGGGTGCTCTCCTTCTCCTTCCGCTCTGTGTCGGCCACGGTCAGTACCACACTGTATTCTCCACTGGGAAGCTCCTGGGCTAGAGTGAGGATGATGCCCGTCTCTAAAAGAAGAGGAGATCCCTTGGTTATTAGACACATCTTTTACATAAATGAACGGCACCACCTTTTTCAGCACGTTAGCAAAAGCCAGGTAGCCTCTCTCCATCAAAATGCACATTACCAAAATATTCAGAAACATACTTGTGTCATTCATCCTAGCAGTCCAGTTTTGTTTAGATAGTCCTTGCAGGTAAACACTGAATGGTGCTGCATGACCAATTCCATCTTTGTCGGTCACTGTAAGAAATTGGGGAGCAGAATCCTTGTTGCACACCTGAAGAAAAACAGTTACTTTTTTGTGAATACCGTAGCCATGCTTAGGGGTGTAACAATACATTTTAACAATGATTCAACACATATCACGATACATTGACGATGCAATACTTCAAATTATATGAAATTGATGCAAATACATTGAATATGCGTGAAACATGGATACTGAGGATACTGCAGGAATATTTTTTCTTTGAAAAAATGATAAATATAATGCAAAAAATACTTAGTGGTAGCGAATCGATACTGTTTCGATACAGATTCTTTACATTGCAAATCGATATAATACAAAGTCAAACAATGCGATGCAATCTTTTCTGTTTACAAAACAATATACTACGATTTGTAAAAAATAAAAACGATATTTCAATACAGTTAATATATCGGTATACACCTAGTCACACTGTATACCACGGGGAACACAACTAAATGTACATGATAGGTCAAGCATGGATAATCTGTCTGAAGCATTTGTATCAAAAGAATGAATGACATGTAAACAACAACAAAAGGACAATTATATTATACAGTATGTCTGCATGACAGAGTAGTAGACCTACCTTGATGGCGTGTTCATAAATGGTGGGGAGATTGTCATTGACATCTTCTAGATGAATGATCAGGGTACCTGTCCCTGTGGCTGGGATCTCATCTGGAAACACACACACGCATGACATTGGGCAACGCCTAACCCTGTCATGCTTTCTAACCAAATCTGTCATCATCTTTATATGATTTATATAGCAGCCTGTTAATAGCAGTTGACCTGAGTGCTTTCCAATCACTGTTAACACCTACCATCATCAACTGCACCAATGAGAGCAATGTATTCGTCCTTCATCACGAAATGGGATTCCCTGTCCATCAGAGACTTCACTGTGATCAGACCGGACTGCTCATCTACATTGAGCCAGTCAGCCCGGTCCTCCAGTATTTTATACCTGCGCACACACACACAAAATGTTCGTAGACCACACCTTAATAACCTAATAATAAATCCATGGCAGTTTTCAAGACAGTTAAACAACTTGTGAAATTGCAAGAACATAAACGTTTGACGGCACAACTCAAACAAAGCATTGAGAAAAGTACTAGAACAAATAGAAATCCCCTTTTAAAACTGGAGGGTGAACTTACGAGATGTTCTGTTTCCGTGCAGTGTCAGGATCGGTAGCTATCAGTCTCGCCACTGCCGAGCCAACGGCCAAGTCCTCTCGCTTCGATATCGACCTCTCTTTTGGGTAAAGATGGGAGCCTCATTCACATCCTCCTCACATTCACAGTTACAGTGGCAGTGGCCGTGGGCAGCCTCATGGCGAAGGGCACATCATTCTCAACAGCAACCAACAGTGTGTATTTGCTGTTCGACTCAAAGTCCAAGGCCTTGATGGAGAGGTTGAGGAAAGGCACAACAATGCCACAGACATGTTTATTATTACTAGCAAACAACATTGTCACTAATCCACTGGTTGAATCCTTTGAAATGAGGTAGGAGTTTTCTATTTCTATGCAAACACAACTGGTTGTGATTGTGAAAGGAAAGCTGGGTTGGGAGGGTAGTTTTAGTCACATACTATACATTTCTAGAAGTTGGGACAAAGATATTAAAATTATATACTGTAGATTGTTGGGGAACTGTCGCCATGAATACATGAAGGCTCGGCCCAAATAATACTTGGACCAGACGAAAAGTTGCGTCATTGAGGGGTCAGAAAACTGAGCTCTCGTGAGGGCTGTTGCAGCCTGAAAAAGGGACAAAATTTCCATTTTTTTTTCCTGAGAGTGAACAAAATGGACCTTAGCGGGACCATTTGGTTGGTTTGTACACTCCATTTGGTTCGTTTGTACACTCCTAAAAAGAGTGGTAGAGCCGCCATTGGACTGATCCCATGAAGTGAATGGAGTTAGCGACAGCGTAACTCCGTCTATACTCAGGACCGAGTATTATTTGGGCCGAGCCTTCCTGTTCCCTTGTCGTGACCTGTCTGAAATGGCAAGCGGAAGTCAAGCAGAATCTGATTATGCCTTCTGTTCTACCACTTTGTAAGGAATCTGGGGAAAGCTTGCCAATACTAGAGCACTAGACACTGTAGACGCTATTTTGGGATTACGTACGCTGCAGATGAAGTCATCTGCGTGATCTAAAGGAGCTTAGCACCCATGACGGTCGTATAGATGTATACCGACCGGCAACACCGGTCCGTGGGTTATGTTCAATGGGAGGACAGAATAACAATACAGTACACTCACCTCAGTAAAGTATGAACTAACCCTAAACTTATTTCCAACCATACTTCTAATGGTAACAGGAAGGCGGGCCCCAAATAATACTCTGGCCCTAGAAAATATACTCTGACAGTATATACAGAGATACACTGTTGCAAACTGCGTTCACTTCATGGAATCAGTCCAATGGCGGCTCTATCGAGTTGTGTTTCACCATGGCCCAAATAATGCTCAGCCGAGAAAGTTGCGACATTGAGGGATCAGAAAACTGAGCTCCCGTGAGGGCTGTTTCAGCCTGAAAGTGTACAAATGATACCAAGTGCATCCGCTAGGGCCCATTTCGTTCACATTTGTACACTCTCAGTAAAATATTGGAAATGTCCCTCTTTTTGTCCCTCTTTCAGGCAGTAACAGCCCTCCCGAGAGCTCATTTTTCTCTCAATGCCGCAACATTTCGGCTGGTCCGAGTATTACTTGGGCCCGAGCCTTCATATATCCCTTTTAGTGACAGATGTAGCCACTACGACTACAAATTTCCCAGAAAACTAGCAGGCCTACACACCAAGTTTGCTGCACTAGAGTTCTTTGTTTTAAATAGGTGTGCTCCCCCCCAATACGTTCTCAAAATGACCTGCGATGATACTAGATCGTTGGAAACTCATCATTGTACCTAACGGTATTATACCAACCAAGCCTAATTGACAGTAACGTAAATTAACCTGTTAATTCAAGTGTATGTGTTTACTGTATGTGTAACTAGGACCTTAAAGTCAAAACTCAGAAATGGTTAGATTTTTTACCTTAGCCGTCTTGATGATTCCTTCCTGTTTGTTAAGGGGGGAGGTTTCCACAGAGAACAGTCCCGTAGGGTCACCGTCAACAACTTTGAACTTTGCGTTCCAGGCCTCAGAATGGGGCTCATCGCCGTCCGTCACAGTCACCTTGACGACCTCGACTACATCCGACATTATTTTCTGGACAGTCGCCTCATACTAGGAGAGCACAGGAACATGTTAACTAGACAAGTACATAGAAATAGTAACACACTAGCATACGATATTCTGTGGTTTGCCACGCGTCAAGCAATGCTTTAAAATGGCACTTTTTAAAATAATTTTCATTAACCATATACTGTATGTACTAGTACTTACCACATTTTTCAAGAAAACGGGTGCATTGTCGTTGCTATCTGTGACTGTAATGACAACTCTGGCTGTTCCGGACAACCCATATGGTTTGCCCATCATATCTCTAGCTTGTACCTCCAGAGTGTACTTTGGGAATTGCTACACGCACACACGCATACACACACACACACACACACACACACACACACACACACACACACACACACACACACACACACACACACACAACACACACCACACACACACACACACACACACACTTTAACTTAATTAAGGATCTAACCATTTTGCATTAGTATACATTTCAGTTTGTTATACGGCGAGAGAAGCTGAAGCATTTCTGAATATCTAGTAGGTTTGAGATTGGGGTGTGTGTGTGTGTGTGTGTGTGTGTGTGTGTGTGTGTGTGTGTGTGTGTGTGTGTGTGTGTGTGTGTGTGTGTGTGTGTTGTTGTGTGTGTGTGGTGTGTGTGTGTTTTATTTTTGCCACTTATCAAAAAAGAACAATATTGATAGCAAATGGCCTACCTCTCTGTCCAAACCTTTGCATTGACTCTGATGGCCCCACTGACTTCGTTGATCGCGAACAGCTGATCAGCAGGTGTCTTTGGCTCCTGATTCAGAATTGAGTAGCGATATCTGAATTGTCATTGTCTGGCTCATCTGCATCTGTAGCATTCACTCTACACACCACAGAGTCTGCAGAAATAGACAAAGAGACAGACATTAGAATGAGCCTTACACTACATTGTGACAGACACCAATGAAGCATACAGCCACCAGCAGAACTTAAACACTGGTTTATGAATCTTACCAAGAGGGGAGGCCTCTGGAACTTGTCCCAGATAAGTGTGTTGAGTGAAAACAGGATTGTTATCATTCTGGTCGATCACAATCACTTTTATGTCTTTTTCATTCTCAGCAATCAATCCTGTTTGCTCGTACACAGCGGAAACTTTGAGCTGCATAAACACAAACATTTGGAATATGAAGAAGCCTAAGTGACAACTTAGTTAAGGACAGCAAAGTGGAAAATGTACTTATATCAGACTAAGAAATACATTAGACCATACTGATGAATGTGCATACAAATATAAGTTGGCAGAGCATTTAAAACACTTAGGGCTCCATTTTTGTCTCATTGCCACAATACACAATTAGAGCATCTAGCATTGGGGAAGAGTTGCTATTTTCATTACCATCCCTTACCATCCCATTTCCCTAAACACCTCCTAGACCCATTACATTATGTATGGGTGTGGTTTGGGCGTTTTTAGCTTTCATCCGATCTGTGTTGGTCTCGCCATTGCCTTTAATTCATTCCATACCCATACCCATACTATTCCCGTTTACGGCTTGTTGTTTGCACAACCTCCATGTGCGAAAATTCTCGTCAGAAACACTCGTATTTTTGATCAATCATATCTTGGTCATTTCTAGAACATTTACATTTCAAAGTGCTTTTTACATTTCAAAATGACCGTTAAACATCAATCTCTGATTTGCTGCATAGAATATGCGGGTAGGTCTTCTCTATGAAACGGGATCAAGTGAAACGTATCTATCAGGAATTCGGTGATACATGGTGAAACGTGAAACTGAATCAGCAGCAGCAATGTGTCACAAGTTAATTCATGTCGCAAATAACGGTGTCGTCATAAGGAATAGTGGGGTAAGGGAAGAGGAAAGGTGACGAAAATAGCAATAAGGGAATTCGGTCCGGGCTGCAGGAAATGTTGCGAAAATCGGGCCCCTTATGCCATGATGAGATGTAAGACATAACACACAACAGTACTTACAGTGTAAACGGCTATGTTCTCTCTGTCTAATGGCTGATTAACATAAAACCACCCAGTTTTGACATCTATACTGAAAACACCAACAGGAGGCTGGTCTGCTCCTGGTCCAGTAATCCTAAACAGCAGCGTCAGGTTCGTCACATCTGACTTCATCTGCAAAGAATAAAATGTAAGGATGTACCAGTATAGGATTTTAAAAGATGAACATTAAATAATTAATATGTTTTGTCTGGTTTTGCTCTGTTCAATTATGTCAACAGTATTTACAGCTATACGCAGGTATGTGAGCTCTACAAGAATTGAAAGGAATGTTGCCTGAGAAAGAACCATGTTTCTTTGGTTGTTATTGCCATATAGTTTTTTTCCTTCTTTTTTTCTCTGCACTTTATTGTGATGCGAAGTGTTAAACTTTGGTTACGGGATTGCTTTATGCTTTATACTGTATGTAAAAACATGTATCTATCCTTCAGTAGTTACAAAGGAAATTAATGTTGTTCTTCAACCATTGAAAGCATACCTGCTCTTACCTGATAAATTTGTTTGGGGTAGACACGTTGGTTCTCAACTTCGTAAAAATGAGTGAATATCAAGGCTCTTTTCTGTCTTCTCAAACCTCTTGGACTCGGGGACATGCAGGACTACCACACCAGGATTGGCTACAGCAGCCTGGTGAAAAAAACAGTTATGCAGAATCAAACAAAAATGAATATTTACCACTGTTTGTTCTGTCTAAAGCAGTCTGAGTGTGTCGAGTCATAACAAGAGAGATGTCAATTAATTTCATAGGTAATGCCCACACTAATGGTCTGCTCAGTCTCCTAGCCCCGATACGTTCCCTCAATACTCTACGCTCACTCTGTAGCTCCGAGATGAGGTCACGAGTCGAGCTTCGAAATCGCCGTTCAGACACGGCGCATGGTTTCCACAATACACGATTCTTACCTGTTTCTGCACATGTAATCCAAACAGTGAAGGACCCTACGCACGTATAACTAGGTTAACATTATGTACGGAAGAGAAAATCCAACCGAAACTTGAACAGAGCACTTATATCTCTGCTTTTGTCAGACAGTTTTATGTTTTCGTCGCCATGTTGCCGCACATTACTGCCCCCTCTGGTCAGATTCTATGCATGGATTGCAATGGGAACGATCTGGCCAGAGGGGGCAGTAATGTGCGGCAACATGGCGACGAAAACATAAAACTGTCTGACAAAAGCAGAGATATAAGTGCTCTGTTCAAGTTTCGGGTTGGATTTTCTCTTCCGTACATAATGTTAACCTAGTTATACGTGCGTAGGGTCCTTCACTGTTTGGATTACATGTGCAGAAACAGGTAAGAATCGTGTATTGTGGAAACCATGCGCCGTGTCTGAACGGCGATTTCGAAGCTCGACTCGTGACCTCATCTCGGAGCTACAGAGTGAGCGTAGAGTATTGAGGGAACGTATCGGGGCTACTCAGTCTCCATCCCTCTATACTCTGAATAGTGCTTGGCTCAGTGCTTTGCTGCTTTTGTTGGCTGGCAAAGTCAACCTCAGCGATGTGATGCTGAGGGAGGTTGGCAGAGACTGCCTTATCCATGTGATGCTGATTGCCTCCCTGGTGGTTGTGATGGTGTGATTGTGATGATGACCGGGCCATGTTTCTGGGGTGTAGGTGATCACGGTGACCATGGCCGTGGTGATGGTGGACAGGCTCATACAGCACACAGATGGGCACAGTAATGTTCTTTCCTTGGGAGTCCCAAGCATGGATAGAGAAGTTCTTGTATCCTCCATGTAGAGTCAAGGTTTTACTCACCTGTTCATGCAGAAAAAAGATTATATTTAGGCATATATCTTGTTTTCACACAATATAGTAGAAATACTTATTTTTGACCATCCATCTATCAGTAAATGATATGCTCAATGCACACAATTTTCACATACTGAAACTGAAAAATTATGGATCTGCACATCATTTTGACATATTTTGTACACTTGCTGATGCATGCCCAGTTTGAGAATAGACTTTAAAGACTACTCACCTTCAATACATGATCGTGTGAGCCATCACTGTCTACTTGGAAATGTCTGTTGCTGCAGTTGAGAACAAAATGCTGGAGGCAGACATCAAAGCCCACTGGAAATGACAGGAAGAAAATTGGGTTGCAAGAATGTGAAACCACGTGGAACTTATTCACATGAGTAACAGGTTCTAAGGTGCGCTCAATTCCCTTGCAAAGATTTCACAATGCCGAACCTCCAACTCCCCCAACCAACACCAGACTGTAAAACTTCCACTCAAGCACCACTATAGCCAGTGAAAATAATGATCGCTTCAATAATCACTGGTTATGAAGAAATATCTAAAGGCTAGATGAGGCAGGCTAGATGAGCTAAGATTTCCTGAAAGCTGACATGTTATGGTATCACAACTTTGAAACATTGTAGGTTAGTGGTTAAATGTGAGAGCATATGCTATAACGTGTTCAGTTCAGACTAAAACCTTGCTTGATTTTTGTTTTGTCTAAAGGACCACTTCACCACTTTTCAATTTATTCTTCATATAATACGTCCTAACTAATGTACATAATAAAATGCCACTATTTTTTTCCTACTCGATTTGTGTCGGTCTGTGGGCGGTTCAGAAACCTGTTTGAGACGCATGTGTATTCAGTGTTTCCCCCAGAAAATTGTTTAGTCAAGGTGGTGAGGCTTCGAGTCTGTGCTCGTGCGCGTGCACGTGCATGTGCACGTGCATGTGTTGTATAATTACAATACCGTAGGCTACGCTTTGGGGTGAAAAACAGCAACACAGCCCCTCACTCATGTGTTTACACCACTCACCTCTATAACAGCTACTTTTCACCACTATCATCATCTGACTCCAGGCCCTGACCTTTTATCTAAGGAACCAGATAGGCCATTACGTTTTATAATTAATTTCTTTCCTTTTCAGGTATAGGGTGTCATGACATGTCTTTTCATGACATGTCCTATTTTAACAGGCTTAAAATCACATCCAGCATGAAAAGAGACATTGAGAGAACTTTACAACAGAATGCCAACTGTAGGCTATTAGGACAATTGCCAACTGTAGTCTCTCAGTCACCATGTGGGACAGGGTCTCAATTTGTGGGATGACTGAAAAGCCTTTGAAATGAGAGACTGTGCCACGCAAAGAAGGACATCTGGTCACCCTGTGACTGTCCCACAGAAACGGGACATCTGGTCACCCTGTGACTGTCCCACAGAAACGGGACATCTGGTCACCCTCAAACTCAGAGCCTTCTGCTCAAACTACACCGCTCCGACACACACACACACACGCACGTGCGCACGCGCGCAGCAGCAGCAGCAGCACACATGAGCTAAACGTTATGCTAACAATATTGACAGAGAGGCTAACGTTAACTGTATGAAGCCACATAACAGTCGAAACGCAATAATTTCAGCGTGGTTTGTTGTCTGTTAGGGGCTGACATACCGGGGGGTCCGCGGGCTCTGCAGACACAGACGGCATGCGTTGACCAGCAACCAGACAGCCGCGCAACGCGACTTTTTACTGCTTTGGGAGCAAAACAACTTGCTCTGCTCCGCGTGCGTGCACAGTGCACACAAGCACTGCAGACACACTGATTGGGCATTGCGCAGCACAGAAACATTGGACCAGATTCGCTCCGGTTGAATATTGATTAAATTAATCCATAATCGCGGCCGTTGTGATTTGCTAATGGCATGGTTTCAAATCGCAATTTCGGTTTGAAGCCTTAGCACAGAAAACTTTATTTTATAACGTGCACATTGAAGAGAAATGCAGTTATTTTGTTACCAAAGGGGGGGAAAAAACTTCTTTCAGAATCTGGCCGCGTGCCAGCCGATTCCACCCGCGTGCCAACGTTGGCACGCGTGCCCTAGGTGCGCGGAACAGTGTTAGCGAGCCGAGGCAGCGTCGCATGCGAAATATAACTGATCTACAGGCTCATCATGCGGCATGCGTTGTATGAACGACACATTTTAACTTTAACTCTGGTTTCTTGTTTTTTTTTTTTTTTTTTTTTTTTTTTTGGGGGGGGGGGGGGAAGGTAGGCAAGGCGGGGGCGGGTTTTACTCTGGCGGCCGCCTTAGTATTAAAGCGCTGGGGAAACACTGGCATCATCAATGGGGAATCCATGTTAATAGAAACTGTAGGCTTTCTATTTGCTGAAAAGTTGCAATGTGAAAATGGAAGCCATCATCATTTTTCTGATAATAAAAATAGAAATAGAATATACATTGTTTTTTTTTAATCTGCCAAATAATGATTGGCAGATTAAAAATATACCGTATTGTCCCGAATATAAGACGACTCGTTTATAAGACGACCCTCATTTTTCAAGACCCATTTACAGAAAGAAGAACATTGAATGTCAAATAGTATAGCCCCTGAATATAAGACAACTCCATTTTTTGGGATATTTCCATTGGGAAAAAACATAGTCTTATATTCAGGCCAATAGGGTATTTATAAAAAGATATTTAAAATATTTTTTATACCACGATTTCGCAACCCGTTTTTTCACCCATTGCCAATTCCTAATGTGATCCTGGGCTCTACACACCCTCCGCCAACCTGGGGAGGCAGCGGACTGGCCTCATGCTTCCTTCAATGCCTGAGGAGTCCAAGCTGCCTTCTTTCCTCCTGACAGGGGGGATTTTCCTGGTTGGACGTAGTGCGTGGAAGGAATACGTTATTCCAACCAACCAGTTCCAGTCCCCTCCATCATGCCTCATCAGTTTAGAGCCCAGGATTACTGCATGTTTTTGTGTATCATAGGCAGTGTTGGGCAGTAACTAATTTTAGATTACATATTACTGTAATATTATTACTTTTGCTCCAAAAAGTAAAGTAACGAGATTACTCTGCAAAAATGGGTAATAAGTAACGCATTACTTTGCAAGTAACGCCAAGTTACTTTTTTAAAATGAGCTTGTTGTTGCATGCAAAAATAGAACAGATTTACAAGCTATCGACAGGTACTGTAACAACAGAGATGTGCAGTAGATTGTAGATCCAGTCCACACACTGCATCCTGCGCACAGTTATGTACACTACAAATCGCTTGTTGCTTTATTTTGTATTTTATTTTCAAATACAAGACCTCAACTGTCTTTGAAAACAATTGTGAAAAAGTTTAAAAAGTCAAAGAGACAGATTTTGTTGGCTATGTTTTCAGGTGCAGTTTGTGGGATTGGAGACTATTATTATTCCAATAAATTGGATTCAGTTCTAAAAAGAGCTCGCTAAACAGATTATGTTGTACATCTCTATTTTTTTCAAAGGAGGTGTTGAGAACTTGGGAAAGTAATAACGTAATATGTAATATATTACTCTTCGATTCCAGTAATAAGTAAAGTAATGATATTACATTGTCTAAGGGGTAACGAGTAAAGTAAAGAAGTTACTTTCCTAAGTAATATGACCAACACTGATCCTAGGGTAGGTAGGTATCTACCCTAGGATACCCTACCCTAGGGGACACGGGGAGAATATGCAAACTCCACACAGGAAGTCCCTTTCGTCAACCCCGCCTCAGCTATGGGCACTGATGACGCGGAGGAGGAGACACGCCGCCAGCACTAAACTCTGTACCACTGTGCCCCTGTCACTGGAAGGCTTCTAAACGGTGTATAAACTGCCCACAGCCCTCCTGTGAGAGACTGAGTAAAAGAAATACCATGTACATGAGTGAGGACCTATTATATGAAGATATGTTGAAAAGTGGTGAAGTGGCCCTTTAAAGTTAAATATCACTTTACTTGCAGACTTTTGGAATGAAGTATGAAGTATATGAAGTAAGTCTGACGCAGGAAGTCTGGTTTCAGTTCAGCATCTACCCACTACAAGTATCATGTGAAAAGTGACATTAGACATAGGTAACAGGCTCGGCCCAAATAATACTCGGCCCTGAGTATAGACAGAGTTACGCTGTCACAAACTCCGTTCACTTCATGGGATCAGTCCAATGGCGTAGCGGCTCTATCAAGTTGTGTTAATGATTTTTTTTTTTCTTTTAGGTCCCTTTTTCCGAGAGCATACATTTAGACCCGCTAGCGTCCATCTGCTTCATTTCAGGTGGGATCCGAAAACTAGCACCAGTAGAGGTCCAGGTTTATATCAAACACTTCCTGGTTTGCCTCTTACCTTTGCCCAGAGTCTTGTCTTTGTGCAGTATCACACTGTCCACTTCGAACACACAACAAATCCGCCTCGAAACCAGGCTCACAGCCTGGTGATGTGGAACCAGCCGCTAGTGTCAGCACCTTGGGAAGGGCAAAAACGAATGACAATTTAGTCTACTACAATAAATGAAAGCATAGTAGGCTATTATTAATCTTTCAATGAAGCAACAGAAAAAATATACAAAGTCCTACATCTGAGTTTGCATGTCACCTGCTGAAATATTTCACCTATAGACTCGTCACACAATTTCACAAGGTGTTGGCAAAGGCACACATTTTAAAGGTAATAGAGGCAACTTTAGTGTGTACAAACACTGTGTTTGAAACACAGATTTTGTTTGAAACAGAATCCACCACACCTCCACTCTATTGGCTCATTATGAATCTGGCTGGAGACTGCTGTGCTGTGATTGGCTAAAATGCTGCCTAACCCCCAACACAACCACGCCCCCCCCCTCACAAATTAGCCACGCCTATCCTTAGCCTGACGAATGTTTTGTTCGTCAAACAGCTACAGCATTTAAAGAAGAAAACATAAACGGGAAAAATGCAAAAAAAAACTATATACAGTATATATATAATATACATATATATATACCTATAGATCTATCTTGGCTAAAAGGTTGCCTCAATTACTGTAGCTTTAAACATATAAATAGCCCATTACTTTTCATAGTTAGCACACATCAAAGCAATCAAATGGATTGTGTAACAAAACAAGCTCATTGTTATGTATTCATTTTTACAGCAATGTTTCAGGAAGGGCTACTTATTCTTCATCTTATTCCAATATGATTGTTTGTGAACTTATAAAACTGAATAATGATGAAAATACAGGGGTCGACATTATAATTGGCCCGATGGCCCCGAAACAGGTTTGAAAACACGTGCGGGCCACCAGATGGCGCCGATATACTGGCCCGATGGGGCCAGTGGTAAAATGCCCTATTATGTTTTATTTCACAAATGTTGGTGTTGTTTTGTAATTGTTTAAGTTTTATTTTATATTTGTTTATTAGCACAAAAATATTTTAGGCATTCTGCATTGTATATATGGGTCAGCTTGCTGAACGGTCTACTGGTTTTGACCCCCATGAAAAGAGTGCTGTTAACTTGAATGCATTAATGCATTAATAAATGGTGGTCTTTTTTTTGCAGACTATGGGGATCGATTACCTGGGCCAGTGGTTACAGTTGTGGGGCCAGTGATTCTTAAAAGCCACTGGCCCAAAGGGCCAGTGGCAAATTTCCCTTAATGTCTACCCTGAAATACATAAAGAAAAAGAATGTGCCATGTGGGATTTGAGCTGTCTTCGCAATGAGGAGAAAGAAAATAGGGGTCACAACTCACTTTAAGGTGCAAGCCCCTATTTTCTTTTCTACTTTTACTGTGTCTGCAGTTTTGACTCGGCACCATTGGTTGATGGGCATTACCCCTCTAACTCATTGTCTTCACAATGAACCAAAAACACAGTGGAACTCTTCTAGACCCTGTCAATATGATGCAGCGAGCGATGACTGTTGTAGGAAATGTGTAGTGCGAAATGCATAATTATAGCCTCTGTAATGATGACAGCCTATTGTGCAAACCTTTATCAGCCACCTTAACACAAGAGTGTTTCATATGTGACTATACCAACATCCAACTGAGCATGAGATTAGAGTTTATAGAGGTCTAATCTTAGATTAGAAGTTGATTATCGTTTATCATCTCAAGCACTAATCAAGTATAATCAACGCTCTGTCTCTGATATACGTTTGTATTTTGTAGTTCAAATGAGGCACGACTTGTTGTTGGTGGTGGTTGTTCATATGCGCCGCTGTGCGTGGCATGGGAAGGCCCTTTCCTATATGCCATGCATGGCATATAGTACTCTTGATTTTATGTCTAGTTCTACATGTACCGATATAGGCAGTCGATTGTGGCGAAAATCATTGATTAAGACAACAGAGAGATGTTAAGGGGAAAAAGCCATGGCCAAGTAGTATGGTGTATAACATTCTTGTTTAATTAATATGGGCCATGATAATGTGGCACAATGACAGTAGGCATACCGGCGGTAATACAATGTAACCAACTATTAACTATAATATCAAACACAAATAAAAGGGTTTTGATTGCTGGGTAATGGAAATTAATGAAAAAATAATCTATTATGTTACTTTTCTCATAAAGTAATTTGTAACTTAATGAGATTAGTTTCATGAGCAGTTGTCCAATAACCTACAAAGTTACTTCAAAAAGTAACAATGCCCAACTCTGGTCATTATTTCATTATTTATTCAGTTGGATTCAGAACAGAACGCTTAAAGATATATTAAAAAAAAAAAAACGTTTTAGTCATTTTATCATCTACTCTTTCTCATGTGAACACCACAAACAATTTTTACATTACTTGATTCAGTATTTAGTTATTTGATGTTCATTTTAGCTGCCCCACGCTTTTCCTATTGAAAGCCAATATATTAAAACCATGACAGATTCATCAAAAACACTCGACTTTTTTTTTCTTTTCTTTTTTTTTCATTTACTGTTTTCATTTATTTTAAAATATTGTTTTATTTTTGATTAAATCTATCATGGTTAAAAAAAAGTTATAATGGGTTTGTATAGGAAGGGGGTGGGACAGCTAAAATTTACATGAGCCCGAGTAAACAATAAAATCACAAAAGGGTTTTTTGAAGTGAAGTATGCCTTTCAGTGTGTTTGAAAACAACCAGCCAGTGACACATTGTTAGACAACATTGTGCTAGACAACAGCAGGTGGTGCTATTTGAATGCCATTATTGTTTAATTTCATTATTCTAAACTGTGTTTTTCAACAGTGTTTTCAACAGTGTATGTTGAAAACTGTCACAGATTTGTGAATTCATATAAAAAAAAAAACAAATCTAATCTACATTGCATTCTAGAGCGTATTCATTTCATCTTTACATGCTCATTTGGTTATTTTCAGCAATTTCAGTGTATCAACAATGCAGTCACATAAGCAGAAACTTTTTTTACCTGAAAAGGACAACTAGAATTGCCAACTCCACGCTCCGTGGGGTCCCCATTGGTTTGGAAAACCCCTTAATGTTTTCCTTTTTTGTAATAAAACTTTGTTTTGCTTTTTAGTAAATCCAAGCGTTCCTCCTTGTATTTCCCAGGCTGGTTTGAAATGGTGGTCCTCACTCCTCAGGGGTAGTTTAGTCACAGATGGATGGAGCTAAACAAGCAGAAGGAGAAGCAGCAGGTAGCTTCTGTGTGAGTGGACTCCAACTTTCAGGAAGGTAGTTGTCGTTTAAGAAAAAAAAACTCCCAGCTTTTTGGGAGCAAGTCACATTATTCTTTTGGCTAAAATCTTTAATAATGACAAGTCACTAAGATATATAACAAACCATACCACACACCATTTCTTGCATCATGCCATGAAGGCAAGTGTGTGATGATGGTTGTTGACTCCCACTGACCACTGACACTCTCTCTCACACACACACACACACACACACACACACCACACACACACACACACACACACCACACACACCACACACACACACACACACACACAACACACACACACACACACACACACACACACACACACACACACACACACACAGTAGTTGTTTCTATATGTTTTTGATGTGCTTAATCAATTTCTGCTGTATGTGATTACGACACACTGTTTCATCAGAGTATGAAACAGTGTGTGAATCAGATGAACAAAACTGGAAATTTTGCTATAATTCTGATAAATAAGGTACATGGTTTGCAATTGAGTCACTGCTTTGCCAAACACCTAAGTACATGTGGAAGTAC
>CM076974.1:35214223-35261723 GCA_039105355.1 Benthosema pterotum
AGCTTCACAATCTTTAAACAGCATGCTGCTTTTCATCGTTTTGAGGATTCTTGAGGATTTTTGAAAAAATGTCGAAATTCGAAGAAAAAAAAAGTAAGGCTATAGACTTAGTTTTTTCATTCTTTTGAGGATTTTCGAACAAGGACAAAAAATTACAAAACTGGCAAAAACGCAAGGCTATAGCCTCACAATCTTAAACAGCATGCCGTTTTCATCATTTTGAGGATTCTTGAGGATTTTCTAAAAAATGTCGAAATTTCGAGAAAAAAAATGTAAGGCCTTACGTTTTTTTCATCGTTTTAAGGATTTTCGACAAAAATGACAAAAAATGAAAAACTCAAAAGGCTTAGCCTCTCGGTCTTGCACAGCATGCCGTTTTTCATTGTTTTGGGATTTTTGAGGATTTTCGAAAAAAATGTCGAAATTCAGGGGGAAGAAAAAACGTAAGGCTATAGCCTTACGTTTTTTCATCGTTCTGAGGATTTTCGCATAAAAAATGACAAAAAATGACAAAACTGGCAGAAACGCAAGGCTATAGCCTCAAAATCTTAAACAGCATGCGTTTTTCATCGTATTGAGGATTTTGAGGATTTTTTTTTAAAAATGTCGAAATTCGATGAAAAAAACGTAAGGCTATAGCCTTACGTTTTTTTTCATCATTTTGAGGATTTTCGAAAAATGACAAAAAATGACAAAACTGGCAAAAACGCAAGGCTATAGCCTTACGGTCTTGCACAGCATGCCGTTTTTCATCGTTTTGAGGATTTTTGAGGATTTTCTAAAAAATGTCGAAATTTCGAGGAAAAAACGTAAGGCTATAGCCTTACGTTTTTTCATCGTTTTGAGGATTTTCAAAAAATGACAAAAAATGACAAAACTGGCAAAAACGCAAGGCTATAGCCTCACAATCTTAAACAGCATGCCGTTTTTCATCGTTTTGTGGATTTTTGAGGATTTTCGAAAAAATGTCGAAAATTTCGAGAAAAAAACGTAAGGCTATAGCCTTACGTTTTTTCATCGTTTTGAGGATTTTCAAAAAAATGACAAAACTGGCAAAAACGCAAGGCTATAGCCTCACAATCTTAAAACAGCATGCCGTTTTTTCATCGTATTGAGGATTCTTGAGGATTTTTTTTAAAAATTGTCGAAATTTCGAGAAAAAAAACGTAAGGCTATAGCCTTACGTTTTTTATCATTTTTAAGGATTTTCGAAAAAAAAAAAAATACAAAAAATGACAAAACTGGCAAAAACGCAAGGCTATAGCCTCACGGTCTTGCACAGCATGCCGTTTTTCATCGTTTTGAGGATTTTTGAGGATTTTCGAAAAAATGTCGAAATTTCGAGAAAAAACGTAAGGCTATAGCCATACGTTTTTTCATCGTTTTGAGGATTTTCGAAAAATGACAAAAAATGACAAAACTGGCAAAAACGCAAGGCTATAGCCTCACAATCTTAAACAGCATGCCGTTTTTCATCGTTTTTGAGGATTTTCAAAAAATGGCGAAAATTTCGAAGAAAAAAAAACGTATGGCTATAGCCTTACGTTTTTTTCATCGTTTTGAGGATTTTCGAAAAAAAAAATGACAAAATATGACAAAACTGGCAAAAACGCAAGGCTATAGCCTTACGGTCTTGCACAGCATGCCGTTTTTCATCGTTTAGAGGATTTTTGAGGATTTTCAAAAAAATGTTGAAATTTCGAGAAAAAAACGTAAGGCTATAGACTTACGTTTTTTCATCGTTTTGAGGGTTTTCGAAAAATGACAAAACTGTCAAAAACGCAAGGCAATAGCCTTACGGTCTTGCACAGCATGCCGTTTTTCATCATTTTGAGGATTTTTGAGGATTTTCGAAAAAATGTCGAAATTTCAAGGAAAAAAACGTAAGGCTATAGCCTTACGTTTTTTCATCCTTTTGAGGATTTTCGAAAAATGACAAAAAATGGCAAAACTGGCAAAACTGGCAAAAACGCAAGGCTATAGCCTCACGGTCTTGCACAGCATGCCGTTTTTCATCGTTTTGAGGATTTTTGAGGATTTTTGAGGATTTTCGAAAAAATGTCGAAATTTCGAGAAAAAAAACGTAAGGCTATAGCCTTACGTTTTTTCAGCGTTTTGAGGATTTTCAAAAAATGACAAAACTGGCAAAAACGCAAGGCTATAGCCTTACGGTCTTGCACAGCATGCCGTTTTTCATCGTTTTGAGGATTTTTGAGGATTTTCGAAAAAATGTCGAAATTTCGAGAAAAAAAACGTAAGGCTATAGCCTTACGTTTTTTCATCGTTTTGAGGATTTTCGAAAAATGACAAAAAATGACAAAACTGGCAAAAACGCAAGGCTATAGCCTCACAATCTTAAACAGCATGCCGTTTTTCATCGTTTTGAGGATTTTTGAGGATTTTCGAAAAAATGTCGAAATTTCAAAAAAAAAAAAAAAAAAAAAAAAAAACGTAAGGCTATAGACTTACGTTTTTTCATCGTTTTGAGGGTTTTCGAAAAATGACAAAAAATGACAAAACTGTCAAAAACGCAAGGCAATAGCCTTACGGTCTTGCACAGCATGCCGTTTTTCATCATTTTGAGGATTTTTGAGGATTTTCGAAAAAATGTCGAAATTTCAAGGAAAAAAACGTAAGACTATAGCCTTACGTTTTTTCATCGTTTTGAGGATTTTCGAAAAATGACAAAAAATGGCAAAACTGGCAAAACTGGCAAAAACGCAAGGCTATAGCCTCACGGTCTTGCACAGCATGCCGTTTTTCATCGTTTTGAGGATTTTTGAGGATTTTTGAGGATTTTCGAAAAAATGTCGAAATTTCGAGAAAAAAAACGTAAGGCTATAGCCTTACGTTTTTTCAGCGTTTTTGAGGAATTTTCGAAAAATGACAAAACTGGCAAAAACGCAAGGCTATAGCCTCACGGTCTTGCACAGCATGCCGTTTTTCATTGTTTTGAGGATTTTTGAGGATTTTCGAAAAAATGTCGAAGTTTCGAGAAAAAAACGTAAGGCTATAGCCTTACGTTTTTTCATCGTTTTGAGGATTTTCGAAAAATGACAAAAAATGACAAAACTGGCAAAAACGCAAGGCTATAGCCTCACAATCTTAAACAGCATGCCGTTTTTCATCGTTTTGAGGATTTTTGAGGATTTCGAAAAAATGTCGAAATTTCGAAAAAAAAAACAAAACAAAAAAAACGTAAGGCTATAGCCTTACGTTTTTTCATCGTTTTGAGGATTTTCGAAAAATTACAAAATTGACAAAACTAACAAAAAACGCAAGGCTATAGCCTCACAATCTTAAACAGCATGCCGTTTTGAATCTTTTTGAGGATTTTTGAGGATTTTTGAAAAAATGTCGAAATTTCGAGAAAAAAAACGTAAGGCTATAGCCTTACGTTTTTTCATCGTTTTGAGGATTTTCGAAAAATGACAAAAAATGACAAAACTGTCAAAAACGCAAGGCTATAGCCTTACGGTCTTGCACAGCATGCCGTTTTTCATCATTTTGAGGATTTTTGAGGATTTTCAAAAAAATGTCGAAATTTCGAGAAAAAAAACGTAAGGCTATAGCCTTACGTTTTTTCATCGTTTTGAGGATTTTCGAAAAATGACAAAAAATGACAAAACTGGCAAAAATGCAAGGCTATAGCCTCACGGTCTTGCACAGCATGCCGTTTTTCATCGTTTTGAGGATTTTTGAGGATTTTCGAAAAAATGTCGAAATTTCGAGAAAAAAAACGTAAGGCTATAGCCTTACGTTTTTTCATCATTTTGAGGATTTTCGAAAAATGACAAAAAATGACAAAATTGGCAAAAACGCAAGGCTATAGCCTTACCTTCTTGCACAGCATGACGTTTTTCATCATTTTGAGGATTTTTGAGGGTTTTTGAAAAAAAAAAATAAAATTTTGAAAAAAAAAACCGCAAGGCTATAGCCTTACGGTTTTTCATCGTTTTGAGTATTTTCGAAATATGACAAAAAATGACAAAACCTGACAAAAACGCAAGGCTATAGCCCTACATTCTTGCACAGCATGACGTTTTTCATCGATTTGAGGATTTTTGAAGATTTTCGAAAAATGTCGAAATTTTGAAAAAAACGCAAGGCTATAGCCTTACATTCTTGCAGAGCATGACGTTTTACATCATTTTTAGGATTCTTGAGGATTTTTGAAAAATGTCGAAATTTTGACAAAAACGCAAGGCTATAGCCTTACGTTGTTTCATCGTTTATGACAAAAAATGACAAAACCTGTCAAAACGCAAGGCTATAGCCTTACGTTTTTTCACCGTTTATGACAAAAAATGACAAAACCTGACAAAACGCAAGGCTATGGCCTTACGTTTTTCCATCGTTTTGAAGATTTTCGAAAAATGACAAAAAATGACAAAACCTGACAAAAGCGCAAGGCTATAGCCCTACATTCTTGCACAGCATGACGTTTTTCATCATTTTTAGGATTTTTGAAGATTTTCGAAAAATTGACGAAATTTTGAAAAAATACGCAAGGCTATAGCCTTACGTTTTTTCATCGTTTTGAGGATTTTCGAAAAATGACAAAAAATGACAAAACCTGACAAAAACGCAAGGCTATAGCCTTACATTCTTGCACAGCATGACGTTTTTCATCGTTTTGAGGATTTTTGAGGGTTTTTGAGGGTTTTTGAAAAATGTCGAATTTTGGAAAAAAAAGCAAGGCTATAGCCTTACGGTTTTTCATCGTTTTGAGGATTTTCAAAAAATGACAAGAAATGACAAAACCTGACAAAAACGCAAGGCTATAGCCTTACATTCTTGCAGAGCATGACGTTTTTCCTCGTTTTGAGCATTTTCGAAAAATTTCGAAATTTTGAAAAAAACGCAATGCTATAGCCTTACGGTTTTTCATCGTTTTAAGGATTTTCGGAAAATGACAAAAAATGACAAAACCCTGAGAAAATGCAAGGCTATAGTCTTACATTCTTGCACAGCATGACGTTTTTCATCATTTTGAGGATTTTTGCGGGTTTTTGAAAAATGTCGAATTTTGAAAAAAAAAAAAAAAAAACGCAAGGCTATAGCCTTACGATTTTTCCTCGTTTTGAGGATTTTCGAAAAATGACAAAAAATGACGAAACCTGACAAAAACGCAAGGCTATAGCCTTACATTCTTGCACAGCATGACGTTTTTCATCGTTTTGAGGATTTTTGAGGGTTTTTGAAAAATGTCGAATTTTGAAAAAAACGCAAGGCTATAGCCTTACATTCTTGCACAGCATGACGTTTTACATCATTTTTAGGATTCTTGAGGATTTTCGAAAAATGTCGAAATTTTGACAAAAACGCAAGGCTATAGCCTTACGTTGTTTCATCGTTTATGACAAAAAATGACAAAACCTGACAAAACGCAAGGCTATAGCCTTACGTTTTTTAATGGTTTTGATGATTTTCAAAAAATGACAGAACTTAGCAAAACTTGGCAAAACGCAAGGCTATAGCCTTACGTTTTTTCTTCGTTTTGTGGACTTTCGAAAAATAACAAAAAATGACAAAACTGGCAAAAACGCAAGGCTATAGCCTTACGGTCTTGCACAGCATGCCGTTTTTCATCATTTTGAGGATTTTTGAGGGTTTTTGAAAAATGTCGAATTTTTGAAAAAAACGCAAGGCTATAGCCTTACATTTTTTCATCGTTTTGAGGATTTTTGAAAAATGACAAAAAATGACAAAACCTGACAAAAGCGCAAGGCTATAGCCCTACATTCTTGCACAGCATGACGTTTTTCATCGTTTTGAGGATTTTTGAGGGTTTTTGAAAAATGTCAAATTTTGAAAAAAAAGCAAGGCTATAGCCTTACGTTTTTTCATCGTTTTGAGGATTTTCAAAAAATGACAAGAAATGACAAAACCTGACAAAAACGCAAGGCTGTAGCCTTAAATTCTTGCAGAGCATGACGTTTTTCATCGTTTTGAGCTTTTTCGAAAAATGACAAAAAATGACAAAACCTGAGAAAATGCAAGGCTATAGTCTTACATTCTTGCACAGCATGACGTTTTTCATCATTTTGAGGATTTTTGCGGGTTTTTGAAAAATGTCGAATTTTGGAAAAAAAAAAAAAAAAAAAAAAACGCAAGGCTATAGCCTTACGATTTTTCCTCGTTTTGAGGATTTTCGAAAAATGACAAAAAATGACGAAACCTGACAAAAACGCAAGGCTATAGCCTTACATTCTTGCACAGCATGACGTTTTTCATCGTTTTTAGGATTTTTGAGGGTTTTTGAAAAATGTCGAATTTTGAAAAAAACGCAAGGCTATAGCCTTACGTTTTTTCATCGTTTTGAGGATTTTCGAAAAATGACAAAAAATGACGAAACCTGACAAAAACGCAAGGCTATAGCCTTACGGTCTTGCACAGCATGCCGTTTTTCATCATGTTGAGGATTTTTGAGGGTTTTCGAAAAAATGTCGAAATTATGAAAAAAACGCAAGGCTAAAGCCTTACGGTTTTTCATCCTTTTGAGGATTTTCGAAAAATGACAAAAAATGACAAAACCTGAGAAAAACGCAAGGCTATAGCCTTACGTTCTTGCATAGCATAACGTTTTTCATCGTTTTGAGGATTTTTGAGGGTTTTTGAAAAATGTCGAAATTTTGAAAAAAAAAAAGCAAGGCTATAGCCTTACGTTTTTTCATCGTTTTGAGGATTTTCGAAAAAGGACAAGAAATGACAAAACCTGACAAAAACACAAGGCTATAGCCTTACATTCTTGCAGAGCATGACGTTTTTCATCGTTTTGAGGACTTTCGAAAAATTTCGAAATTTTGAAAAAAACGCAAGGCTATAGCCTTACGGTTTTTCATCACTTTGAGGATTTTCGAAAAATGACAAAAAATGACAAAACCTGACAAAAACGCAATGCTATAGCCTTACGGTCTTGCACAGCCTGCTGTTTTTCATTGTTTTGAGGATTTTTGAGGATTTTCGAAAAATGTCGAAATTTCTAAAAAACGCAAGGCTATACCTTACTTTTTTATCGTTTTGAGGGTTTTCGAAAAATGACAAAAAATGACAAAACCTGGCAAAAACAGAAGGCTATAGCCTTACGTTCTTGCACAGCATGCCGTTTTTCATCGTTTTGAGAATTTTTGGGGATTATCGAAAAATGTCGAAATTTCGAAAAAACGCAAGGCTATAGCCTTATGTTTTTTCATCGTTTTGAGGATTTTCGAAAAATGACAAAAAATGATGAACCTGACAAAAACGGAAGGCTATAGACTTACATTCTTGCACAGCATGACGTTTTTCATCGTTTTGAGGATTTTTGAGGATTTTCGAAAAATGTCGAAATTTCGAAATACGCAAGGCTATAGCCTTACGTTTTTTCATCATTTTGAGGATTTTCGAAAAATGACAAAAAATGACGAAACCTGACAAAAACGCAAGGCTATAGCCTTACATTCGTGCACAGTGTAGCACCCAGCCATGAGCCAGCCACAACAGCCCCGCCAATCGGGCTCAGCCCTATTGGCGCGACTTGTTGTGCGTTGGACTGGCGAGTGGGAGTCCCGGGTTCGATCCCCGCTTCTGCGTAATACTACAATCTGGCGTAGTCGGCAGGATTTGGAGTGCGGGTGTTATCCCCAATATACCCGTCTACGTCCTTGCGGGTCCACATGAGGGACATCGTGTACGGCGGTCTGCGGTGTGAAGTGTGAAGCGCGAGGACACGCTCCAAAAGATCAAGGTGTGTGAATGTAGCACCCAGCCATGAGCCAGCCACAACAGCCCCGCCAATCGGGCTCAGCCCTATTGGCGCGACTTGTTGTGCGTTGGACTGGCGAGTGGGAGTCCCGGGTTCGATCCCCGCTTCTGCGTAATACTACAAGAGCATGACGTTTCACATCATTTTTAGGATTTTTGAGGATTTTCGAAAAATGTCGAAATTTTGAAAAAACCGTAATGCTATAGCCTCACGTTTTTACATCGTTTTGAGGATTTTCGAAAAATGACAAAAAATGATGAACCTGACAAAAACGGAAGGCTATAGACTTACATTCTTGCACAGCATGACGTTTTTCATCGTTTTGAGGATTTTTGAGGATTATCGAAAAATGTCGAAATTTCGAAAAAAACGCAAGGCTATAGCCTTATGTTTTTTCATCGTTTTGAGGATTTTCGAAAAATGACAAAAAATGATGAACCTGACAAAAACGGAAGGCTATAGACTTACATTCTTGCACAGCATGACGTTTTTCATCGTTTTGAGGATTTTTGAGGATTTTCGAAAAATGTCGAAATTTCGAAATACGCAAGGCTATAGCCTTACGTTTTTTCATCATTTTGAGGATTTTCGAAAAATGACAAAAAATGACAAAACCTGACAAAAACGCAAGGCTATAGCCTTACGGTCTTGCACAGCCTGCTGTTTTTCATTGTTTTGAGGATTTTTGAGGATTTTCGAAAAATGTCGAAATTTCTAAAAAACGCAAGGCTATACCTTACTTTTTTATCGTTTTGAGGGTTTTCGAAAAATAACAAAAAATGACAAAACCTGGCAAAAACAGAAGGCTATAGCCTTACGTTCTTGTACAGCATGCCGTTTTTCAACGTTTTGAGGATTTTTGAGGATTTTCGAAAAATGTTGAAATTTCGAAGAAAAAAAAAACAAAAAAAAAAAAAACGCAAGGTTATAGCCTTACGTTACGTAGCCTTACGACAGGCTATAGTACACAGTGTTGCACAGCATGCCATTTTTCATCGTTTTGAGTATTTTTGAAAAATGTCAAAATTTCGAAAAATGTCGTATTTCAATAAAGCGACAGAATGGTATGACTTCTTTTGTCATTTTCGACAATTTTCAAAAAATTACAAAACCTGGCAAAAACGACAAGCTTTTGTACACGGTCTTGCACAGCATGCCGTTTTTCATCGTTTTGAGGATTTTCGAAAAATGTCGAAATCGAGATAAAACGACATTTTTCGTTGTTTTCGATTTTTTTTAAAATGACGAAACCTACAAAAAACAACATGGTCTTTGAAACATACTACTATACTATGCCGTTTTTCATCGCTTTTGAGGATGTTTTAGGATTATCAATAAACGTTGAAATAAAAAAATGACAGCATATTTAGTTTTTGAGGATTTTTGAAAAATGACGAAATCGCGAAAAACGACATAGTATGTTATTTTCAGTCAATTTCAATGATTTTCAAAAAATTACGAAACCTCAAAAAATGACAGGCTATAGTACAAAGTCTTGGACAACATACCGTACTATTGCATGTCTATACGTACTATAGTATGTCTATACTCTATGGTATAGACATACGATAGTTTTGAGGATTTTTGAGGATTTTCGAAAAATGTCGAAATTTCGAAATACACAAGGCTATAGCCTTACGGTTTTTCATCGTTTTAAGATTTTCGGGGAAAAAAAATCAAAAAAATATGAAACCTGGCCAAAACGCAAGGCTATAGCCTTACATTCTTGCACAGCATGCCGTTTTTCATTGTTTTGAGGATTTTCAAAAAATGTCGAAATTTTGAAAAAACGCAAGGCTATACCTTACTTTTTTCATCGTTTTGAGGATTTTCAAAAAATGACAAAAAATGACAAAACCTGGCAAAAATGCAAGGCTATAGTCTTACGTTCTTGCACAGCATGCCGTTTTTCATCGTTTTGAGAATTTTTGAGGATTGTCGAAAAATGTTGAAATTTCGAAAAAAAACGCAAGGCTATAGCCTTACGTTTTTTCTTCGTTTTGAGGATTTTCGAAAAATTACAAAAAATGAAGAAACTTGGCAAAAACGCAAGGCTATAGCCTTACGTTCTTGTACAGCATGCCGTTTTTCATCGTTTTGAGGATTTTTGAGGATTTTCGAAAAATTTCGAAATTTAAAAAAACAAAAACAAAAACGCAAGGCTATAGCCTCACGTTTTTTTCATCGTTTTGAGGATTTTCAAAATATGACAAAAAATGAAGAAACTTGGCAAAAACGCAAGGCTATAGCCTTACGTTCTTGTACAGCATACAGTTTTTTATTTTTTTGAGGATTTTTGAGGATTAAAAAAAAGAAGAAAAAAACGCAAACGCAAGATGTGAAATATATAGTACTATATACTATACTATAGATATACTATAGAGTAGACTCTACTCTAATCTATATATGAAAAACTATAGTAGCCTACGTCAAAATTGAGGGAAAAAGACCTTTTTCGTAGTTTTCCAGGTTTTTTTTTCTTAAATGACGAAACCTGGGAAAAACGACAGGCTATAGTAAACTGTCTTGAACAACATATTGTATGTATCGTTTTTGTGGGTTTTGGAGGATTTTCGGGGAAAAATGAAATTGAGAAAAAAATGTAGCAGTATAATAGTGCTGTTTTAGTTGTTTTTGAGACATTGGGTGCAATTCCCAATCGCTGTGGTGTAGCCAGGTATGGTGTAAGTCTCATTGGCTGCATGGCAGCAAATCAGGTCTGCGCTCTTGAGGTAGGCCCGAAAGCCTATACCACCAGGCCTGGGCCTGGGCCTACCAAATAATTATCCATAATAACTAAAACCAGTCATCAAGAGCTTCAACTCATGATGAACAAAGCAGGGGAGTACAGTAACATTTTAATTGGGGGGGGGGGGGGGGGGGGGGGGGGTCAGGTGATTTCTGGACCTTTTGACTTGCAGGTTTTAATTATTCTGGGTAATTATTTGGGTAAAACTCAGGCCCAGGGCTGGTGGTATAGGCTTTCGGCCTACCCCAAGGCCCCAGACCTGATTTGCTGCCATGCAGCCAATGAGAAGACTTATCCCATACCTGCTACACCACAGCGATTGAGAATTGCACCCATTGTTTGTGAATGTTGTGGAATGTCTAATGGAAGAAAGAAACTTGGCAAAAACGCAAGGCTATAGCCTTACGTTCTTGTACAGCATACAGTTTTTTATTTTTTTGAGGATTTTTGAGGATTAAAAAAAAGAAGAAAAAAACGCAAACGCAAGATGTGAAATATATAGTACTATATACTATACTATAGATATACTATAGAGTAGACTCTACTCTAGTCTATAGTATATGTAAAATGAAAAACTATAGTAGCCTACGTCAAAATTGAGGGAAAAAGACCTTTTTCGTACCAGGTTTTTTTTTTCTTAAATGACGAAACCTGGGAAAAACGACAGGCTATAGTAAACTGTCTTGAACAACATATTGTATGTATCGTTTTTGTGGGTTTTGGAGGATTTTCGGGGGAAAAATGAAATTGAGAAAAAAATGTAGCAGTATAATAGTGCTGTTTTAGTTGTTTTTGAGACATTGGGTGCAATTCCCAATCGCTGTGGTGTAGCCAGGTATGGTGTAAGTCTCATTGGCTGCATGGCAGCAAATCAGGTCTGCGCTCTTGAGGTAGGCCCGAAAGCCTATACCACCAGGCCTGGGCCTGGGCCTACCAAATAATTATCCATAATAACTAAAACCAGTCATCAAGAGCTTCAACTCATGATGAACAAAGCAGGGGAGTACAGTAACATTTTAATTGGGGGGGGGGGGGGGGGGGGGGGGGTCAGGTGATTTCTGGACCTTTTGACTTGCAGGTTTTAATTATTCTGGGTAATTATTTGGTAAAACTCAGGCCCAGGGCTGGTGGTATAGGCTTTCGGCCTACCCCAAGGCCCCAGACCTGATTTGCTGCCATGCAGCCAATGAGAAGACTTACCCCATACCTGCTACACCACAGCGATTGAGAATTGCACCCATTGTTTGTGAATGTTGTGGAATGTCTAATGGGGATGTCTGTCCCATTGTTAATGCAGTTGAAAAATGTTTAGTGTATGTAAACATATTGCTGAATGGATACTGGCAAACAATTTGCATGTGTTCCTTTTACTACATTTGTATGATAAGTAGACTACATATACCTGTAGCCCACTATAGTACACTATAGTATCAATTGTGTGGAACACCTGAAATTTGACAACAACAAGTATTAGTCATCCCTATATTTGGGCTTTGCAAGGTTATAAGCATCCCTAAGATGACTGCCTGTACGCACTGCACACAGCAATATATAGGCTACAGTCATTATATGAAGTCATTATGGTCAAATAGACACACAGTGAAGTTTAAACTCATGACAGAGGGGAACTCATTACAGATTTGGAGGGAAAACATTAAATCAAATGTTGAATGGCTGGTAGACTGTTGATTGCATACATTATAAATAAATATAAATCTCTGAAATATCTCTAAACAACATTTCCCTTGTCGTGTGTTCAGGGGCGGATTGGCACATATTTTTCCACCGGGACAATTTTGCCTTTGTCAGGGGGGGGGGGGGCAGCTGGTTAACCAGATGTAACTCTTTGAGAGCATAAAAATTCATTTTCACACCCTCAAGAGTTAAAATATTCATCATGTGAATTAGCCCAACTTATTCTACACAATTAGAGAATGTAGAAGATTAATGGTCATTTTGATCTGTATGTTCCAGGCGAGCATCTAGCACATTCTAGAATCTAGTGCATCTAGGAAGTGCCACTAGTGCATTTTGGATCTTGTCCAGGCCACTAGGTGGCGCACCGGGAAAACTCCCTGTACTCCAGATGGCCAATCCGCCCTGCGTGTGTTTCCACTTCAATGCTACATCATCAGCCTGACTTCCCTGTTCTCCCAGAGGTGGCTGAACAAAGAAGTTTGGCTAAACAAAAAGACCAGTGCTGTGAGCAGTGTAGGAAACACTTCCCTACATTGTCCAAATAACCAGAGAATTCACCCAGGAGAGGAACGCTATTGATGTGACCAATGTGGACAACACTTTGTTAAAAGGTTCCAATATCTATATATATCTAATTTCTATCCAGTGTTCAGTGTGGAGATTCTAGGTGAAAGTGATGTTTCATACTGTAGCACGTTTTCATCATTTCACCATGAATAAAAAAATAAATAAATAACGACAATCATGAAAAACTAGTATGTCTTCAATGGTTTGACAATGGAAACAAAAAAAAGAAAAAATGGCAACAGCAGCTCATGATTGTAGTATTTGCACATAACACACCCTTATGTTTCTCAATTTGCCTATTTACTAGTTTGAACATTGAACTTGACACACTTCATTTCCATGTACTTTCTTGGTTAAGAACTTTATTGAATTTTTATTGTGACTTGCAATGTCACCATCATTCTATTACGCATGACATTAAATCACTATACATTTCATTGCAATCATTAATATATTATATTACAGTCATTAATATAAAGCACCTGGAAAAAATAAGTATCCAATGATTACAGTATCAAATATAAACCGTCTTAACATTATGAACAGCTGTACTAGTTTAGTAATGACGCATTAATGGACCAAACAGTGTACATGATAAGCAAAGACGACATGTCTAGTCAAAAGGGTAGATGCAATTTTCATTTTTAGCAAGGAGGTTTGCCTCCTCGCTTTTTAGAATCAAGAGTTTTGGCTCCTCGCTTGGATTGCCTCCTGGCTTGGACTGCCAAACCAAGAGATACTGCATGTACCCTAGGGCTGTCAAAACATTCTCATTATGCATTGCAAACCCTGGACAATTATGCAACATCTCATGCCATTTTTACACCAGTAAGTGACAGGAGGAAATCTATAAGAGACCTGTGCATGGGTTCACATTAAAAAAAAAAAAAAAAATCAAAGGCAAGTGTGAGTTCACATTATGTCAGAGAATAATCGCTGTACAGGTTAAAATGAAATTCATCACGTGTGAAACACACTGTTTCACATTTCCCATTGATTACAAAGCCAGCTCAACTCCATCTACACTCTCTTCAAAACTGCCATCAAAGATAATGCAAATTAAGTATGGATATATATATATATATATATATATATATATATATATATATATATATATATATATATATATATATATATATATATATTTATATATAGTATATACAGTATATACGTATGTGTGTTTCTGTTTCTGTTAGAATGCAAACATATGTATTGTTGCTCATCAAAACAGGAGAGGAAGGAAGGCAGCTATAAGCGAGGTCCCTGTATGCGTGTTGGTTGTAGGATGTTGACAGAGTAGTTGTTCCGAAAATCTCACAGCTTGGCATGATCTTTGAGGATGACCTCAAGTTTCTGGGCTTTCATGATGTTCCCTCGGATCTTCAGTTTGCCAGCTAAGAATGCCTGAGAGTAAGAGAGAAAAACGGGCATTTCACTCACATTTATTATTACAGAGTCAAGCTCTCACTACTTAACGGTGCAGTTTATATTTTACTGTCACTGGGGGCCAATAGTGCCAAATGGCCTCGGGTTGGCTCCATCACACAAAGGCCAATACAGGATAATCAGGCCAGATTATTTCATCCAGCACACACTACATCCACATCTCATGTGGAGATGCTCTGGAGGGGGAGGTTTGACCTGTGATTGGAGAGGAGAGTGGCAGAAGGGAGTGAAGAAGGGGAGGAGGAATACATTACCTCTGGGATTACAAGTAAAGTCTGCCCCAGGATGCATGAGTATGTATCAGTATACTATTAAAATATGATATGTGGACAAAAAATAAGTTTGGTGCTGCTAAAATACCCGCACTAGAATAAAGACAATGCAAACTGTGGGAGGGGAGGGGGACCTCAGGCGTGAAATGTAGAAAAGGAGGCATCTATGACAAAAATCAAGTACACTATTTAATGTCGCAGGGCTCAAGGTAGATCTAAATGTGTTTTGGTGTGGAATTCTCCTTTAATTTATACACTTTTCCTGACACTTTGGGACGAAACGGAATAGGCCGAAAATGTGGAAACGGTGCAATACAACCTACAATCAACCAGAATCTGACCTTGGATGACATTTACGGGAACACTTCAACTGTCAACTGTAGCCTCTAAATTTCGTCCTGCGGTTACATTTCAAGGCTTTCATCGTCATCATTCCGGAGAAGAATATAGAATATAGACTGGAGAAAGGTCCCATCATCGAGGCCTTGCGGCACTCTACAGGAAGAGTGCGCACGCAGTGCCCTCCGATCAATATCAAGCACTCTCAGAAGCACATTCAATGACTACTGGATGCATATACATTCTGCACACAGCACGTCTGCTTCCTGTCACAGGGAGGAGGGGACACACGCACACACACACACACGCACACACGCACACGCGCAGGCGCACGCACACACAGTACGGCCATAACAAGAACCCGCAGATTGATTATTGGAGTGCAGAGTGCTTTCAGAACCAAGTCTGAGGCATCATTACTTTCACCGTTTCTTTATCAGACAGGACAAAACTCTGGAAAAAAATGATTAAAAATAAATGACAGGTTCTTCAAAATCACTTTGTCTCCATTAGAAGAATGATAAAAGTGTCTTGCCGGCACTCTGACAACACCTCCCTCTTCAGAGAAAAGGTGTCAATATTCATGTTCTCTGTGGCTCACATGTTTCGTTTGTTTCAATCACTGAGTATTGTGTCTTGTTTTTACTTTATATAAACTACACTCGATCCCATAGATAACAGCGTCACAATCTTGTAGGCTTGGCTCGGTAGGATTCTAGCAGATGAAACAATCCATTTGCCTTCGATTATGGCATCTATAATTGCACCATGCCTCTGTCTGTGGTGTATTTCACGTAACTCAAAAACTCTACGAACTCCAAATTCAGCACACGCATTCCACAGCAAGTAGCTGTGTTGAGTCGGTCGGATCCATGGTTGTCCAGAACGCGTCACAAAAGGCACCCGCCTGGGCATATTTGGGTATGGCTGACACAGAACCTTATAAATAGGAATAAAGGAACGCAGATAGTCACATACAGAAACTGTACAGAAACATCCATACATGGGCATAAAAGGGACACAGACAGATGGGTGGAATAGGTACTCTGCATTTCCGGTTGTCCAGAACCAGCACAAAAGCATAATTTGGCATGCTTGACAAATAGCTCCATATATGGGTATACACCGGACACATAATAAATGGATGGGGCAGGCATTTCTGTTTGTCCAGAACCAGCAAAAAAGCCTCTGCCTGACGTCACATTCACAACATGAGCACCACTCTAGTGAGCGATTTAAAGCAAAGTAAATTCCAACAACAATAACTATAAAAAGTAAATATTTGAAAATATCACATGGTTATGTGAACAGAAATGATTCCGATATTCTAGTCATTTTAGCTTGGGACAGAAGTTTTAGTTCTGATCCGTTCAGTTCACACAAGTCAAAAGCTTCCATTACTGAGAAGCCACTCAGGGCAGCGTTTAATGAGCCGTATCATGATCAATGTGACTGAGAGATGGCGTTGGTGCACTCGCTGGCTTTGTTTGTTACCTTCTGAGGGTTGATTGTTCCCTGCACCACCTCCATGAAGTCGCCGTCTGACACTGTGAACGTCACGTCCGCTTGGCCACTGTACGGTCCTTTGTGCAAGGCACCGGTGCCGCTCTTCAGATCAATGGCTGTTGGCAGACGCACACCGGGGAGATAGAGAACAGAAAGAACACGGGATGAGAATAAAACATGAAGTCTCCCATAAAGCAAAAATGTTTTCGTCAGGTGGAATCTATCCAACGATCACAGACTTCATGCGGCCATCCAGTCTAGTTTCACTGTTGCCATGGTATCGGTGTAGCAATTAAGAGACTGATGCTGTAAGTGTCATAAAAGTCTCCGAGCTTCAAGAATGTGATCTACAGTACCCCTTTGATCATCCCTGTGCATTATAAGTAAACAAGATATGGAACACAATTCAAGTTTGTATGGCCATCTTTCCACGTACGTACGTATTGCACAGTATGGTGCAGTACCTGTACTCTATACTGCTGTATACTTCTTTCAAGGCGTCATGAACTGAATTCCTGGTATATAATCTTTAAATAAGTTTTTTTTGATAGGAGGGGAAGTTGTATTCGACTGCGCCCACTCAACTCACTCCACTGAGCCGCAGTCTTGCCATCTTTCGTGATCTCCCAGCCGAACACAGTGTTGACCTTCTTCACCAGCTCTGACCCTGCGTCTTTAATGCGCCGGCCAATCTCTGCAAACACCAGCTCACTCTGCAGGCCCCCTGCCTACAGAGAGGTAGACATTCACCACAGAGAGAGCATTTCATATACTGTAACGCTGCCAACAATGCTGTTATATTTTGTTTTTTACACAGAAATAAGTTAAGAAAGAATGAGCAGAGGAAGCATCTGAAAAGAGACAGAAAGACAGGCAAAGACAGAAGGAATGAACAGAATGGTTTATTTTAAGCCTGACATACTTGAGTCAGGTCCTCTGGTGAAGCCTCTGGTGTTCCATGTAAATCCACATAAGCCCCAGACAGCACCACGGCATCGGTCTCTTTAACCTGGATGGACGGAATACAGAGCAGAGAACACATCACAAAGACACATATTATATGCAGGGAAGTGCCTCTACAAGCTTACTGTGAGCTTACGTCAGGATACAAGGAGCGTCAGGATACAATCTAGTGATCGATCAATTAAAATAAACAGCCTGTGTGAATTTTGTGGTTTAAGCATGGCTAGAAAGCTATTTCGACCAATCCGATTGCTTCCTAAAAAATGTCATGTCGTATAATGCTGTTCAACCTGTCTTTAAAGGTAGGGGAAGTGATTTCACTTTTGTCAGATATCACCCCCATTTTTTTTTTCTGTTAAAATGCTCTATTATAAGGTGTGGAAACCACATATGGAGTTTCCCCCTCCCCCACGTTAGCAGAGGAGCTAATAAAAGTTCCCCAGGTCACCACAATTCTCCTCCAATCAGGAGAGAGCAGCAGGTTCACATAGTGTAGCTACTTTTGGGGGCCCCTAGTGCACCAGGCTGGTACTACACCATGAATTTCAAATCACTTCCCCTACCTTTAAAGATAGAGAGCCATGTTTTTTTCTACCCTAAAACATGATCATCACACCACCCTACCAGTTCATTAAGTATGCCTGGTTTGCCTGGCGGGTGGTGATGGGTGGAGATCCACCTGAACTGAAGCCACACCCACAGCTTTAGTTGCATGATAAAGGGGGAGGGGTTAGGGGAGGGGCTGAGCATGTGATGTCACTATATTGAAGTTTTTTTCATTGGCACGTTTGACTGGAAAGGTTCAACCCCCAGGAAGAAACCCTAAATACAAAGGGAAGACATCATTGCACATAAAACACACCAAGGGGTCTATTTACATACTGTCACCTCTTAAACATGTACAAAATTGGAAAAAATACAAAAATCACGGCACCCCCTCTTTAAAGCACTTTGTGGTTTGTAACTTCTATTTCATATGCTATATAGGACATGTACTGTATGTATGTGGTAGTAAAGAAGTAACCACAATTGCACAAATACAATACAGATAACAGATACAGCACAGATGGAGGGGTCAGTCTGTACACTGCAGCTTCACCACTGACCACCGCTGACAGTGATTTGTGCAGATGGGTGTACTTTCACAAACTGCAAGTCTTGGCATTGGCTGTGGTCTAAGTGTTCGGACAGGTGAATGCTTTTGAAATTTTCAAGTGGAATCACTCCTGTCGCAAACAATCATTATCTTCTTGTTCGGACCACATCACTGTCAAAGCACACCTTCACATGTAATATTCCAATTAAAGCACAGTCTAGAGTCTAGACTGTTTAAGGTAAACAGTAACATTCACACATTAGAATTAACAAAAAATAACTACACAATGTTACTGACCTTACACTGGATGTGAATCCGGTTCCCTTCCTTCCACATCTCAGTCTGTAGACTTTGGCCTGGCAGTACAGGCTTCACAAAGCGAACCTGAATTATTAGAGTAAAGGGACAAAGAGATGGCATATCAAGATGCAAATAATGTGACACCGTAGGCACCAGGCTGTGGATTTATCTGCTGTTGTAGTAGTGCGTGCATGCTGTCTATATCTTTACAAGATATTTCAAATACCCCAGATATTGTAACCATTAATGAAAAGGTTGCCAATTTCATTCACATCCAGACTTATGAAATATCAGCCTTTGGTGAAACATATGGCCTTTGGAGATAGCTGTCAACTTATTGACAGTATGCATGCAATGAGCCCTTCTCAAAAGCCCACCTTTAGGGGTGGGGTTTGTTCACTGGCCAATGCCAACGTAAATACTTTAGCAACTGTTTCTATCCAGGTCAGGCTTTCCTGGTCAAGCTTTCCTCTTCTAGTGTGCCTATTGGACAAGGCCGGATTGGGGAGGGCGAAGGGCAAGTTGGGCCAATTTGCAAAATTCTAAAAAGCTGTCTCTAAAAGCTTCGGTTCTTTCTCAGCTATGGTCAGTCTGTTTATCTGAAGAAGGAGATGTTTCATTTATTACATTTTTAGGAAAAAAGAAGAATAACATCATGTTTAATAGTAGTATGTTTTCAAGGTGCTATCCTTTTACCTCTGTGTGTATGTGTGTGTGTGTGTGTGTGTGTGTGTGTGTGTGTGTGTGTGTGTGTGTGTGTGTGTGTGTGTGTGTGTGTGTGTGTGTGTGTGTGTGTGTTCCATCTATACCTGGAGATAACTCAGGTAAATGCAGGAAATGTCTGTCTACATTACCTTGATAGCCTTAAATCTGGACGGGTCATTGTTGGCATACTGCTTGAGGACGTGTCTGGCAGCAAAGCCAAATGAGCACAGGCCATGCAGGATGGGAGCCTTGAAACCTGTCCCAGCGAACATTACATAAGTCATGTTCGACATAATGCAGAGGGTCACGGTACAATTGTAACCACATGAATCTAAATCTGCCTTGAAATCAGCAGATCATATGTTCAGTGACAAAAAGGCAATTACAAATAAAGGCACACCAACTATAGAATAGGCTCGGGGGGACCCATGTCAACTAAGTGGTTAAGTCATCATGCAGAATGCCATTCAGCTATGTGTCAGGCTGTGCTTATAAATTTGAAAAGGTCCTCCTGGGTGCCATCATCCACCCAAACACCACAACACTTCCCTACAGGACATTAAGTCGTTGTTTGTCTCAGACGATCTCAGGTGCTCGCCCGGCTAACGTCAGTTTGACGGATATGGCGAGGATGTCTTGTCTCTCCCTATACGTTCACCAGGTGTCTTGTGTTGTCACATGCAATCTGTCATCCCTGCCCTGAAGATACCACCGTCTCTAGTTTTCCCAAAGCATTTGTCACCGTGTGGAGAGGCTATACACACACTCCACAAAGTTATCTTTATGTGCACTCTGCTGCTTTCAATTACAATGTTTACCATTTACACAGCGGTAGCACAAGCTGATCTTATCCCAAGGGAGTTTTTTTTTTCTCAAGTACAATAAACAAGTCTAGGCAAGTGTAGTTAGCTGGAACCTGCATACAGCCAGTCAATTCGCCTCTTGTGCTAACCTCTTTTCTGGTAGCAGGACTGGAAGTTGTCATAATTTCAAACATAAATCGGTGAATTTGTTCAAGAACTGTGATGACTTCTCCATCAGTGAAGCTATTGTAAACAGCTGCATCCACACAAGTTATAAAATGCAGAGCAAGATACTGTAGAGTGGGAGTGATGCTCTAAATAATCGACCATTGGCATTGGCAATGCGAGGCTGTTGGGAGTATGCTGGTTCTGCATCCAACCGCATTCACCCTCGACACTGCACTCCTTTGGATCATCTCAGTACACCCACCATGTGTTAAGATAATTTTACCATATTGTCTCTCAAGACAGGCAAAGGATGTACAGTATATGCACGTACGCATGTGCGTGCATATGCATATTGTATGTGTGCCTCAGTGAGGAACCTTGGCAAAATTAGGGACTTTTAGGGATTAGGTTACAATTACTACCATGCAACATATTACTTAAATTGCTAGTGAATGGAATCGATTCATTCTGCAGCTGGAACACTAGAAGGTTCAAACCTGTCTTTGGGCATTGAACACGTCAAACATATACAGTCCTTTAAAAGCTCCCAAATTAGATGCCATTATTATTATTATTATTATTATTATTATTATTAAAAACGACCATTAAAAACTAACACGTTGAGAGAGTCATTGGTGACATGCATCATCAAATCAAGGGTTTCACAAAGCTTTAAGCAAATAGCCTTACCTCCCATGGCAGCAAAACTGGGGTCTATATGGAGAGGGTTCCAATCCCCACTCAGACGGTACAAAGCTGCCTGCAACCACACAGGACATAAATGCTGGAGAGCTTTATACAACATACAATACAATGTGTACTTAACAACGTGTGTACATTAGGCAAAACCATTTTTAGCAGGGCACTTCAAAAACGTTTTGATAAATGTTAGGCAGAGTCCGATTCTGCTCGACTCTGACGAGGATGTTCATCGAAATGTCTGTTGCCCCCTTGCAATAAATGTGCAAATAAAGAATGTTCCTTTGTCCTAGTTGGGTAGTCTATTTTATTTATTTTATTTATGTATTTGTGCTTACATACTACAGTTCTTGTCCTTTACTACTGTTGAGCACCAAAATCCTAATACTCAGAACTTAGCATATGGGACCATGTACCACCCGCATACATGCATGCGCACGCACACGCACACACACACACGCACGCACACGCACACACACACACACACACACACACACACACACACACACACACACCACACACACACACACACACACACACACACACACACACACACACACACACACACCACACCTGATCTCTTGTAGTTGTGTCAGTCACCACAGCATCAGGTGCCCTATTAGGGGGAGCCACTAGGGCCTGAAAATAAATGAAACAACATAACACATAAATAAATGTAAGTTTGTACACAGTGTGTAAGCAACCTTATACACTGCCTAAAAAAACAGAAAAATATGTGAATAAAAGCTTAGAAAGAATACCTTTGCTTTGTCAGATGTTCTCTTGCCACCGAAGCCACCGGCTCCGACGACAAACACTGACCACTGGTTGTAACACACCAGCTCCCCCTCACTGTATGTGTTCACTGGGAAGAAGCAGTGTTGATCACTTAGCATGGGATGACGTGGTCACAAGCCCATTCATTCATCATAACATTAACTGATTGATTTAATTGATTACATTAACTGATTGATTTAATTGAATACTTTATTAACACAAGTATTGATAGTACAGGTAATAGGAGCACCGAAGTCTGATGAAATGTACACATATCACCTGGGTAAACCCACCAGACTATTTTTGAGTTTGGGAAGAGGACCAAGGTCATTCCACATTTTGGTGGCAGCGGTTCGAGTCCTGATAGCCTTTACTGCATGTCACAACTACCCCCCAATTATTCCCCCTATTTCTTATCAGCCCAATATCTGTCCCTCTATAAAAATAAACAAAAGCCCCAAAAATACATAAAATGGTAACCTATGTACCGTATGTACATGTATACAGTATATGTTGTGTATGTTTGCATCATGTATAGGGGTAGGAATTTCTAGTCTAGAAATTCCTACTCCTATACAGGGGTAGGAACTAGTCTAGACTAGTTTCAATAGATTTCCTTTAAGTTTTACTTTGAAAAACATTTCTACTGTAATGTACACAGAATAACGACTTAAGTTGCTGTGGATAGGGCTGAGAGAGCCTAAGTCTTTTCCTTTGACAACAGACTGTAAAAATTCATTGCAAGGAAATCGACCTATTTAGATATTAACTGCCTATTTATTATACAGTGGATCGTTTGAGTCAAGCAATTACTCCGGAAAGGCTGACACACAACAGATGGGGCTAGCGCTTAGCTGCTTCTGTATAAAGGCCCATAAACGCAATAAAAAAGCCTGCTTCCTGTGCAACCTCTTACTGTACCATTAGAACACGTTAATTGCAAAGTGAGAGGCACAAGGAACCGTGCCTTTCGGAAGTTGGCTGTAAAATGGCCAATTAGCATTCATCATATGGACTCAATCCAACACTGCTTCCTACATGTCTGGTATTCAGTAAACCTTTTCATGAAAAAAACATGTAAATGTAAAACAAGCGTACGTCCAAACGGGACAACTCCACCGACATCTTTATGACGTGAGACACTGCCTGTAAATGCCTACTTTCATCTCAGCAGGATAAGAGTACAGCCAGATATCGCTGGAAATGTCCCTTTAGTGAAACCTCTGGGAAGCCGGCATCCCATGCTATTTGTTTCAAGTCTGTTTAATTATAGAGCGGCACACTAATCTCAGCCATCTCTGAGGAAACATATGCATATAAATAACCACAAATATCAACATTGATGCTAACCCCTGTAGATAAGCTTTAATTAATTCAGCCTTTTTTTCCCCTAATGATACTTTCAAGAAAGAGCATGTTAAATGGTATGAATTCACTACATGACAAAGGCACCAGCTTGGTTACCTTGTGGTTAGAAGTGCCCGCCCTGAGGTTGGGATGCCGAGGTTCATTCCCTTGGCTGGGTTCAAACCAAAGCCTTTATAGTCTGACACAATAACTGCCTGCTTGGCACTCAGGCATCAATGTCCAGACAAGTAGGTGCACTTGTACATCATGGCTGGGGTATGCACACAGATCACAAGCCAGATCACACTACAGAACCAGGAAATTCCTGGTTCCTGACCTATATGGGCCACGTGGCTTGAAGGCTACTAACTTACTACATGACTAGGGGGACTTAAACTCACCATCCATGAGTATCACTGCTCCAGAGCCTTTGTCCAACACATCAGCTACGGTGGCCTGAGAGGTCAGTGTACCTGTATATGCAATTATCAGGATTACTCACCACACAGTCAAGGAACTTCAGCAAAGTCTCAACCCATACAGAACAGGAGAGCTGCGATGGTGTGAGCCAGTAGCCTCTAGAACAGTAAGATATGGCCACTAGATGTGGATCTTTTCTTATGGCAACGATATAGTTAACTGAAGGACACCAGATCACCTCTCCTCTGCTGTATCTCATAAAGTAGGAACCGTATCAAAAAAAAATGTAGCAATATGTCAAACCTGTCAAATACCCTTGGCAAAAATGACAGCTCAGAATAACAGAATAGCGCCAAGGTCAGAGACTCCTGAATTGATTTTCACTACATTTTATTTTCCACTTAGTGTAACATCTATACTGTACCGTTACTGGGTTGTCAGCTTGAACGTTCGAAAAGGAAATACCTGAGGTTGGCAGAGGTTTGTAAAGTTCCAGATACTGTTCTCCGTGCAAAACCTGTTATAAGACATGGGAACAGCACAATATGAGTGAGTCTGACTGTGTGCCATCTCACTCTCATAAAGCCCCGAGTAGTAAGAGTTTGAACTACTTCTGTGCATGACTATATGCAAGGATACATAATAGACTGTACACAGAAATGAACGCATAGGTGTAGTGTTATGTGCATATGCATTATGCTCTTGCGCATGCAAGGGTATAATGACACATATGCATGCACTCACACACATGTACAAAATTTCCACAACAGTGTCCGACCTGTGTAAAATCTATGTTGAGTCCAGGGACAGAGCTCAGACCTCCATCCATCATGGCCGACTGGGAGGGGATGACCCCAAAGGTAGGCAGGCAGCTGAAATTCTCATGGCCTTCATACAGGAACCTAAATAATAATAAAGATGACAGTGTGTGAAGGTGACATTCTGCATGGGTGTAAACAAAGCCACACATCACTGTAAAGCATGCTGTGTATAATAGTAACACAGTCGCATTTCCATCTCTCTCAAACATACCTGAGATGGTCAGGGTCACTGGTGGACATGCCCACTCCCAGGGCATAGAGGATACACTGAATGTGAGAGTAGGTGAATGTCGAGTCTGAAATTTTCTGTCCCACTGCTTCTGCCTGAGGGAGAGGAGAGGAAAGTGGATGTCATAAACAACATCACACTTCGAAAATAAAGAATATTTTGTCATTATTATTATTATTATTATTATTATTATTGTTATTCCACAGATTTAGCAGAACAATGCAAATGAATAAATTAAAAACTGCTTATACCTCACATCAACAAATTAACTCCTGCATACTTATGCTAGACCTATTAAAATAATAACAATAATAATAGAATAAAAAGAAAAGAAAAAAAGAAAAGGAAGGTTTCTTAAGTCAGCCATGTCCCCACAAGGTTAGCAAAAACATTCAGGTAGGGTGGATGTTGCAAGGCAGCGTCCAAAACAGTGGGAGAAACAGATGTAATATCTGACAAACCTAACAAATAAACAAAGCCAGAATAAATAGTACAAAATGCTGCAGCAACAGTAAACAATAATCCACACAGAAAGCTGACACCGAGCCAGCCGGGAACACAATGAGATGTTTGTCTTCAGGTGACATGGTGAGTTTGTCTGTAATCCTGTCCAAACACAATGGCCTGCACACCCAGCAGCCCATGGTTTGGCCATAGACCTAGTAAGGAGGATATTGATCATCCAAACACGGATAACACCACGCTGAAGTGCACAGTGCTGTTGCACTTTGTCACTGCATGCCCATGGCATGGGGGAAACTGCTATTGATGTTACTGCAGGGGCCTGTTGTGTTGCTGCTGTTTGATGAGATTGAATCTCTATATCTGTTCTCACGCTATGAATGAGATACAGTATTACTATATCTTTGCTGTCAGGCATCTCCGTATTATTTATTTAAAATTATTTGTTTATTTGGTGTTACTTATTACCCCGCTTGATCGTACTACTACAGCAGCACACAAAAGTAGTACATCTCACAAGTAGTGCAGAAGCTCAAATAGTGCTCATACTGTGTTTTGAGCTTGTAGGTCTGAAACGTGTAGGTGTTTTGTAAATGCGACAAAACACCAGAGGAGTTATTGGTCGTTGTACAACAACTGGTGCAGAAAATGTCTGCCGTGCTTGAAGGCCATAGTATGATGTGATGTGATCATACATATGGCCAATGTTTTATTTAAGACACGGAGCCAGCTGTGAGCTGCAATCAGTTCACTGTCCGGGACTGCAGCGCAAACTGAACGCAGGCCTGAGATGCAAGCTGCCATTGAGTCATTTTGCTCCAACTTTCTTTTGTACACAGCACTGTAAAAAACAGCTTGCCAAGCGTGCCTTGTGTGTACAGTCCACATGTGAATTATGTCCTGTGTCGGTTTGGAAACGTTTCTTAAAGGGTTATGACAGCTATTATTTAGGACAGTAGTGGTATTAAACAGTTATGAGGTGGCCTGTATTTGTAACCAAAGTTGACAGTGTGTGTGTGTGTGTGTGTGTGTGTGTGTGTGTGTGTGTGTGTGTGTGTGTGTGTGTGTGTGTGTGTGTGTGTGTGTGTGTGTGTGTGTGTCATGTGCACACACGAGAGCAAGGGGGCGGAAAAGGAGTAGGGGAGAGGTAAGGAATCACTCACACACACACACACACACACACACACACACACACACACACACACACACACACACACACACACACACACACACACACACACACACACACACACACACACACACACACACACACACACACACACACACACACACACACACACACACACACACACACACACACACACACACACACACACACACACACACACACACACACACACATGCACAATAATTAGTATAATTACTCTGGAAGTGCTACTCACAGGATTGATTCCAGAGGCTACTGCACTTGTGGCCAGAGATGCTGTGGGGTTGACACCCACTCCACCATCTGAATCCACCTTGGACAACACGTCCACCAGTGTATGCAAAGACTCTGCTCGAAGGACAGATGAAGAATGGGTGGAGGGAGAGAGAGGGAGGGAGGGGGTTGTGGAGAGAGAGAGAAAGAGAGCAACAAATAAAACATTAAAGTCATCACTACAACTCTGTCTGCAGTGCACAGACTGCTCACTGGCTAAAGAGGGGAATGGATGGATCTCACCATCATGTCAGCATCACAGCTCAGTGCGACGTAGCAAAGAGATTTGGTGTAGAGGGAAATGAGCAGGCCAAGTATACTGTACATCCCTAACGGTGAATTAAGTCAATTTATGTTGAATTTCGTAACCACACTACGAAATCAAAACATCTACTGTTGTACAACACTGACTCCTTTCTGTGACCATGTCTGCCAATATTTGTGCTGCCTCCAAGAGGGGATACTAACCTCCAATCAATACACCTTGAGAGATGACAAGCCAAATATCAGTATCCTGGCGGCACAGCATGCCAATTTACACATTTTCATAATTCGTCTTCACACTGCCCTCCGAGCTATAAATACAAGTTATAAATAGATCCGTCCAGGTGACGTGACCTGGCCTCAAATGCCCATGCGGATTGAGGCAATTACAATCAGGGAAAGCGAAAGGGGGTAGAGGGCTATGTGTAGAAGCCTACATTGTGAAATGTGAATGCAATAATGTACCTTTTCGAAGTCTTCGTGTTAAATGTGTCCTTCAATGTCTCTACATGTGTTGTCACATCACAACAGGTCTATCCACTCAGTGGGATAAAAGAAATAGCTGAAGGAGAGTTAAGTACAACTGCAGCTAATTGGCATGGCTCAGTGGCATGTGGGATCAGAACACAGGAAACAACAGCGCAGTCTTGATAATGAAGCCGGTTACCAACAGACTAGGTCCTGACCGATGTCGCATTTTTGGGTCCAACGCTGATCCCAATTTTGGGGAGTCCTGGACCACAAATTACAAATCTATGATGATATTTCAAAACATAGCACACTTAACTCCCATTTAGACCTTCAACACCAATACCTTGTTATACCTTTCAGTATCCTTGGTGTGACATTAGGTATGGTTATGGGGCAACATATTTATTTACAAGTTATTTAAGAAAACAGGATTTAAAGGCATTTTCGGCATCAGGTCTAAATGGGTAACTCAACAGCAAACTCAGCCATATTCAAAATGTAACATATAGTGACAATGAGTTGTGAATGTATATATCAGATTTTTTGTTTGTTTGTTTTTTAGGAGGGGCAGGTTATAAGTGGCAAGAATAAATACTTCAGCTGACAGAAGTTGGCAACAAGAATATTAAATAATAGTTGGTATATCAGCCAAACTAACATATCGGTCTGGGACTACCACAGACGCTTCCACTAGGACAACATTACCACCTGTTGTCCACTTTCTATAACAAACAACAATCAACAGCTTTAATCTTAAGGCTACGCCACTATTTTTATTTATTTTTTGAGCCTTTGTGTCTCAGACTTTCACAATTGTCTTTGCCTCCACTCTGTCTATCTCTTTGTGTGCTGACAGATGCACAGTCTGTTTGAAAACTCACTGGGTCAAAGGAGTTCAATTTTCCCCATCACATCACCATGAAATGTATCTTCTTTACTATACAATATCTGACTTGAAATAGTTAAATTTATGTACAACATTGTAGGATATTACAGTTTAGTGTATCATTAAGCATCTCCATAAGTCAGTAAAATAAACCTTCATATTTATTAGTAATCCTAGTTAAAAAAGAAATAAAAACCTCCTGTTAATGTTAAGACCATTTCTCAAGACCCTGTGTGTAGGCATGGAAGATGACATTTTGACTGGCATCTCCCACTCCTTTCATGGATATGAAGGGGGATCAATTGGATTTATTCTGTGTGTGTTTTTCTTTTACTTGACGTCATAGAAGCAGCAAGGGATTAATATTGAAATTATTGCGGAATGTTCATATGAAAGACAGACTACGCAATCAGATGATGTGGTTTAAAACTTTAAAAGCGCACAGAGGGAGAGACACACAAGTTGGCTCCGACTTGAATTTAAATTCATACCGTATGTGCATGATGGAACTACATCATTTGAAGTTGTTACGGATTTGGTTTTTCAGTGGCTTTACATTTCTCTCAGCAATTCAAGAGAAGGGTACGTAACCATCAAGGCACAATAGATTACTCTGTCGGAGTGCATGTACTGTACGTGTGCCCCTGTCTTCATGTGGGTTTGAGTGTTCTGTGTGATGACTAGCCCTCTGTTACCAACCTTGTATGTTAGCAGGCTTGGTAGCATCTGTGAAATCACATATGCTATCCCAATGGTCCCTGACAGCCTCTGGAGATATGTTCTGGTTCTTGTTCCTCAAAGTGCGGCCCTGGGAACGCTCCCATCGCACTGTACACACACATACACATGCACACAGATGCACACACACACGCTATATATTAGAAACCAGATGCAGACAACGACCAGAGGCCACTGAATATTGTAAATGAGTACAGACGTTTCTAGGGGGGGACTCACATTTTCCAATCCATCCTGCTCCAACCTGAAAATGGACAAGGAACATAGGACTGTTAGCGAGTTACTGAGTGTTATTAGAAAACAGACGGAAAACAAAATGTCACATAAGCGTGTCGCTAATGCTCCAAAGAAGGACAGACATTTTCAAGTGATGCTTCCTATTCTTGGAGTGTGAATGGGGGAGATAATGCTCGTTTCTCTCTTCGTACCTCAAACAAGCCTGAATTTTCATGGCACTGGTCATGGCAGAGCCACAGGACCAGAGGAGCGACGTACTCTGCCTTCAAGGACGCCACCAGGTCTACACGAAGACAAAAACCCGCAAGATTATTAATTATATAATACAGTGAGACACTCTTTGTTATCCCTGTACGAGACGGTACACAATTCAGTCAGTACTTTGGCTTTAGATAACACTCAATGGAAGGTCATAGTGGGGAAAAGTGAATGTGCATGGAAATTGAAATAAGGACAAATTAGTATTAGAAGCACACAAAGCTGGGCATAGAACAGGCCACTCAAAAGAAGGATGGCTTATAGGGGACTCTTGACTCTTAATACACAGCATGCCCAAACCAAGGAACGTGAGGGTTTTTTCTTTTACATTTTGTATTCAACCTTTAAAAGAAGTCATCTACTGTAGAAGTGCACAGGTATTACTGTACAAACCATAGTGTAGTGTATTCAGTGAGCATAAATACATTGGAATACCAGGCTCTGGCCAACACTGCTTGTTGACCGGCATCACTTTCCATACTGTACACTGGGCATGTCATAATAGGCGAACATTCTTCGACCTTCGCAGTGGTGGGCAGGGACTTTAACACTGTGCTGCAGCTGCGATAAGAAGCTTTAATAGAGAATTCCTAAGGGAGGGCATGTACCGTATACAGACCCTGTATATATACACACTTATACATATACAGTATGATCACATGTTCAGTGTATTGTACTTGAACTTGCATGACACCAGGCCGGGGGTCTGGCTGTGTGGGGGTGCAGTGACAAGGCCAAAGAGGATTTCAAGGGGATGTGGGCACAATTTGCGGTTTGGTACTTAGCCTAGTGCCATCATAAAATAAAGCTTGGGTGTGAAAACCCAAAGTCAGCTTCAAATTCATTGTCAGTGGAGCAGATGTAAGCTGTCGCCGCTAATGACATTACATAATATTGTCCTGGCTCTGTGGCTCTCTCTCTCCTGCTCTGGGAGAATTAAAATCACTCAAATAGCATATGTTAATTTTGGAATGGGTGGCTGCTGGTGAAAGAATGCATTTCCACAAGGGCAAGGTAAGCGTCTCGTCTGGTTTTACACCGGGAGTGGAGCAGCTCAGCCTCTCAGCTTTAAAATGCAAGCATTATGTAACACTTGGGTTGAAATTTAATTCTTAAATGCGCCCTGTGTTATTTGCATAGCTCTAGGTGGATTTCACACCTACCTTACTATCTTATGTGATGATAAAGGGTTTTTTTTTTTCAACCAAGGTTCCTATGTTATGCTGTCATTAGACAAAATAAGATGACAAGATGACATTAGACAACAGATAAGATGTTGATTATTTTGCCGATTTTAGACGTTTTTCACAGGGGGCAGGGGTATTCAAACATGGTCCACAATGTGCATACAGTATATACAGTTTGCACTGGTATATACATATATTTTTTCTTTTACGGAAAAAATATGATGATTTATTTTGCATTATTTGATTGAAAATGTCACACTGATTTAATTATTATAATTTACTATAATTCTACTAGAGCCCAGGAAAAATAGCCTGTTGAATTTGAGTGTGAAGGAGGCGGTACTAAGGGGGTCCCAGACTGTGGCATAGGTGTGATCGTCAGTAATGCCAAAGCACCAGCACTCGCCCAGCAGTTTGACGTCATCAACGAGGCAGATGCATGCATGCATGCTTCTCGCCCTGGTCTTACTGGTATGCTGCATTAATAAGCGTCTGCAAGGGACGTCTATGAACACTGTGGTCCCCAGCGACATGCAAATGTTTTACATTTTTTTCTTTACCTAAACGTCTGGTACTGGGACATTGAAAGCCGACTGATACATGGATCAGTGGCATTTACAAAGGCATAATTGCCGCTGTGCCAGTTGGCACAGCACAGTGCGACAGCTGCCACTTGAGAACAGCGAGGAGGACTTACAAAAACATTCACTTTACTACCATGACTTGTACAGATCTACCGGTAACACACAAGTTCCATCAAGCTATATACGTCTTTTATATTTCATGATCTTTACCATTTCCTGCATTTACATGCATCTAGTTAGTCAGCAAACTCAAGCTGTGTCATTGGGATCCAGCCTACTCATGAACGAAAAAAAGAAATGGAGATACAGTATGTCAAATTGTATTTGGCAATGCAATTTTTTTCACAGTCAATTATCGAATATAATCATCTGCGCTACACTCCCTCTGTCAACCTGGGGTGAGCAAAGGATAGACCTCATGCTTCCTCCTAGTCCAAACAAGAAAACAAGGAAAACGTCAGGATTTCCAATAGGACAGATTGCAAAATGCTTTATACTTGACTATTAAACCACTTGAACCCCAGCAACCCTATTCTGGCGGAAAACATTGGTCTTGTAGATCTGCTATACAGTATATTGCCAAAGATATTTCAGTGTAGATCGAAAAAGAAGATCAAAAGAAGAAACTGCAGTTTAGTGCAACTAAAATTTGTTTTATGAAGTGTCTAAGAAGGGGTTAAACTGAGGCACCCCTGAGAAAAACTGTTATAGATAACTGGATATCCATAAATAATGCCTAGATGCATGCTCCAGATTTGGAAATGTGTGATACAGACACACGGACGGAAAGAGATTTCTCGCAATTAAAGTAGGATAGTTCAAATGTATGCAGTTAGTTCGCATCTTCTGGAGCTCATAGTACCCTTAGCTAATGCCGTTTATCAATGAGTTGGTTTCTAATGGGGTTAGCACACACACTGTAGCATGTACTATTATTATCTTAAATTTAACTCAATATTTTACTGATGAATAATGTACAGAATAAAATATTCATGTGCACTCAATGTTCATGTGGCTACTGCGGTGTTACACTTTCCCCAAATCCCAAAACAAAATATAGTGGCCCTGACTGCCACATTAAATCAAAGACTGCTTTGTTTTAAATCTTTAATGTACTGTACAGAGTATATGCTATACACACTCTAGAGTGTGTCTGTACATTTCAGAGAGTAAGCGAGAGAGAGAGAGAGAGAGCTACCCATGTTCTGTCTGACTGTCCCTGCAGGCTGCAGCCTCTGTTAAATAACGGATTGGATCCTACCACAGGAGTCACAGAACCAATTAGCAACAATTAGCTCTTCCATTCACCACAGCATTACGACTAAGCTAAAACATCCCTCAAGATGTTTTACAATGAAATTCAAACAATCAATCCAATTACATTTTAAATAAACAAATGACTCATAAAGCAACCAACAAAAACACCCATCTGCACCAATGTGTGTAGGGCAATAGGACACAGGATGCCCCATGACTGACAGACACACATCATTCATCGACTGGATTGATTGAAGTATTTATTACATTTACAAAAAATTATAGTACATTTATTTTCTTTTTTTTTTTCTTCTTTTCATCATCCATTTTTCATCCCTCTGCCAATGATCTAATTTGATCCTGGGCTCTACACCCTCCAACAGCCTTCAATGCACGAGGAATTCAAGCTGCCTTCTTTTCACCAGTTTCCCTGGTTGGACGTAGTGTGTGGAAGGACCATGTCATTCCAACCATTTCCAATCCTCTCCATCAGGCACCCCGGCTGGTCAGGGGAAGGAGTCTAGAGACCAGGATTACTGCATGTTTTTATGAGGGTACTTGCCCCAGGGAAACGGTGGAGGACATGCAAACTCCACACAAAAAGGCCCTTTCGCCAACCTCACCTCGGGTATGGGCACTGAATGACGCAGAGGAGACCCAACAGCCACAGTGTCCCTAGTGAGCCGGGAATCGAACCCAGGACATTCTAGCCGTGAGGTGACAGCAGTACCACTGCGCCATCATGCCCTCCAGAATTACAGTACATTTCACATGAAATACAAACCAGTACAACAGAGTCCACATTTTTCAATTCATCAGACACACACACAGACACACAGACAGACAGACAGACAGACAGACAGACAGACAGACAGACAGACAGACAGACAGACAGACAGACAGACAGACAGACAGACAGACAGACAGACAGACAGACAGACAGACAGACAGACACACACACACACACACACACACGATTGCATCAGGCTTACCTGGGGGCATGACGGTTTCTGTGAGCCGAGAGCCCGCGGTGGGAGCGATGGTGTTGCAGAAGATGTTATACTTCTGTCCCTCGATGGCCAGGGTGTTGGCCAGGCCCAGCAGGCCCAGCTTGGCAGCACTGTAGTTGGCCTGGCCAAAGTTGCCGTAGATCCCTGCGGCTGAGGTCGTCATAATGATTCTGTTCACAGACGTCCCCAAGGCAACAAGTCAGTGCTAATGCAGAATGACACCCGTGGCTGAACGGTGATGGATGTGGCAGCCTACTAACACGTATATTGTATTCACACACACGACCGACACACACAAATGCACATAAGGATACATACACCCAACAAATGCAAGGACATACTGTATACTGCCTGCATACAAGGGAGGGAGTGATGGGAATAGGAAGGTTATTATAACACACAAACACATGCTAGATTTATTAATTTCTTATCAACATAAAGCATACAAGCATGTGCGCGCGCACACACACATACACACGCGCGCACACACAGTCCCTCGCCCACACCCCTCCACACACACAGGCTGGTTGTTGTAAGGAGGTAGCATAGTCTGGGGCAGTGTGTTGGCTGCAGTCAAGCAGTAATAATGAGTTGAAACACAATACAAACCCTCCATCAACCAGAGGCATCTGCACCATGCTGCCTCACTGCCCATCAGAACCCAATGACCCAAATCACAGCCCACTCACATCGGACGAAGTTAGTGACGGCCAGAGACCAGCCGCTATGATCGGATCTGCGCGATCATCTTTATTGGGTTTTGGGGTACTCTAAAGCCTCGTGTCTGGATATGATGTGATCTCAGTTTCTATTACTGCAGGGCAGGCATTATAATAACAAATAAAATGACATCATCAGTTCCCTTTATCTTAGAAGAAAGGAAATAATCACTTCACCTGTGTGAAGTGGGCGATACAAACTATACATTTAGTGTTCTAGTTCCCAGGGACAAACATGCATACATACATACGTACATACAGTATATACACATACAAACATTGTCACGTAATCGAGTGGTTATAGGAACCATTCAAAAAGGGAGGAAAAAAGCAATTGTCAATTTCCTAAACAAAATAAAAACTTTTCTGACATTTAGAAGTATTTTCACCCACACGTAAATAAACCGGAAATAAATATAATACTGTATGAACCGTCTCTAAGTGGGCGAGACCATGGAATACAAATAAACTTATTCTTAGGACACGTATTTTCACAAGATTATGATTTCAAGAATGGAAATCATTATGGAGGTTTTTTGTTACTCTACTTAAGTGGCTGAAATTCAGCAAGAACATAAAAAATGTCATTTTCTGTTTTTCTGACGCACAACAACCCCCGCACACTCAAGACACACACGATGGAATTTGTCATCTGAATTGACTGGCTCCAAACCAAGATGGTACATTGCAGACATTGCATAATTCCTGTATACAGATAAGTATACAGTATACAGTACAGTATACAGTATACAAATAACAACCAAAAAGTAGACTGCATGCAACTCTACAGTTAAGACTATCCTATAAGAATAATAAAAAGAATCCCTCTAACTAAAGTCCAATCATCAGCCTTCATTCAGTCTATGGGATGGCTACCATGAATAAAGATCCCATAGCTTGCTAGGACTGCAACTACAGACCTCATGATAGCCTGTGGTGAAAATGCTAAACAGCTGAAATACGGGGAAGAGTGAGGAATCGTTTACCTCATTCAGGGCCGTTTTTTCCATTAGGCAGACTAGTTGCGCCTTGGAAGGGGGGTGGCTGAGGGGCACTGGGCCGACCACCAGACATGCTTTTAAAGGATCCCAGGCTAATAAGCCTCATATGGATAAATACATTATACTTATCCTCTATAACCAGATTTGAACATTTAAAACACATATAATATGTTCTTTAGTTTAAAGAACAATTTGGAGCCTGGGGCTCCAAATTGCATAGAAACGCCACTGCCTGCATCAAATCGACTGGTTAATTGCTGAGGAAAAAAAATTGGTGAAGACGGGTGGACAGTTTTGTTTGTGTTTATAGTAGGAAAGCATAGTATACATTATGTGTAAGTGTGTCATTCCATATCCTCCCCTCAAGGCAGCTGGCAAAACCAGGACAGTGTACAGTAATTGCAGTGAGTCAGGACTGGAGTCTGAAATGTGCACATTATTTATTTATCTATTCATTCATTTCCTGCTGGGTTCCTCACCTGCCAAACTTCTGGTTCTTCATGTGGTTCCAAGCTGCTCTGGTCACCATGAAGGAACCTCTCAAATGGACTCTGTGAATGAGGTCTGGAACGGAGGGCAGGAATATATAACATGATAAAATAAGAAAATATATTGGATATTGTCTTGGAGGCAGCGGAGTCACAGACGTCATCAATTTGAGGATATTGTAGTGTCCCCTTTGGCCAATCTGTTCTACAGACAACAAGTAAAGGAACAATACCTGCCTGGTATCACTGAGATAATACAAACTATAAGTCACACAGCCAGAGCAGAACCACGTAGGCCAGACGTTTCATTCAGAAAGGTCGACCTGAACTAAAATACAATATCTAGAAAATTGACATTTCTACTATTCTAACGGACTTTGATTTCCTCAGTCTACATTAGGGTTTGGTAACTGACAGTAGACACAAATGCCAGAGGCTGTCATGCCAGATAACCCACTTCAGCGATATACCAGATAACCCACATCGGGATATACCGAAAAAGTAGCAATCCTGTCGCTCAGTTGTTGCTTGTTTGGGACATGACTGTGGGAGAAGTCACCCTTCAATAAACAACTGACCACTGTATAGCCTAGCTGTTGTCCGGGGATGACAGTAAGTACTTGTTCAATCATCCCTGCTTGGATGTCACATGAAATAAAACAGGAGTAATTTATTTTTTTTTTTGTGAGTGTAATGCAGCCCGGACGATTTTGCACCTCAAAACACAAAAGCCAGTCAGGCTAGAAACACAATTTTGATGGGTCGACCGATAGATGCACACCACGCAAATTAAATACAGAACATTAAGCTATCATGAAGAGAGATAATGCTACTATGGTATCGCTTCTGCTTTTTGTCATGCAGCAGACAGAAAAATCATCACATATTGTGACGCTCTCATACCGTCATTCTAGTGCTGCAGGGTGTAAAGGTTTTTCTTTCGCTAACTCAAAGTGTCATTCCATTAAAAAAGGTTAACTCTGTGTGCGTGTGCGTGTGTGTGTGTGTGTGTGCGCGCGTGCGTGCGTGTGTGTAGTCTACCTGTTCTACTAGAATAGAATAGAATAGAATAGAATAGAATAGAATAGAATAGAATAGAATAGAATAGAATAGAATAGAATAGAATAGAATAGAATAGAAGGTGGGTAAAAACTACACCATAAGACACAGAGGCATCTCACTAGTGAAACCACTCATCTTGGCCTCGCAGATCCGCCTTGTTTCACTGGCTGAAACAGCCTGGTTGCACGCCCACAAGCCAGTACATACAAATACAGGCTCTATTTCCCTATGGATACGAAAGAAATGCCTGGCGGTGCGGATTATTTACAAACATTAGGAGTGTATAGCAGACATGTCGTTTGGTCATGTTAATTAATAAAAGTTGTGTTACTTCATTATAAAGACACTAAAATATATAAAACCTCAGCCTTTTTAAAAACATTCCCATAGGATGAATTACGGATCGCTGTTTTGACTTGTCCCCAAGTTATATGATATGTATGTTACAGTATGGATACAGTATGATCAACTCACCCCAGTCCATATCGCTAGTCCTGGCAAATGACCGATCACGAAGTATCCTGCAGAAAAAGAATTCCCAATGAGCCTTTTCAAATTTTGTACCACGATATTTCATGTGCTTCATGTTTCATGTGCATTTATGCAAGCATCACGCTGTACAGTACAGTATGATCCATTAACTGGAAAAGTAGTTTCCTTGGTAACAATTTATTATTATCATTTCTCCATAGCTACTTACCCAGCATTGTTCACTACAATATCTGAGAAAAGAAAACACAGTCAATTCTGTTTCGTGAAATTGCAGTAACAGCTTACCGCAAATATGAAATAAACCATTATATTGATTTCATATGAGCTCACCTATTTTTCCAAATGCATCCAAAGCCGACTGGATCACTTTCTCTCCGTCTTCCACAGAATCTGTTAACACCAAACCGATATTAATATTCTGCAACTTTCACCCCCGTCTTTGAGTATCTAGACTTAATACATCAGAATTACGGATAAATAGCTTGTCACAATAGGAGGTGGCACACTATAATTCCTAATGTACAGATGCTGATGAATTGCCAGGAAAAGGGCCTCTGTATTCTGTAATGGTGCATGACATGATGCTCGTGCATCCATCTGTCCTCACTCTCCTCATGGCTACATACTATATGTGTGGGAAGATGAATGGAAACATCACTCACTGTATACCAACCTAATACTGATCAAGTGAATCTCCCTCTGAAGCTATAGCTGCACACAGTGTTCCAAAATGTGCCTTTGATCATCAAATACTATAGACGCAATGAGTATTTGATAGAGTAATGTAGTGTTGTAGTCTTTAACACGTTCAAAGAGTCAGACATTCGTGCTTGGTTCCATTTTTTCAGGGCCGACACGGGGCACAGACTACCCAATAATAATAAAAATAAGTCATCTTTTTGTCTAGGCTTCAACTAATAAGTTAACACAGTCAGATAAGACGGGCCATAAATCAGGACTGGCAGAAATATATCAGTTCCTTTACAGTTATGTTAACTTATGAAAAGTTGTCTATAAATATGTATATATAGAACTTAGAAAGACATAAGTAAGTAAGGAAGTAAGGAAGTAAACTCAATTTATATAGTGCCTTTCACAGAGAGGCCTCACAAGGTGCTCTACATAACGATTAAATACAAGATGAAATATAGCTGCAAGCAGCGATAAGACGTGACCAAGCAAGCAGCAATAAGGAGTCAGAACAATACGCGCAAGCCACAGTAACATGGGAGCCTGAACTTGAGAAAACATTCAGCTAATTGTGGGAGCAGGGTAGGGTTTTTGAAGACTGACAGACTCGCGCTTTGGATTGTCAGTCGCCGGACTTGAAACCACAACATTCTGTTCCGAAGTGTAGCACTCTACTGACTGAACTATCCAGACTGAATAATTTCCTTCATTGTTGTTAACAGTATGGCAGTATGACAAGCACAGTAAGCCATATGTAACCCAGGGTAAAACGGAATGTAATGTTAATGGTGGTTGTCACTATTTGGCCATGATGGTTTTGGTTTTACCCAATCAAGTGATTGGGTAGGTTACTACTGGAATTCTAGAATGTCGGGGTATGACCCGGCCGGGAATCGTACCCCAGCCTCCCAGTCTCAGGGCGGACACTCTAACCACAAGGCCACTGAGTTGGTGCCATTACCATTACATTGAGTTTTACCCTGGGTTACACATATGTAGCATATAGTTTGTGAGAATATGTTTTTGGACCAGTACTGCGACAGAAGTAGGTAGTTTTTAGAAGGAAATTATAATGAACCATAAAGAACACAGGACACTGTAAATTATGCTTAATTAAATTATTATTGAATTAATGAAAAGAAAATGAAAAACAAAACAAACAAATAAACAAATGCAAATTAATTAAATTAAACCAACAAAGATTCGACCCAAGTCAGTGTTTAGTCAATTGTCCAAAGTTCATCGGGATCAGTGTCATTGAGAGTCAGTGTGTGTGTAGTCAGTAGTCAGAGTGTGTGTTTGGGCATGGAGGGTCCTACCGTCCGGTTAGGACAGAAACAGAACAGTAGAGGTTTGTTTTGGGTTAGTTCGCCATTGTCTTAACTTTCATCGTCACCATGATCAGACGGTCGAAGAGTTAACTGGAAAAACATGGCCTGAACACAAAAAGGCCAAATTAAACATCTACAATAAAACAATAAACTAACTGATCTACAAGTTCAAATAACAAAACAAATCAAATCAGCATTCACAAATAATGTCAATATTATACCATCAAATCCAAACGAACAATGCCAAACAAAACGGATCAAACAAATGTTTCCAAAACAAAACTCACTCAATTCGGTTCAGATTCACAGCTCATTCATGCTCAGTACGTTCACCAGTGGGGTTTGTATGTAGGTCTAAAAGGATGTTAATCTATGTTAGTATAATGCTTTATATTGCAATGTTTGGGAAAATGTTTGAGAGAAGGAGAGCATACAGACCTTTATACTGGGGGTGTGGTGTGTGTGATTGCAACCTGGTGTGACGTAGTGAATGATTGGTGAGCTCTGAGTGAGTGGTGAGCTAAGCTGTGAACTGTCACTAGTGACAACTTGGCCGAATAGGGACAGTCAAAAAGGGACAAACGAGCAATTTTCATTGGCTCGTAAAAACATCATTTTTTCACTAAAAACATGATTCACACCCATTCCATGTTTGTATGGCTCCAAAGTTCATGTGTAGGTCATTGTTATGCATTTTGATCAAAGATTGTAGGAGAAGAGACATTTTAACTGTTTTACATATAATTCAAGATGGCGGTTCATCTAAAGGTCAGAGGTCAAAAGTCAGAATACAAAAGTTGTTCGGCATAAGCAGACGCATAAGTGAATATAAGTTACATTTCTGAGAGTCAAGCAGTTCATGAGTTATAAGTGTTTAAAGTTTGCAATTTCAGTTGAGTGCTATAGCCCCACCATTTGACCAGTGGTCACAGGCTTCGCATCATCACCGTTTGGCATCACCCTCTACCAGATTACCAATTTTCGCGAAAACCGACTGCACGGTTCAGCCAGAACAGCTATTTTTGGCGGAAGAAGGAGAAGGAGAAGGAGAAAAGCAGTCAATAACAATTAAGTGACCAAGTCCACTTCGTGGACTGCTTGGTCACTTAAATACAAGATGAAAAAGAGACAACACCGAATAAAACTGCTACACAATGGAACTCAGGCAAAAAGCAATAAAGGCACAAATAGGAAATAACAATAACAATGCGCATGAATAAAAGGATAAGACAAGAAAATCAGGTTGTGCCAATTCAAGTTATACCATCAGTAAAAGCTTGTGCAGAAAGGTTAGTTTTTAGGCGTTTCTTGAAAATGTCCACAGAGGGAGCAAAGCAGACGTGAGTTGGAAGAGAAGGTGACAACGAACAGAAGAACTGGGCCTAGTACAAAAAGCTCACCATAGTTGGCGACAGCCTTGCCTCCCTTGGCTCTTATCTCCTCCACCACCTTATCAGCAGCTGCAGAACTCTTCCCACCCCCTTTAATGTCTCCCCCAAGGTCATTCACTGTAAAGAAAGAAGAAAAAAGATTAGTAATATTGAGGTTCGTTTTGCAATTTCTCCTCAGATGATTAGGGTTACAGAGGGTGGCAGCAGAGGCCCAGCCACACCACACCACAATTATAGTGACGACAATAGAAAAACAGACAGTCAACCAAAATCCATTTGAGTTGATAAGTTATCACATTCAACATGGCATGTCATGACATAGCTGAGAAACTCAACCAGCAAATTATTCATAAAAAAAATCCTATGACATCACATATACATGCCAAACGGCCAGTGGTACTGGGGTGAAGGGGTCAAAGTGATGTTGACTCATTATCTACTGTATCTATAAATGAACCAAATTTCTGTGTATTCATGCAATGTGCATGTGTATGTGTTCTTGCACCACAAACTCCTATTTTCTTTCTCTGTGCACCATATAACACTGAGTATGTAACTAAGTAGGTCAGAGTGTTGTTGGCATCAGTGAGAACAAGGGTGTCTACCCTCTTTTCAATGTGTTGTATCCATAGGAGGTGCTGAGGTACTGAATGTCAGGACACAATACTGGTAGAACATTGTGCTCTAACAGTATTTTTGTTTGCTTTTTTTTGCTTCCAAGTCAAAGGTTTTAGCCAAAATCCAAATAGATATAGCAAGAATTTGTCCCTTTTCCCCTCTGATGCTTCTACTTTGATGCTGCAGCTGTTTCCCTGCAGACAGACACTTGCTTCGTCCTGTAGACGGCCCAGAACTTTGTTGTTGTCAACTAATCATGAAAACAAAACATTCGTGGGGCTCAGGAGAGGCGTGGCTAATGTGTATGTGTGTGTGTGTGTGTGTGGGGGGGGGGGGGGTTATGTGGGGTGAGGCAGCGTTTAAGCCAATCACAGCACAGCAGTCTCCAGCAGTTTCATAATGAGCCAATAGAGTGGAGGTGAGGTGGAGTTAGATTCTGCTTTTAAACAAATCTGTTTACTCTGTGTTTGTACACAGTAAAGTTGCCTCAATTAACTTCAAACAGAGTTACAAGTTGAATTTTTTTGCACTTTGTTAAAGATATTGTGACATAAAAAGAAAATTTAACTTTTTACATTCAGTAGATTTTCTGTGGCCGGGTTTTCTGGCTCAAACAAGTGCTCTGATTTGCCTTTAGAATGCGAGGTCCACAAATCCCTTCTGAATTTGCCAGCAGATGGGAGGCTGAGGGACTTTGCCTGCTTTCATTGCAGCTCAAAAGGCTTCAGAACACACAGAGCCTTGCCACACAAAATACACTAAATGTTCAAAGTTCCGGTCATGTGGGTATAATTGAGGTCATAAAACATAAAAGAAAATGTATGTCATGAAACATTGGCTTTGTAATTTTACAAATTAAATAAATAATAGTCAGGATGTGTGCCAGGGATGTCTGGAACGCATCTAACTGTGAATGTACACTACAGTAGTGTAGTTTCTTGTTTTGCATCATCTTTCTGCCAGTAGGGCCACTTCCTAAATAGTCTCTTGAGAGAGACACGTTGGCTCAAACAGGAGCTATGGTCAAATAAAATCAAGTTGGAATAAATGGTCAGAGTGTCCACTCCAGGTAGGGCCTCCTTCACCTGGGCCTTAGCCCAAGTGAACGAGTTCAAGTATCTGGGGGCTTGGAGACCTTGTTCACGAGTGAAAAGAGAACGGAGCCAAGAGATCAGCCAGATAATGGGAGCAGCAGGAGAGGGACCGCCTTCACTGTACTGCAATGTTGTGATGAAAAGGGAGCTGAGCTAGAAGACAAGGCTCTCAATCTACCAGTCAGTCGTTGTTCCGACTCTCATCTGTAGTCGTGACTTGTGTCATGAAATGCAAGTCATGACCGAAAGAAGATTGCAAAAATGAGGGGGGGTTTCTGGAGGGCGGTTGGCTGTGTACATATTTAAGCATCACGCAAAAAGCCATGAAGCAAAAAGCAAAAACTGTGCATGTCTGAGTGTGAGTGGTTGCTATCACTCACACATCAGCTATCACTCACACATCACCTAGCTTGATTGATGATGAGAATGAATAGTTTATTGTCAGAACGGGGTACAGTCAGACATAAATTAAAACAGTAAAGGGTACAGTCAAACACCACAAATGGAACCACAGAAAAAAGTCTTTCTTGTCGGTCTTGTTTCTATTCAGGTACGTAGTGTTCGGTTCATAATCATGACATTAAAATAACAGCAATAGCTCAAATAATCATAAAGGATAAAAATGGAGGTTGGTACATTGCCGTTCTCCAGTGACTCCAGGGACATTCAAGACCAGGCCAGGCAGGCCTGCGTTTTGCCTTTGGAGGACAGGCTCCGACCGCCGCGAGGCTTAAGATATACAGTACAGTATATCGAGCACAGAATACTCCTAGGTTTTTACTAGCTAAAATTAATTTTGCATTTTGCATTTGACTTCAAAAATCAGGAAATCTGGAATTCTAGAAATCTGGAATTGTTCAGGCTCTAGTGTGTGTAGGGAGTAGAGGCTATTTTGAACACTCACTTACCCACAACTGAAGCTCCTCTCTCACCAAAAGCCAGTGCATATTCTCTGCCAAGACCTGAGGAAAGACATATTACATTTTGAAAAACAGGTGCCCTCTAAGTAGTAATCCAGCCAGAAGTTTAAAGAGGCAGTTACAGATATCAAAGACTTTGAAACACTAAACACAACTCTTCTGGTAGCAGTAGTACACATCAAGGACTTTAATACTTGCTCGTTGTACAGTACATGTAGAACATCAACACACAATGCTATATTATCTGGGTGGACCCAAACGAACACAGCTCCCCAGGTGTGCTGCTGACCCAGGTACTGTATGTGAAATAATATTTATCAGACCAGTGCTGGAATATGCATCACCTGTCTGGGACGGCCTCCCAAAACACTTGATCCAGGAACTGGAATGTCTGCGTCTGCGACAAGGTGCTGCCACATCATTTGGGATACCAACTAATTCCTTCCCCCCTCTGGAGGCAAGAGGACAAATAATGCACTACCAAACATACTGTTGGAGTGGCCTCCTCTCTTTTCATTGTTTGATAGTTTTTTTTTTAATTGAGTGGTCCTCTTATCTTAAATTGTTTCAAATAAACTTGATCTTGAACATTGTTGAAAGCCAACAATATTACATCCTACACTGGAGGTTGCAGCCTCACTATGATTCACAATGACGTTATTTGGGACATATACTGTAGTTGTAACATTTCCCAATTGGGGGGCAGGAGAAAATGCTATGGGGGCGGCTTCATCGCCCGTGGTGCGAAGCGACACGGGCGCACCCATACCATTTTTGGTTACAGGACTTTTATTAGGCAATTAAGCATTAATAACAACATCAGTTGGTGTTGAAGTTGCAACAGGCACGCAGCATGCATAAAGCTAAAGGTCTGACTCAGAGAGTTTTCTGTTTTCAATGATGAGATGCTGCACACGCCTTGAGACCCATTCATGTTCACATTCAGACAGTCAAAGCAATAGCCTTGGCAAATTGGATCATGGCAATCATCATTCATCATAGATGTACAGTATGTTAGTATCTGACTTTTACTTGAACGTATATGTCATACATACTTGATCAAATACATGTTGTGTTTAATGCTTGCCTACAGTGTTGGGCAGGAACTAATTAGATATTACTGCAATATTATTACCTTTTCTAGCAAAAGTAAAGATACTCTGCTTTATATATATTTTATATATATTACTCTGCCAAAATGTGTGAGTGAGTGAATGAATGAATGAATGAATGAATGAATGAATGAATGAATGAATGAATGAATGAATGAATGAATGACAACTACTTCAGTGAAGTCAGAAGCAGCAAATCATGGAGGTAAAATCATAGTGGAGGTAAAAAAGGAAAAGAGAAATGTACAAAGAGGAGAGGGGGGTGGGTGGAGGGATTTTATATACAATTTTGTTTTACAGAGGATGTAATGTTACTCTGTCAAAACATGCTCATTACTTTTGAGCTTGTTGTTGAATGTGAAAATAGAACAGATTTAGTTTAGTCTGTAGATCCTAATCCACCGCTGCATCCACCGCTGCAACTTATTGTGTCAGTACAGTACAATGTCAATTGTTACAACTTTTGTCACAAAAAGCATCTGCTTAGAGATGACCCAGCGTGAACTTCTAGTGCGCCCTTTAACACACTACGACGACAGTGACAGCTGTACTTTGCTCGCAGGGTCTCTGTGATTAAGCAATGCACACTATTGTGGTATTTTTATATATAATTTACGATGGTAAAAGTTAGGATATGAGGATATTACTAATTATACAATAACGAACTACCTTTGAACGATGTGATACAACCACGAGTGCTAACAGGGATCTTAAGCTTATAAAGGAAAACGTGTCACCTGAGAAAAACTTTGACCCTCCTCGTTGTAAGTCTTCTGGTTTATTACAGGACAATTAGCTATTTATGCTAACTTGCTTCAGGTTATTATAGGCTTACCTCCTCCGGCTCCAGTGATAAGCACCACTTTTCCGTCGAATCTCAAAGGCACAGACATGGTGAACAACAGAGCAGGTACTGTATGGATTTAATACAGACTCGGCTGTTGTATGAGTTCAACACGACAACAACACAACAGTGACAGTAGCAGGCAGGGTGAACTTCAACTCTCTCTCGCTTCCGCAGTGGGGAGGGGGCGGGGCAAACCACCACCAATCGGGAAGCGGGATTCAGATGATACTGTGCTCTCTCTCTCTCTCTCTCTCTCTCTCTCTCTCTCTCTCTCTCTCTCTCTCTCTCTCTCTCTCTCTCTCTCTCTCTCTCTCTCTCTCTCTCTCTCTCTCTCTCTCTGTGGTTCTCAACTTGAGGGTCAGGTCAGGACCCCCCAGAGGGGTCCGCACATGATGATCTTGACAAATTTGATGAATGTCCAGATGACAGTGCGTGGCTATAGTATATGGGCTCTTAGGTCCTAAAAACCCTTACTACACTCTTGTTACATTTTACTCGCCAAAGAAAGAAAGAAAGAAAGAATATCATTATTGTAAAAGTCTTGCTCTTTTTTACTTGCTCATCAATAGTGATAACCTATCACTGTTGATACTGTGTAAGTGTTGCAACAGACCATCAAAGAAGGAGCGCCTTGGAATCCATCCTTGGATCCTACTATACTAAAACCAGCACCATGCACCGACGGGTTTGTTTTTGTCCAGGGCTTTGTATGTCTCTAAATGTCTTGATGCAATGTACAAGGTGGCCATTATAAAGTGTAGTGCTTAACTGAAAGTTTTGTTGTTGTACTTGACTTGTACTGTGAATATCGAATCCTGTTAATTAAAAAAAACATTCATTCGCTCATTCATGCATCCATCCATTCAATCATTCAGTCAGTCAGTCAGTCAGTCAGTCAGTCAGTCAGTCAGTCAGTCAGTCAGTCAGTCAGTCAGTCAGTCAGTCAGTCAATGTTATTCTGAGTAGGCCTACAATTATACACATCCCATTCAGGTAAATTGCACTTATGTTCACTCACTGGGCTATTGTGTTATTACCAGCACCATGACTACACTAGACTAGCTCTGCAGTGGTGACCTGTGTGACATGAAATGACAACTGAGCCTTTTTCTCCATAGAGCCAGAGAGCGTGACAGCAAGTCTACATCCATGCAGCAGGCGAGGAGAGAGAGGGGGTGAGCGAGAGAGGGAGGGAGAGAGAGAGAGAGAGAGAGAGAGAGAGAGAGAGAGAGAGAGAGAGAGAGAGAGAGAGAGAGAGCGCAGTCCGCCCGCCTCGACACCAGCAGCAGACACACGCACACACACGCACTCCAAGGAGGCTGCGATGGAGGAGGCGGGATGAAATTGACGGGTCCTTTTCTTTGGGGGGGAAGAAGAAAGTGTCCCTGGAGTCGATCTGACTGCTTTCGGATGGGTCTGCTCCTTGCAAGCCCACAGGTCTTTTAAACATTTTTTAAATTGGATTTTTTTTTTTTTTTTTTTTTACAATTTTAGGACGCCTGTAAAGATGATGTACCATCACGATTTCAGTAACAACGGCCGACAGAAAAACGGTTTGGATGTTCGTCCGTGTTTTCTCCTTTCTGTTCAACATTGTGATCATGATATATACATTTTTTTCTTCCACCCTTCCTCGTCATAATTGTATTGCCATCATGGTGAATTTGGAGCTCTTTCGACGTGCGGCTTTGCTGTTGAACAGGAACGTGAAAGGTATTCTAAACGGCAGGAGGAGAAACGCCGCTTCGCCGACTACAGTACAATGTAACAATTTTCTAAGATTATTTTTAATTCGGTCTATTGCGCAGGCGTAGTGGTCGGGAAACAGCTGTCACCACCGCGCTCCGCTACATTGTAGCGTGATGTAGCCTGGCTGGCTGCACGGCTGAAAGAGAGGAGGAAAGTCAACAGAACGGGGAGAGTCAAAATGCACTGGCAAAGTGCGCACCACGGTGGGAGCCGAACAGGATTTGATTAATGCATGTGTGATCCTTGACGACGAGACACAAATCCGTGGCAGAAACTGAAGAATGTCAGGGACACCACATGCAGAAGCCGAAGCAGGGGTAGTTGTCTCCAAAGTGAAAGTGAAGAAGGAGATCAAGACAATCGTGGAAAATTTGGAAACCATTCTTGGAGACCTCAAGGATGTGGCCAAAGAACTCAAAGAGGTAAAGAAAACAGGTGCCACTTTTTAGTCTATCTAGTTTAAAAGGTGTTTTTTTTTTTCATGTGTGTGGGGTGATGGGATCCTGAGATGTTTTGTTGTTTCCTATATAAAGGCAATG
>CM076974.1:35266723-35269223 GCA_039105355.1 Benthosema pterotum
AGGGCGCCCTCTGAGTCGGGTCTAGTGCCCTCGCTGCCCAGACCCATGCCGCTGCTCCGGCACAAAACAAACAAATGCCCCCAGGCGCCCGGCAGAGAGCCGCGCGAGAGGGAGAGAGTGCGTTTCAGCGAGAAGGTCCAGTATCACGGCTACTGTCCGGACTGTGACCTCCAGTACGACGTGGACGACACAGAGCTCCACTTGCAGGCCGAGCTGAGCGACCTGAGGCTCAGCCCCATGCACTGCTGCTCCTCCAACTCCTCGCCTCCTCACATGCTCTCGCATGAACTCCTGATGGAAAACGGCGGCCTCTCTGTCAGCCACAGTTTTCCGCCCCCGACGGTGAACGTCCCTCCGCCGTGTGTGCCTCCTAATCCGCTGTCTGTCAAGCCTCAGAAAACCATACTGCGCAAATCGACCACCACCACAGTTTGACGCTGAACCCTCTACCCTATCCAATTTAAACATTCCTCAATTATTCATAGTGTTTTCTACATTTGCAAGACCTTTTCCACCCTGGTCGAACAACGGAGTATACAAACAGCTATAGGTGAAGAGAGGCGGGTGAATAGAAAATGAGAGGTTGAAACTAAGGGCTAGAGGAAGACAGAGAGAAAAGCATCGCCGTGGGCACTGCGATGTGCAGGCAGAGGAAAGAGAAGCAACTGGTGAGTGTGTATTTGAGTGCGTGTGCGTGCCTGCTTGTTTGTGTGGTGTGTGTGTGTTTGTGTGTGTGTGAGAGAGAGAGAGAGAGAGAGAGAGAGACAGAGAGAGAGAGAGAGAGACACACACAGAAATAGCAAGCAAGACATTGAGCATTTGCATGTGCGTCCTGACTTCAGGCACATGTGGGTGTGCTTGCATTTGCAGATGTGCATGTGTAGCATTACGCCAGAAGCGGGGATTGAACCCGGGCCTCCCACTCGCCAGACAATCGCGCAACCCGTCTTGCCAATAGGGCTGAGCTCGTTTGGCAGGGCTTGGTCTTGGCTGGGGGCTACAATCCCTCCCAAGTCTTTGGAGCACGTCCTCACGCTTCACACTACACACACCACGGACCGCCGCACACAATGTCTCTCATGTCCCTCGTGGATGTTATGCTCGATATCCTGCCGACTACGCCAGATTGTAGCATTACTCCGGAGGCAGGGATTGAGCCCCATCGTGCCAATGGGGCCCAGATGTACAGGATGGCTTAATGTACAACTACACTGTATTTTGTTAAAATAAGTCTTCTATATTCGGATAAACACTATAGAGTGTTTCTTTAACAACAAGTCCAAGAGTCTCCCCATATCTTTAGTTCAAATTAATTTTGAGGTTGAGGTTTGCATGCAAGCTGCCAGTAGTCCAAATGTACCTTCATTGTGTTATTTTGTACTTGTGAAATACTTGTACTTGTCTCCAATACTTGTACTTGTCACCAATTTACAAGTTGGGAATGCATCCCCCAGCTGGTTAATATTTGTTGTCAGCTCACTGTGTGTCAAGGGTGCAAGCACGAGTTTCTAATGGACTTTCTAACCAGAAAATTAACTGCAATAAATCTCTGCATTAAAGAGAATACCAGTACAATAAATGCAAAAAAAGAAACACTTGAAATACAATAAACAGATCAGAAAAACAGATCTACAAGCTGCCACAGATATCTAAATGTATTATTATTATTATTATTATTATTATTATTATTATTATTATTTTAGCCATTTCTCTATAGGCCGCTGTAGTCGCAGGATATGGTTATTTGGTGTTGTTTGAGATTTATGGGAAGCCCTGGACTGTGTGTAGCTGATTACTCAGTGACTCAAGGCACTAGACAAATTAGCCCTGACCACACATCCTCTCTTATCTTCTTCTTTGTGTCAGCTTTAGGGGATAATCGGGTATAGGTAGAAGGAGAGAGGGAGGGGGAAGAGAAGCGGAGGTTGAAGTGTTAGGTGGAATTATGGGCTTTTTGTAGTCAAGCGCTACATCTGCTGATTAATCGAGCTTGAAGAATCCTGTGTTGCATTTTTATAAGTTTAAAACCTCCGTGAGGCCCTTCTTTATCTATTTGTCAAGTTGCGATACCGAGCCAGTCAGGTGGAACTCATCCATAGAGTGAAACTGTGTGGGTGTTTTTGCTGGCTACTGTGCACACGTGCAAATCACGAGTTGCTCAGACGTGTGTGGATGGGGGCATGCCCCAGAGTGGAATGAGAAGAGAATAGTAGCACCTTCCTCCTAGTGATGCCCTTAATTAGCACGATTAGACTTCAGGAGATAACGCTGCTCCCTCAGTCGCCGCCCTTCGTGCCAACACCGGTTTTGACAAAGGCTTGAATTGTTGCTGCAAGCCTGCACATAATGCCAAGGTGGAGTAGGGCTGAAGGGCAGAGGGTGTGTGTGTGTGTGTGTGTGTGTGTGTGTGTGTGTGTGTGTGTGTGTGTGTGTGTGCGTGCGTGCGTGCGTGCGTGCGTGCGTGCGTGCGTGTGTGCGTGCGTGCGTCCGCGCGTGCATG
>CM076974.1:35271723-35314223 GCA_039105355.1 Benthosema pterotum
GTATTTTCAAACATTTTCTAACCTAGTATAACCCTCTGTGTATCTGGAAAGCAAAATAAAAAATATAGCCCCAGGTGCCAAGAACAGATGAAGAAGAAAATGATGATGACTGAAACATAAAAAGACAAACACAAAGCAGTGATTTGCTGGTTCAAGCCAATTTGTTATTATTTGAAAACCCCAAAGGGTATTGACGTTTATCAGTGTCCAACATAATAAGATTGATGAGTGATAAAGCAATGAATCTGGCCGATTATCAGGGACGATTTGTCAGGGACGTTATTTGTTTTTTCTGTTATTGTTGGTAGTATCAAGTGAGGAAGATGGAGTTTTGACCTTGTGTGGACATTTTGATGAGGTTGGTCTAATAATGTAATGTGAAGTTATTTTTCATTTTCTCCAAAAGAGTAAAAAAAAAACACATGGAAAGCATAAATGGATACATTTGACTGGACCCACAGTCCACTTGTTCAAATATGAAACTAAAATGGAGTACGCACATCTCTAGAAAAACTTACAGGTGTACAAAAAAAGAAGAGTAGTTTGTACAATAGCTCCCGGGTCATTTTATTCAGGGTTTAGAAGACAATGAAGATCCTATATGGGTCTTCGCCAGGTATATACCTGACAAAGACTCATATAGACCTGTGGGTCGTCAGGTACTATAGGCTACCTAAATAAAGTGACCGGGGGAGCTATTATATGGTGTGCGAAAATATTTTTCTTTCACTTGTTCAAATATGCCATAGGACAGTGCTAGATGTAAAGTTTGTTCTCATCCCATTCAGAGGAGAAACATGTCTGACTAGATAGCGAGGTAGTACATTTCCCACCTATCCGCCAAGTTTGGGAAGTGTAGTTGTTACGGTTTCTGGCCAAGATACTTTTAGTGGAGAAGAAAGAGTATTTCTAACAGATACAATAGGGCCACTTCCAGCATCTTTGCAGCTTGGACCCGTAAAAAAACATCTCTCCTTGTCCTGTAACCCTCTAATGAAGTTACAGCCAGTTCCTGGATGCAGAGGCTGTGCATTTCCCCCTGTTCCAACTCTACTGACTTCACTGGTGGGACAGCTCACTTCATTTCTTCATCCTCCCACTGTATATGTATCTGTCTGGCAGGGCTCTCTGGGTGCTGGCTGTGTGGGTGGAGAAACTACTTTTACAGTTTACATCAGCTTCCCTGCTGCTTCTATAACTAGGGAGCTTGTAGATTCAGACACAAGACAGTATTTCCCTTTGAAATCCCAAACTCAAAATCGAATATATTGAATGGTAGCTTTGCACCTGAGTTATTGCACATAGTCTACGTGAATTCATTATATGACATCATCAATTCGACTTCCAAAAATGCATATTGCAGTAATAGCACTTAGTCCTATAGTTTTATATGACCAGTGTTGGTCTATATTACTTAGGAAAGTAACTTCTTTACTTTACTAGTTACCCCTTAGACAAAGTAATATCATTACTTTACTTATTACTGGATTTGAAGAGTAATATATTACATATTACGTTATTACTTTCCCAATTTCTCAACACCGCTTTTGAAAAATTAGAGAAGTACAACATAATCCGTTTATTACAAAATAAAGCAGCAATGCGATTTGTAGTGTACATAACTGCGCAGGATGCAGCGTGTGGACTGGATCTACAATCTACTGCACATCTCTGTTGTTACAGTACCTGTCAATAGCTTGTACATCTGTTCTATTTTTGCATGCAACAACAAGCTCATTTTAAAAAAGTAACTTGGCGTTACTTGCAAAGTAATGCGTTACTTATTACCCATTTTTGCAGAGTAATCTCGTTACTTTACTTTTTGGAGCAAAAGTAATAATATTACAGTAATATGTAATCTAAAATTAGTTACTGCCCAACACTGAGTCCTATATGACTGGTTGGTTTTAGTGTTATTGCCTGTTTTCCCGACAAAAGACGAAAAAACTATCAACTTGGAAACTTTTAGAACTCACCAAAAGTGTCAGGAGTGAGATCCGATTTTACAAGTGAAAATGAATTCCGCACAGTCCCTGTGTGTCTGTCAGATCGATCGCTTCTGTTTCACCAAGAAGATACTTGTTTTGCATGCATCGTTTACTAAGCAAAATATTTGTTCTGTTGTGGACTGAAGGCATTACATCTGCAATGGCGTTTTGTGGAGGTCGTTACAAGCCAAAATGACTTCACCTACATTGCAAATTTCTGAAGTAAATCTAGAACCCATTGGGCAGGGATAATGTCTTGTCTTAGTGCTATATTGTGACTCAGAGAAAATCATAATTTTGACGTGTCTGTGCCTGCATGTTTGCACGTGTGTGTGTGTGTGTGTGTGTGTGTGTGTGTGTGTGTGTGTGTGTGTGTGTGTGTGTGGGGGGGGGGGGGGGGGGGGGGGGGGGGGTGTGTGTGTGTGTGTGTGTGTGTGTGTGTGTGTGTGTGTGTGTGTGTGTGTGTGTGTGCACGCGCGCGTGCGTGCATGTGTGTGCGTGCGTGCATTTGTGTTTAATGTTTCTGTATAATTATCGCACATGTGCACTGTGCATTTGTGCATACGTCATCCAGTGATCTGTGGGGCACCTGTTCGTGTGGCTCCTCCAGTCTACATATCAAAGTGTCCATGGGCAAGACACTGAACCCTAAATTGCTCCCACTGTGCTGGTGGTGCCTTGCATAGTTTCTGCCACAGTTGTTATGTGAATGGGTGAATGCAAAGTGCTTTGGATAAAGGCGCTGTATAAATGCACCATTTCCAGTACTGTATTTGTGCCATATTATTAGTGTGAGCTGTGAGGTGAAGGAGGGTAAAGTAGACTTTATCAGAGGGTGACTGTCTGTCTCACATTCCTTTGACAATTGCAAATTTTAAGGGGCTCAGCTGCACCTTGCTCATGGCTGGAAACGTATATGCCAACAAAAGGATCGGCCTTAACATAGCTGCTTTGACCCAGATGAGTCTTTGTACTCCCTGCACCATTCCAGAATGGACTAAGAAATATTGAAGAAATGCCAGCTATTTACTATGGGAGAGGCAAGAGGCCAGGCCATTTTCTTTTGCAAATGGGAAGGCTTTTTATTTCATGCAGAAACAAAGTGTGGCTGGCGGCTCAGTTCTACTAAGTATGATTGCTTGTCGTGTGTGTGCTTGTGTGCATGCATTCATTTGTGATTTGTGATTTGTGTGTGTGTGTGTGTGTGTGTGTGTGTGTGTGTGTGTGTGTGTGTGTGTGTGTGTGTGTGTGTGTGTGTGTGTGTGTGTGTGTGTGTGTGTGTGTGTGTGTGTGTGTGTGTGTGGAGGGGGGTGCAGGTGCGAGTGTGTGAATTGTGTGGGGTATATTCTATTATACACTGATTAAATGCTTCTCTATGTAATATAGAAAACATTTGCGTGTACAGGGATGTTATTTCTGTCGAATATATTCTAATTAGAAGGGAGGGTGTGATTGTTCTGAAAATATTTGCTCTGACTGTGAGTGTGCATGAACGCATGTATGCGTGTGTGCATGTGTGTGCGTGTGTGTGTGTGTGTGTGTGTGTGTGTGTGTGTGTGTGTGTGTGTGTGTGTGTGTGTGTGTGTGTGTGTGTGTGTGTGCATGACGCAATCCTGTCTCAACTTGGCAAGCATAGAAGATCAAAAGTGATCCAGGTCACCTTAAATAACAGTGAGCCCCCCGACCCCCTTTCTTGTTCCTGCAGTGATAACACACTGGTGCACACTTATTATGAAAATGATTCCTAATGAAGACCCGAAGGGGTCGAAACGTTAATGCCTATTTATCCTAAATAGCCTGGGAAATAATGGTGTGCGCTGCAGACATCACCCCTTCTTTCTGTACGTATATGTTTTTGTCCAGCACCCGTTAACATTTTTAGATGTGCGATTTGGATGTTCTGTCAAAATGAACTGCAAAGCCAATCATCAATTAGTGACACCCACCTTGGAGGAATAGCCTGGAACTAGTTCAACTAGCTTATTATCCTTGACACCTCGTATTCTTCATTTCAAGTAGACAGATTACAACAACAATAAAGCCAGTGGCATGAATGGGGTTATATACAAAAACCTCAACCACTTAGGAATTTCTAAAATAGTGAATAAAATAGAACTACTACAATCATAACCTCTTTGGGACAAATTGATTGTACTAGTATAAGGTCAGAATTCATAGATATATACACATAGATATAGATGCATTGACTGCTGCTGTAAAAAGCTTTTACTCTTTACTCTTTTTGAACTTTTGTCCACAGAGTCATTTTGGACTGAACTGATTAAGGATCAATGCTGGGCAATATTACTTAGGAGAGTACTTTACTTATGACCCCTTAGAAAAAATAATATTATATTACTTATTATTTGAATCAAAGAGCAATATGTTACATACCACTTTATTACATTCCCATGTTCCCTCCTCCCACCCACAAAAGAATATGTACAACACAACATAATCCATTTATTGACAAATAACGACAACTTGTAGTTTACGTACGTCATGTGTGCAGAATGCTGCGGTGGATTAGGATCTACTGCAGATCTCTGTGTTTATCTGTTGATAGCTTGTGTTCTATTTTTCCATGCAACAACAAGCTTATTTGTAGTAACAGTAACATTAGCCTTTTTGGCAGAGTAATATCATTACACTAATCTTGCTGGAAAAGGTAATAATATTACAGTAATATGTCATTTATTACTGCCCAACATTGTTAAGGATGCAGTCTTACAGATTGGATATATTATACTGCTAGTGTTGATATGTAGGTACTGTAATTTCCACAGATTACCAGTGAGCAATCGCTGGTAATCTGTTCATTCATTTAAGCATGAATGAACTGCTATGTTCAAGAATAGTTGTGTGCATGCATGCGTTTGGGCAGTGTTTCTAATTTCATAACGAAGGTAATAATACAGTTGTTGTCAAATTCACCATTTTCACCAGCTTGTTAGCTTTTTCGCTGCATTGTGGCTGGGGGCCTTATCTGTGTCTAATTCTCTGCTGTTGAGACAGTACTGCTCGTTTCGTGGTACTGTAGCTGTCCTGTCAGAACACAAACTAATCTGTTTCCCCTTTCTCCCCCTTGCAGGGCTCACCGAGATGTGAGAAGAAGGGACGTTTGTTTTCGTAAACTGATCAACAAGGAGCCATAGCCGAGGCTGAGCACGTCCTCTCCTTGAGTCCCTATTGGCTGCCAGATAACGGGAGTCGTGACTTTCTAGCCCTGGCCAAATAATACAGGACAGTGATCAACGTGCTGGCACAACAGTGTTATGCAGGGGAAGTATGCCATCTGGTCAAATGTTAAGGCAAAATGGGGGAGTGCTGTGTGAATTGTATCAATGTAAGTTCACATAGACTGATGTATTCATGATGAAATTTGAAATTGAGATAAAATATATTGGCATTGTCATGAGAAATCACAATGAAGATTCCTTAAGGCGACTCTGTACTTTTCCTGGTACAGTCTGTCAATGGAGAGTGAAGATTAAATGTAGTTCTACGTTTATTTACTGTGCAGGGGGATAAAGATGTCATCCATGGTCTGAGTGGTGGTTAATATATGCTATTGCACTGCATAGCATCTAATCATGTAAAATGTAATCATTTCCCTTGGGCTATGGAAATTACCTATTAAGTATTGCGACTATTGGTGTGAAATGTGAATTGTGTGTCTGGAAAGGCCAACTGCAGCCTGTGAAGAAAACATTCTGTTGAGAAAGGAACACTGTGTGCCACATAGCATTGACGACATTCATGATGTGGCATCAGAAAAAAACAAATGATCTGAAAATAACGATGACACCATCTCTGATCTGTATTCAGAGATTATGTTCATTGTACATTGAAGTCAACATGATTACCGGGTGCCATCCAAGCTGTTTTTTGACAATAACTGTAGTATGGCATAGGTATGGCTTTAAAGGAACCTTTATTAAGAGAAAGGAATAATTTGCATCAAATTTTGTTTGTATAAAATATACATGTACATGTGTAATATATATTTCAAGCATTTTCTACAGAGACTTTAACATTTAAAGAGATGATATTTTTGATATTGGGCTGGTTGACTGAGAGGGATTTTGAACATTGCTCATATTCTCTTGAGGTATACTGTATGTATATCTCAGTGCATAACAGGATAATGAACTGAAGACAAACAAATGCATCGTTATTGATGTTATAATTATATGAAAGGGCCCGGACTGTATGATGAGAGAGGAGGTTTAGTGTGGAGTATGAGAGAAATTGCATAAACCAAATACCGAGTTGTGCTTTATCTGAGAGGAGGCATGAATGCACGACTGGCTCTTCCACTTTTGTCCCTTCATCACTGTGTTTTTCTATGCATTTGCTGTGAAAAGGCTGCCTGTTCACAAGGCACTTCGCCTCACATTATTTTGGGTAAACATTAACAACACTGTCAGATGAAGTAGAATTAGACATGATCTGTTTCCTTGTTTTGCCACACATTGTCAATGGCTAAATCAGACATGTTCTGTAGGTTACATTCCCTGAATAATGATAACTTTCCGGTACATTCAAAGTTACAAGAAGCGAAAGCAAAATATAAATACGGTATGATCATTTACAGTTGAGAAAACATCCACATCCATACAGGCACATCTAACATCTCGGATAGGAAAGCTAAACATTGGGCATGGGACAAAATATAGGCCTATTTGAAAAGTAGAACAATAATATAGGCCTACATAATCTATACTCCAACACTTCAACAGGGGGCATCGCACTACACCTCTTTGTCTGGACACAAAAACATCTATCCATTCAAGGGATTCATGGAATGTCTCAAACAGCTGCCAATGGTGTTTTGTTATGTGTTCACAAACCGATGAGAATTAACTGGTGAGAAAGTAAACACTTTGCACTTAATCTGCGTCTCTCTCTACTTTATGGACCTATCTTTTTCCCAACAGATGGTATAAGATTGTTAATAAGATTAATGTCTATTTAGTTATTGTTGAATGAATAATGAAGGGTGGTTAAAACGGGGCAATGATTAAGGAAAGGGCATCACCAACAAGTAGGCCTAAGCTATAATAACCCTGGTTTGGCTAGTAAAAAACATTTAATTGTAGACAGCTTAGAGATTATACCAGACAGAGCAGAGCAAAAGGTGAACAGTGTCTCTGATTGTGTCTCATCTGATTGTGTGACTACATTAGGCCTATTATGCAGTTACGTTTTAAGTAAGTGGTTTTCAACCAGTGTTCCGGAGACCACCAGTGGTCCCTGAGAGGATTCCAGGTGGTCCCCAGCTAAATGATGGACAGTTGGTAACCAAATGGACCTCCATAGATCTGAGAGCATAAAATTATATAAGAGTTTAAATTATATTTAAACATCTCAATTATTTAATTTTCAGGAATTCACACATTTAGAACGTTTTACCAGTTATCTCTCCTATATTGTGGACACAATGTGAAAATCCTTAGTTTTGGGTACGAGAGACTACACTCAACATCAAATAGTGGCCCGTGGCTACAATGTAGAATAAATGGTGGCCCCGAAAACCACTGTTTTAAGTTTTTAATTCATCAAAATCAATTGCATGTTGTTCTATAGGCGTCATAGTGCCGAAAACCAATCATTTTTGAACAATAGCTTTGTAAATCAATAGCTTTGTAATTGTAAATCAACCCAGATGCAGTGACCTCCCCCTACTACGGTATGTTAGCATAGTCAGTCAGGGTGCGAATGTTTTCACCAAAACCATCGCCCGGACGGGGGAGGTAACCACAGCTACAAGGGTGAACCGCCCACTTGAATGGACCGCACACGCAAAACACGCCCCCATAGTAGAACGGTCACGTGACATGGAAGTCTGGAGCAAGTCTGGAGATAGAAGAAGGACGATCAGCTAAACATCTGGCAGAAGAACAACAGCCGTGTTGGCCGCAGGTTACATCCAGGTACGTACGTGTGCGTGTGGACCGATCAGAAACACGTCATTTTGTCATACAACATAATGAGCTCAACCCGTTTGCTAGCTCTTTGCTTTAACGTGAACTCCCCTAAATGCACAGTGCTGACGCTGGCGGGGAAAACCATAAAGAAATGTGTTTCTGTATTTAGTGGCTACCGAGGATAAGCTAATGCCAGTCTTCTCGGTCTTTTGTTCACAGAGCTTGGTTGTCACGTCTCAGTCAGTAGCCTACATCTTTTTGGAGAGCCGTAGCCCCGAAAAAAACGGGAATAAGACTGTGGTCGCAGGAGGAAACTGCTGATGTGTCAAAAGCTTGTGACCGACGTACGCCACTTGAGACTGAATCATTTTCCATAAAAGATTAGGGAGGGAGCCGAGGGACTTTACAATCCCCGGGAAAACGGAACAAGATTTTGACCTCATATAATCACACGGGCACTCGTCGAAAGGCTTTGTATTGTGTGTAAATTATAAAATGGTTTCTAATTCTGTGCCGCTGCGGATCCAGGTTGTGAAAGTCTGAAAATTGTGACAATAACCCATCCTGTCGCATTCTTCTTTCCAGTCCTCATGTTGGAGTAACAGAGGCGAGACTGGAGACCTTAAAAGCATGCAGAAATGTTGAAATATGGGCTATAACTCTCCAGCTGTGTGAGGAAGGACGGTCACTGTGTGACTCTGTGGCATATCAACTGGATATGAGATAAACGTGAGTAGCCTACACAACATAATATGCAGCCCTTGCACAAGCACTCAATAGCTCTGCTGGAAAATACTGGTTTCTTCAGCATTAAATGAGCATTAGTTGTACTGCTATTTACAGAAGCACATCCCTCTTATATAATAGTCACAAGACATTGGCTATTCCATCTTTTCCTGGAAATGTCATGGTTTCATAAGAAGTCTGCTTGCATTCAATACATCACCATGCTTTGACGCTTGATGATTGATGCAAATATTGCTTTGTATTGTCTGTGTTTTGAGTATTTTGAATTCAATTTTGGAGTTGTAGAATTTCCCTAGTGTTTTACTACTATTTGTTTCTCTGTGGTGCTGTGCACAAAAGAGACAGATGTGACAACTTAAGTCCATTTTCTACGCATTGTATGTCTGCTGTGCTTGTGTTTACTATATAGACCTGTCTACCACCCGAAGAAGAGGAGAAATGAAGCTGAACGAACGCAGCGTGGCACACTATGCCACCTGTGACTCCCCACCAGACAAGACAGGCTTTCTGTTTAAAAAGGGGGAGCGCAACACAGCCTACCACCGCCGCTGGTTTGTGCTGAAGGGCAACATGCTTTTCTACTTTGAAGAACGAGAGAGCCGCGAGCCCATCGGAGTCATCGTCCTCGAAGGCTGCACCGTGGAGCTCTGCGAATCCTCTGAGGAGTTTGCCTTTGCTGTCAAGTTCGACTGTGCCAAAGCTCGGACCTACAAGATGTCTGCTGAGAACCAAGCGGGGATGGAGTCATGGGTGAAGGCCTTATCAAGGGCCAGCTTTGACTACATGAGGCTGGTGGTGAAAGAACTGGAGAAACAGCTGGAGGAGATCCAGGAGGCAGGTGTTTGTGGTATGGCACTAGCAGGAGGCACACCAAGCAAGTCCAAATCCAACAGGAGAAATGCGGTGGTACGCTCCCGGTCTGGAGCATCTTCTTCCTCTTCATCTTCTTCCTCTTCGTCATTGTCATCTGGTGCACCTCCTCTCTATTCTCAGAAGAACCCCCAAGATGAAATGCAGAACAACGCTAGTTCTTCCAAGGAGAATGGAGTTGCGTGGAGTAAAGTGCCTGTCACGCTGGCCAATGGCTATAGTGAGGTGGTCTCATCCTCTGTGCCATGGGATGGAAGTGCAGGCACTGGCCCCTGGAGTGTGACTGGTGATGGTGTGAGGCCACCTCCAGTGCCCCCCAGGAGGAGAGGAGCATCTCTGGAGAGTCCTGTTTCTCCTGGAACAGGTTGCTTCTCCAAGCTCCATGACTGGTATGGCCGAGAGGTGGAGGAGCTGAGGGTGGAATGGTTACAGAACCAAGCGGTAAACTAGATGGTTGCATTCCTTTGCTGCATAATGACATCATTCCTTTGAACACTCCATGCTGTTCTCCTCTGAACCTGATACCCACTGTGTAAATCGCGGTATAAATCAGGCATTAATATGCTATGTTCACATTAGTGGTGACAAAGCAACAGAAATAGTCATTTTCAATGAAAGCCAGCAGAGCTTTACAAACTGACCCCTGACACTTGTCGCTGCATGATGCGCTACAAAAAGTTGAGCGGGCTTGAACTTTTTCCAGCGCTCCAGTGATGCATTTAAGTACCATTCTGTCTTAAGCTTTTGTTACAACATTTCCACTCTCCTCTCTCCCCTAATTCCTGCACTGTTCTGTGAAAGGAAGAAAAACATCATCTTGCCGTTAACTAGAGGGAACATAGCATTACAGTTACTATGGTATGTGCCCTGGCTCCTAGCCATCTGCTTACTGCAAACATAGGAAAAAAAAGGTTCTGGCCTTAAGAACTTCGAGGGCCAGGTTTGTCAAATAATCTTTTCCACAGGGATCATTTTTGTATCAATGAAATAAAGATACTTATAGGCTACAACATAATTTGGGAGAAAACAGAAAACACTACTGATCCACTTCTGGAATGGCACATTCTACCCTAGAGGACTGTGGTGTTTAATGTCAGAAGGGCATGTCTATAGAACTGAGGTGTCTCCAGAGGCAATGGGTACTGTTTGGGACTCGGAGCTAAGATCAAGCCTTGATGTTTTAGCTCTTGTTAGCGAGCAGTTATATGATTTTGTGTTGCATAAATATGAATGTTTGTCACTCATTTCATTTCTATATTATAGGTTTAGAATCAAATTCTTATGTAATATTCAATTTAATGAACATGTTAAAAGCATTGACCATATACAATCAAATTCAAATGTAATTCATCACAGTTTTTTGACCCCTGAATGTTACTCAGTGAGTACTGAAGATGAGTAATTTAGCCTCTTGGCATCTTGTCATCTCAGACAATGCGTCTGAAGCAGGAGCACCGTAAGAGGGGTCAACCTGAATGATTGAGAGGGGCCAGAGTCCAGGAATGGAATGGGGCCTTGGAAAACACCAGAGATGCCAGGCTGAATACACTCATTTACCAGACTTTTGTTCTTGAATGTACAACACAGCATTTTTGCTGCCCATGCACCTGTTAATCTGGAGCATAATCTGGATGGATGACTGCCCATTTATAAGTGACATTGTACTTATGACCTAGAGAGACGTATCATGGCAGACCCATGTGTGTTTTGTTGCTAGGCCAAAGTAATGATTGTATTATTAAAATGTAGGTTACCGATGCAATTTTAAAGCATCAGTAACCAGCATCAGATCTGCACAGTGCTCAAGTGCAGTGCAGATCATCTGGGTGGTGCGTGGTGGTGCAGGGGTAAAGTTCATGCCCACCACCATGAAGAAGAGGTTCGATTGCTCTATGGCACCATCAGCTTGCCTGGGCAGGACAAAACACAATTATCCATGTCTGTGGGTGGGAAGACGGCAGGGGGGAGCGTTATCACTCACTGCACTAGTGATATGTTCAGCAAGGAGTGGAACAGGCAGTGATGGTGTGTTCCTCCACATGCATTATGCCCGCCTGGTGTAACTCTGAACAGAAGCAGCTGGTGGACTCATGGATGCCCACAGTCCCACACCCTCCCCAAGACTAACAAGTAAGGGTGGAGGTGAAGGGAACTATGTGAAGTAAATTGCTAAATTAGGGATAAGGAGAAACAAAACAAAAACTAAATCACTCAATTCTTGGTCGTTGTGGTGTTGTGGTATAAATTGAAGTATTGTGTACCTCAATTTTTAAGGCGTACACAACACAATAGCAATGTTATTAAAGGGCCTGGGGAGCTGCACCCCTCTTTCAAAAACATCAGTATTCTGGAGAAAGGTGCCATGCAATATGTATATTACCATTGCTTTTTTTTTTGTAATTTTACATGTGCCTTTCTGTCTTTATCTTTGCACTGTTGCCATAATCACAGTGCAACTCATAATCATGTTTTTGCCAAAGTTATGTCCTGGTGCAATCTGTTATGCCTAATTTATACTACCACCACACGAGGGTGCCCCTTGCCATGAATGGTACACAAGCTCACAATACACCCTTGTGAGCATAATTTTGGCTTAACTAGACAACCAGTCTCTAGTTCTGACAAAAACAACTTGACAATGACTCAGTTTCATGGTCTGCGTGTACAGTACTATTCTTGTAAAGACAAGAATATTAATACATGGGAAATTCTACGTATTATATGGTGTCTAACTATTTTTCCTTCCTGTATTTTAACATTTTTATATATTAATTTAAGTCATGCTCCAGATGTTGTAAAATGAATGGTACATTTGGGATGGTGTTTATAAATGCCAGCAATTTTTAGACAATATACCATATACAGATGATATACTTATGATACAGTATTAGCAGTTGAACTTTGTAAATGATTGGTTGACATGTCCTCATATTTAATCATACATCAATTTAACTATATTTCCACGAGATTTCTAAATCAAGTGTGCCAAATGAGTAAAATCAACCCAAATGCAATACTAGACTTAAATATAATAATAATGATTCTATATACTGTATAAATGCATCAGATCACTTATTGTAGTGCATACAATGCAAGCTTCCAGAGCTGTTTCCAAGTGGTACATGTTTTAATAATAATGATCATGTTCAAACAGATGCAAATGATTTGATAACAGAATCAATAAACAATGTTGAGATTGCCTTCCCTCCTTGTTGAGTGTTGACAGCATTATTTCACAGTATGATTGTTATAATCACTATGGTTTTAAAATAAGTCAGTATTGGATTGGATTTATTCTAACTAACCCATCTACTAGAAAAAAAATCTAAGTTTTCTTTTATGCATTTGTTTTTAGTAATGATATCTGTATGACAGTGCAGTGTGCACATGCAAATATTTATGGTCATGGGGTTTTTAGGTACACAGAAAGATACAATAGAGCAGCATATGCACTAAATAAACACTTTATAACCAACTCCCGCCAGATGTCGCCCTGTATCAATCTTAAATACTGAGCCATCAGTCATGATGGTTATGGGTGTGTGCTGTGCATAATGCAGATTATTTACCCTGTCATGAATGATTATAATAATTCAGAATAGCAGGATCTGTGTAGGCCTGCATGAATGGCGTGATATTTGTTTTAGGCCTAGATATGAGTAGGCCTGTTGGTTAGGTCACGTGGATGCAGTATACGTTCTTCTTTTTCTTATTTTCTTTGAAGTTTTCCCATTTACATAATCTTATTTGATTAGACTAACGTTTTTTGTAATACATTATTAATAGGCAAATAATGCCCTCCACTAGCTGGGCGGAATAGGAGCTTTAACCATTTGAATAATTGAAGATAGGCCAGACTTGGTCTACTTCTTAAAGTCGCGGCATTTTATTCATCGCGCACTACTAGACCACAGAGCTGCTTGTTATCCTGCCCACGTCAAGCTGCTACACTGCCACCTGCGAGGTCCGTTGTTTTCAAAGTAAAGGTCATATTCATATGCTTTAACTAGTAGCACAGCACTGACTCGCATTATTACTAATTGCATAGCCGTTGTTTTATTATAGCCCTAGTATTAAATACATTATATATGTGATGATCTAAATGGCCTATAACCTATTACGGTATAATGGAACATGTATGTCACTGTGGCTGCCACTGTAAACATGTGATGCTTTGTCCGTTCAGTCTTGTAGTGCTTGAATTGTACTATAAATCTACAAGCTGTTAATACAAATCTCAGTCAGTCAGTCAGTCAGTCAGTCAGTCAATGAATCAATCAATGAATCAATCAATCCATCAATCCATGATACTTTTAACAGCATTAGTAGTAATTGGTATTTTTTTTTATAAACCAGGAATTGAGGTGTCAATTAAACAGCAATATAACTGCGCAGTTCGTAACTAACTCATCATACCTGCTGCTGCCCACTTGCTTTGCAAAACGAGACCCGCGGTTCCCTTTATTTTGAAGAGCAAATGGTCTCGGAACTAAGATGGTGGACAGAATGTGTGCAGCGTAACGCACATAGCATTATTATGGTCTAACCAGCGCAGATGGACCTCCAGGCACATTTATGACAGCGGAAATGAGGAGAGTCGCCACTTTTTTCCGCGTTTAAGTTAAGTTTCCTTCCTGAAAGTTTTCTCTCTCTTCTTTTTTTTTCTTTTCTTTTTTCCCCCCACTGTTTTTCTTTTTTTTCTGTCTTAACACGAAGAAGGATCTGTTGAATGCGCTCCACGATGAGAGATGAGAAGGCAACGGACTTTTTAGTAGCACGCTGCTGGCATTCTTCTTCGACCGTACTACTTGTGTGTTTTTTGTCGTTCTTCGGAGACAGTTTTAGACACTTTAAGAAGTGCTTCGCAACGCATTTCCGTTATGCGAAGTCCAACTTTGTGCTGGTTTGTCGTTGTGCTGCTGCGGTGGGTGAACATCCAAGATAACGGAGAAGAACGTGAGTATGTTGTGTCAAGAACACAGAAACAGTCTATAGCGGTGGTTTTCAACCAGTGGTCCGCGGACCACCAGTGATCCTTGAGAGGATTCCAGGTGGTCCCCCCCTGCAGCTAAATGATGGACAGTTGGTAACCAAATGGACCCTAATAGATCTGTTACTCTTGGGGGCGTAAAATGATACGAAATGGACCCTCACGGGTCCATTTGGTATCATTTTATGCCCCCAAGAGTTAAATTATATTTAAACATCTGAATTACTTCATTTTCAAGGATCTGCACGCTTAGAAATGTTAGAAGAATTGTTATTTTCACCAACGTTTTGCCAGTTATCTCTCCTGAATTGTGCACACAAACTTGAAAATCCTTAGTCTTGGGTCCGAGAGACTGAACTCAACATCAAATGGTGGTCCGTGAAAACCACTGGTCTATAGCTCATTTACAACCTCTGGGGTGTTTTTCACAAAGAAGACACATCTTTATGTTGTGCATGAATGGAAAAAGAAAATAGGAAAAAACTATTCTTCTGATTGAACGGCAATTTAAATAGTTTCCATTGAGAATTCTTTTCTTCCCCCGTAGCAGTTTTAAAAAGTGTGGGGTGATGCAATTTTAAAGAGTCTCTTCGCCCTCAGTCACCGCGATGCTGCACACATACAGTTTCGGCCATCGAGTTATATTAAGGTTCAATTCGTGCAGCAATTCACTTATGGGATAAATCCATTCAGAATGGACTTATCCCATAAGTGAATTGCTTCTCTACTTATTATTATATAACTACAGTTATTGTATAACTTTCAGTTTTTAACAACATATAATGATAATCCTCCATATTCCATGCACATTCTCTACATGCAGCAAGCATGCAAGCCTTCTTTTTTTTATAGATGCTCATAGACGCGTAATTGCATAATGTAGCAAAGACAGACAGACAGACAGACAGATAGTTGTGATCGCATTCATGATGGATTTTTGCATGTTGCTTCAAAGCCCACATATATTATCTCCACACCATAGTCCCTCATCCATTGGTTGCCACATAATAATGACGCAATGAGGCATTTATGTTGTGTTATTATTCCCATTCACAAAAAAAGCTCATATTCAGCCGATGAAAGTATTGGTTAGAGTAGCCTACTACTGACCAGTGACTACATTATTATTCTATTATATGGTAGAATAATATACCGGTAATGCATTCTATGTTGTAGCATTAGCCATCTATTACTATTGAAATGTTGATGATTCTATTTCTGGTGAGTGTTGTATGCACATGCCATGCATGAGGTCTGCCTGTCTGAAAGCACCCTCATGATTTTAGGATGGCGAACAGGAAAAATGGGGAAGTGGCTGCTTTCACAACCCCAGTGATATGTGTTAGTGAATCAAAACAGTAATTGTGTGTGTGTGTGTGTGTGTGTGTGTGTGTGTGTGTGTGTGTGTGTGTGTGTGTGTGTGTGTGTGTGTGTGTGTGTGTGTGGGGGGGGGGGTGTGTGTGTGTGTGTGTGGGGGGGGGGGGGGGGGGGGGTTAAGTTAATTTGAGTGTTCACATGTATCCAGGTGTGCATAAATTTGTGTTTAGGGCCTACAACTTGGTGACTTATAGTAGGCCTAACCTTGGACAAAATAAAAGCATGGCAATACATCACATGCATGTAGCCTACGGTACATACAAAGTAGTTAATGTGAATCATACCTAAGCTAATTAAGACTAATTCAACTGTGTTTGCAACTGCAAGTGCTATGTGCTGAGAGATGTAGTCTGAAGAGGTGCATTTTCAGACTGAGGCGGAAGTTTGGGAGCAAGTCCTGCAGTTCTGATTGCAAAAGGAAGTGCATTCCATAGTTTTGGGGCCAGAAGGGAGAAGAGTTTGGGGCACATGGTGCGTTGTCCAGGCATTTTTAGCGAGAGTATACTTCCAGCTTCCCTGCATTGGTTGATCTGAGCGCTGATCTGTGTGAGCACACTTTTAAGATATGGCGATGCCATGCCTTCGTTTGCTTATTTAGGGATCCACACAGGGGTCATAGAGGGCAAAATCACCCAACCACTGCATAGGTAATTCTTCAAAAGATGTGTGAGGCCTCTCTCTGTCTGATCAGAACCAGTAGGGCAGCAGGCCCCTGTAGTGTTGTGTTTTTATAGTCTGCTCTATGGGGTCCTGACTCCTGAACCAATACGCAGAAGTATACATTCAGATTATGCCCAAATATGGACAATGATAACACAGATGGATATGTCACAAAGTGACAGTCAAGTTTACAGAAGTAAAGAAGTGGGTGAAAATCATTATTTTTCCGTCGCTCTTTATTTTATAGTGAGTAAGAAAGGGAAGAAGAGGGGGAGATGTACCAAGAAAAAACAAAATTTGCATTGCTTATAAAAAGGTGCGTGAGCATATAGCAGCCGATGTGCATAATATAGGCTACCTATGAGTAATTAGGCGGGTGATAGAAAAAAAACATGTTTACTAAATGTGTTACAGAGGTTCACTATAGAATGTATAGAATATATTGCAATTTGATCAGAGTTAGCAAAAGATTTTTTTTTTCATCGTCTTTTTTCTCTTACTGTGTTGATGTGATGACAATAAGGGCAATGACATCCAGGGGCTTGTTGATTAAAATCGAGACATCTAATAGAAAACAACTTTGTTAAAGCTTAGTGTTAAACACTTTTGCCACTGCAGTGGAACAGAGTAGACACTCTTTGCAAGTTAGTCAATGCAGTATTCAGTATGGCAGTTCAGTCATGCACTATGGAACAGTGTGTGTGTGTGTGTGTGTGTGTGTGTGTGTGTGTGTGTGTGTGTGCGTGCGTGTGTGTGTGTGCGTGCGTGTGTGTGTGTGTGCGTGCGTGTGTGTGTGTGCGTGTGTGTGTGTGTGTGTGTGTGTGTGTGCGTGCGTGTGCATATGCGTTCTACGTTATAGATGGAGAAGTGACTAGTGGTTCTAAAGAAGTAATGGGGACTGCAGCTGTAGCTACAGTATCAGTAGTGGATCAGACACTGTCACGCATGGTTCCATGCCTTTAGCTGAGATGTTATCAAACACCAGTGCTTCCGCTTGCCTCAGGCTTCTAAGAATTCCACTGATGAGACCGCCAAGGGAGGTCTCTGACCCACAACGGCCCAGGGAGAGAGGAGTGAGCGAGAGAGAGAGAGAGAGAGAGAGAGAGAGAGAGAGAGAGAGAGAGAGAGAGAGAGAGAGGTAAATGGAGAGTCAGGAGAAGGAAAGTGTGTCAGTGTGTGGTAACTGGTAAGCCTGAACAATTAATATGAAAATAATCCAAATCGGGGCGCCTGCTGGCCAAGCGGTCCTGGAGCACGCCACATAGGCTCTGGCCTCACAGCGTGACACGTGTTTGAGTGCCTTTCATGATGACCTTTGCTTGCGTGTCCCTCTTTCATCTCTATCTTCACTTGATACTATCAATAATGGCAGAAAAGCCAAAAACAAATCTTTTTTTTTAAAGGAAAATAACCCAAATTGCACAATTTAACCTCCCAAATTACAGAGGCTGCAATTGCTGTGTTAAATAGTTTTATATATAGTTCTTATATTCTGATATTCAGTTTCTACTACTAGGTAGTTAGTATTACTAGGGCCTTACCCGTTGTGAATATATGAACACCAAATGATGTACTCACTGTGTGGGTAATGTGATGAAGGATTTGATGAAGGATTGCTTTAATGCACACACACAGACACTGCAATGGCCAGTCATAAGTGTGTGTGTGTGTGTGTGTGTGTGTGTGTGTGTGTGTGTGTGTGTGTGTGTGTGTGTGTGTGTGTGTGTGTGTGTGTGTGTGTGTGTGTGTGTGTGTGTTTTGCCATTTGCATTGCCCCCTGTGGCCGAAAAGGGAATTGCCAATGTTAAGCGAATGGGGAAATTTAATTCACCAATAAATTCATTATTAATCAACAATTTGTTAATTTGAAAAAAAGGGCTTCATCAGTCTCCTCCTACTGTTATGATCAATGACTGTGTGAAAAATCATAGTGATCGGTGCAGCCAGTGATGAGTTATGCTCGTTTCAGACAGACATTCAGACAGACAGACATTTACTTAATATATAGTATTATAGTATTTTATCTGTAAAAATAACAGACAAATCAATTACTATAGAGTGTTTGTTCAATAACAGCTCTTTTGGTGAACATAAAATACATTTGTATTCTGATCAGCACAATAATTTAATCAAATCTGGAGAAAGAACTAATACAAGAAAAGGTTAAAAGATGAACAAATGGAATTGATGAAACAAATACATGACCATACAAAATTGGAACAGGAACACATGATGATAAATTATCTTTATGGGATTAGCTGATTTTCTGTTTTCATAAGGACTTGGATAGATGGGGAAACCCCTGAACAAACACCATAGCAATGATTAATATCAGAATATAGGTAACATACTTTATTCCCCTTTTTTATTTAGCTAATACCAAAAATATCACTTGCAGAAAAGTATCATAATAGTGCTTGCAATTATCATATCATTGCAAGTGCTATTATCATATTACCATACCATCACTTAAACCCTCTAGTTTCAACTGTACAGTAAGTACAGTCCATCAGTCTCAAATCAGTGCCATGTGACCTGTTGACTGTTGCACCGTCCGTTCCCGGGTCCCTGGCTGCCTTGCTGGATCCGAGCACAAAAATATGTTTAGTAATAGTTTGTTGCTTTCAAAACCAGTGTAGCAGTGTGCAGCCTAACTCATACACATAAAATAACCAATGATTTTGGGTGTGTCAAGTAGTACTACCGTATTTTCCGCACTATAAGGCGCACCGGATTATAAAGCGCACCCGGATTATAAGGCGCACCTTTTAGAACTGTTTTCATATATAAGGCGCACCTGATTATAAGGCGCAGAGAGTAAAAGCTACTACAGTTAACATAGAATAGAATCTTCTGCAGTCAAACGATCCATATATAAGGCGCACTGGATTATAAGGCGCAGTGTGGATTTTTGGGAAAATTAAAGGCTTTTAGGTGCGCCTTATAGTCCGGAAAATACGGTACAATGACAGTACATTACAGAACCGTAGAGGGACCCCCTGGGTACCCCCACACGGTAGGGGCAGCTGGGCACCTGGGCCTGGGCACGTCCCTATGGGTCTGCAAGTTGCATTCACACAGATGTGTGTTTTCTATCCCCACAGATATCCAATTTGAATGATCATTGCTGCAAAGAAACTCCCAATATTCAATATTTATCCCAAATTGGGTAGGTTTGTAATTGAAGAGTGGCAGAGATATACAGAGAGAAAGATAGATAGAAGAAAAACAAGCAGCAAAGGGGGAGAGACAGAGCCTCCCTCCTCACCAATAGGTTTGGACCCCTCCCCTCGGGGAACGGGGTGTAATGATGTGAGATGGTGATAGGGGGTCCTCCTGAACGGAGACTGCGACATGACTCCTGTCTGCCAGGACCCATGAGGCCACACACAGCAGAGCCCCGAGGCAAAGACAATCCTTTACGCTGCTGAGTCTCACCTGTACACACATGACATGGCAGGTGAGAGAAAGAATATTGTAATGCCTGATTTATACTCGCTCGAGGGCCATATCGTGCAGCAAAAATATCTGCACATACTGACAAAGCGTTGTGAGCTTGTAGATCTGCTAATATCATATCGGTCTGTGACACCACCCGTGCACAGTGCACACCTGTGTATGTTTCCAAAACAACAGTAATTAGAGGCTCTGCTGTACTCTACTATACACTACAGCACATAATATACAGTGTATATTATGCGCCTTTGTTTTGTTTTTTTTGTTATTGGAAGAATGTTGATTATAGGCCATGTTTACTCTTGCTGTATCTGAGCTTGGATATCACCTGAAGCAAGTACATGCATGTCTATCAGGCTCCCATGTTTAGTCAGAGTTGTGTGTATGGATTTCTTGAAAAATTATCTGTTCCTTCACACTCATAGTCGATCAATTGATTGATTTGTCGTTCGACCAAGGATTTTGTTTATTTTTAGATTAGCCGTTTAGAAATTTATAATAACATACAAGTAAATAAATCCAGTAGCCATTGTGAAATCATCATTAGAATATTCTTTCTCAACTTCACCAGCTGCACGATTGCATGTGCCATTTTTATGTTGAGGTCGATTAAATCAGTGAATCGATTAGTTAACAAATCACTATTTGATTTGAAATTCTTTAGATTGAGGACAGTCCTAGAGGTTAGGCAGTCATTATGTCTGAGAGGAAGTGAAGTGTGGAAGTGAAAGCAGGAACCCTCGCCTCTCAGACACGCACACACAGAAGATCCACACAGATGAATCATGTGTTTCAACGTGACTCCTGTGTCTGAATGAGAGAGCCACTAGCTTGAGATCATTCACATCTTGCAGTGAGCGGAGGGAGTCACGTCGCTTTAGTGTCACTGCTGGTATAAACAAAGTCTCCAGACATTCCTTTAAATATATGCTGGAGCCCAGACAGCAGTGTTGTCGCAGTGTTGATTTTCATGTTTAGTTTTAGTCATGGTCGTTTGAATAAAATGTCAGTCATATTTTATTCTTATCTGAAAAGCTTTAGTATTAGTCTATTTTTGTGTGTGTGGGGCCCACAAGATTTTAGTTAACAAAACCTACAATAGATTAAGTTGACAAATGTATTTTGTTGGGCCTTGATGGTGTCGTAAGGATGGGTTTTACAGTTGAGTGCAGGCCAGTGACAAAAGCTAGTCAATGAACATTTTTTCGTCATAGTTTCAGTCAACAAAATGAACCCTGTCTGGTAGGTATCCACATGGCAATGATTAGTCCCCAGCATATTTAGAGATGGGACAGAGAGTCGCTTGGCTTTTTATGGAGGGCCTGCTGTGAATAAGCCTAAAATCATGGAATTCCACAGAGGTCTCCAGATAATTCACTTCCAACGCAAGCAATGAGAAGGAGTGGGTCACAGCCACCAGATCCACCTCATAACTCACAGTTATGTCACTTCCTGAACAATTACCACGTGTCTGAATTTTCGATCAGAACTGCACCACTTGGAGCAGATGACTCGTTCATAAAGTGCTTTCAGAGGTTAGTGGGAGCCTGAGATGTCCTGAGGGCTCTTTGCTGTAGTCACACAACAGGAATGGATTCTGGCTACGTGCAGCTTACAGTATATTGGAACATGGCCAATTGATTAATCCATGAATGGTGGAGTGTTGTTTGGAAACACACTTTTAAACAAAGTCTGTCCTACCAACCTATTGTAATGGAGGAGGAGTGAATGGTTAGTGTGTTGCTCTATAATGACACATCTACAGTACAGCAAAACAACCATCCATAGTTCATATACAATTACTATAGACTCTAAGCAAAGGAAAGACAAAATGACTATGTGCACTGCTGTATAATACTTCAAAGTACTGTATAGTACGGTATAGTGCATCAAACTGTGTGTGTGTGTGTGTGTGTGGGGGGGGGGGGGGGGGGGGGGGGGGGGGGTGGATGAAACAAATGTTACCAAGTGATATAAAATAATTAGTTAGATTTATGAAATGTCACGTTCCTTTATTTGACTGTTTGTTAACAATTGTGTTGAACTTGATACTGTAGCTGTTGATACAGTAAGGCCTTATAGCCTTACTTAGTTAAGCCTTCAGTGTCATGCACCAAAAAAGAGCAGATCTACAAGCACACAATGCATTGCAGCGTGACATTTGACCATCACCACTAGCCATGTCATCCATCTGACCTAACGGTTTTCTAGATGAAAGACTGAAAGTGGAGAACTCTTCTCTTTTTTCCTCAGAGCTTATCCTCTTTCTGTCTCTGTCTGTCATTATGTATGTGAAGGTACCCTCTTATTTTAGTATTTTTTTTTCTGGCATGCCGGAGACTGTCCTCGAGGGCTAATGATAGACTATGGGCTGTGTGGAGTTTGTTTGTATTAGTCAGCTGTAGAATGACAGCTGTGAGGACACTTGTTAATGGTGCTACCTTCACAGAATGGAATACAGCTACTGGGGCGTAAGACCTCTTTGTTTTACACGGCTATGGTGAAAGCTGTGATCATCATAACACGGTCTAGTGGGAATATACTGTATGAAGTACGTTGGATAACTTTGCAAATGTTCTCCACAGTATCCACAAGACACATCACACGTCTTTTCAATTTGATATTCAAAGCATTTGTTTTGCCTTGAATCTGTTGTTTGTGTACACTTGTCTCTATCTTGACATAAAATCTTCAGAGCACCACACAGCTAATATCTTAATCCCAGTTTATACTTTGTTGTATGACTGCATCAACAAGAACCAGATAGACCTATTTAACCACTTGAATCCTATATTGCCGGCAGTCCCTCTAGTCCCCCCATAGATCTTTTTCTCTCACACCAATACACAAGATGATTTATAGGCTCAAACAGCACCTTTGTGAGTGTGTACATCTTTCAGCTTTCTGACAAATGTTTGCAGCAGAGTAGGTACAGTACGCTACGGTGGTTAAAAGTTATTTTCACGTATAGGCGCAGTTGTACGAACTACAAGTCAGCCTTTAGTCACCAAGTCTCAGACTTTCACTTTCTCTACCTCCCTGGCCTCTCCATCCCCAGACCACAGGAAATGGCTAGAGGGTGGCCAGGCCGGCTTTTTCTGGGTCTTAAGAATAGCAGCATTGTGTTGTGCAACTAGTGCTGGAGTCTGCATTGTTGTGGAAATGTAGGACTAGAAAATGCCCAAAACAAAAAACCAATGTACCTAATGGGTCTATGTGTGGTGTATTATATCACACATGTATTAGACATTACGTGGCGTGCGAACAGCTCCTTATTCTCCTGTTCCTTTTTAGCTTTTTATGTCTCTCTTGACCTTGATTTACTTTATTGCTGGGGTCTGGGGTGGTTTCAATAATACAATGCTGACTCATTTATCTCATGTTACCTCATGTTCATGTTACATTTATTTAATGTTCTGTGTTGTTTTAATTTTTAAAGATCTGGATATGTTATTTTTGCTATCAGTAGTTCACTAATTGCTGCTAACATGTCAGGTTATTTCTTTTGGGCCCTAATTACCGCTGAGATGAAGTGGCTGCCGTTTCTCACCTCTCTTGGGGTGGAAATACACAAATCCACATTTCCTGAAATAAAATCTGCCACTGTACCACTGTACATTTCCTCTCTAATATGCTTATTTTAGTAATTGATAGTTCAAAACCTGCCAGTCAGATACACTAAAATTGACTAAAAGCCCTTTTCTTAGAAATATCAAACATGCCAGTTCATCTTTGTTTCTTAGCATGTTCATTGTACTTTGAAATATTTCCTGTGGTTGTGTCTGTCTGTCTGCCTGTACACAGTAAAATCCTGTTGTTTTGTACAATGAAATAAAAGGAACACAGACGATTTGTCTGTGTATTCTCTAGTTATGGATAATGTGCAGTGAAGGCCATAAGAAGCCTGTGATTCCCGGGTCGGTCTCCCCCAGAATCAGCTGATGTCTTCCTCGGGGCTATGGAAAGTAAAGCCTGGAGCTTTCTCTCATATTTCAGCAGCACTTCCTCCTCCTTTACAGTGTGTTCTTCAATTATGTAAGCCATCTGCGTCTCGCTTTCTGCTCTGCTCATTATCAAAGCCTTTTTCACGTTTCACTTCAAACAAACATTCTCAGCTGATTTCATGTGCTTTTATTTTATTTGTGGTGGAAAAAAAATCTAAATAGACCCCCCCACACACACACACACAGAAAAAAACTAAAGAAAAAAGAAGAAAAACAATTTCAGTGTAGAAGTACTCCTGACACAAACAACAACAACAAAAAGGACCTTAATTAACAATGGAATGGATTTGTAGGTTAACTGAGTGGGCATGGGAACTCCTTACCTCATTAGTCTAAGAACATGGTTAGGAATGACTGTGTGTGTGTGTGTGTGTGTGTGTGTGTGTGTGTGTGTATGCGTATGTATGCATACCAAAAACAGACCACGTATATGTGTTTACTGGCGTGTCTACGTGTGAATCTGTTTGCATTTGCAAACATGTACTGTATCCATGTTAACATTACTGAAACATTGCATGTACACTATTGTGTGTGTGTGTGTGTGTGTGTGTGTGTGTGTGTGTGTGTGTGTGTGTGTGTGTGTGTGTGTGTGTGTGTGTGTGTGTGTGTGTGTGTGTGTGTGTGTGTGTGTGTGTGTGTGTGCAGTGACGTTTCTAAGCAATTTGGAGCCCAAGGCAAGATTTTCTTATCTTAATCTTATCTTATCTTAACAATCTCCCGTGACGTCAAAGTGATGCACAGTAAAATGGCGCCCCCCACGGGATATAATTATGAACTTAAACTAAAGAACATACAGTGTTTTAAATGTTCAATTCAATTCAAAAGTATAATGTATTCATCCATATGAGGCTTATTAGCTTGGGATCCTTTTAAAGCATGTCTGGTGGTCGCCCTGGTGCTCCCCCCCCCCTTCTCCCTCCCATCATGGCGCCCAGGCAACTGCCTAGTCTGCCTAATGGCAAAAATGCCCCTGCGTGTGCGTGCGTGCATATGTGTGTGTTAGTGTGTGCATGTGTGACGTGTGCATTGACTTGCTCCTTGCCAGAGACCAGGGCAGGGCTTCCTGTTACTGTGATTGCTGGCCAGACAGACAGACAGACAGAGCAGAGTAAAGCTAGCAGAACTCTGGCCAGCGTTGCTCGCTTTGTCTCTGTTCCTCGCTGGCTTTGCCACCTGGACTCTCACCCTCCAACCCCCCCCCCCCCCCCCCCGCCTTAGCCTGGCTCTCTCTCTCTCTCTCTCTCTCTCTCTCTCTCTCTCTCTCTCTCTCTCTCTCTCTCTCTCTCTCTCTCTCTCTCTCTCCATGTTCTCACTTCCTTCCTCCCAGAACTCTCTATCTCTATCTGTCTGTCCGTATGTGTGTCTCTCAGACAGGGACGTTTGTGCCATTAGGCAGTCTAGGCAGTTGCCTGGGGCGTCATGGGGGGGGGGGTCACCAGGGCGACCACCAGACATGCTTTAAAAGGATCCCAGGCTAATACGCCTTAAAGCCTTGTATGGATAAATACATTATACGTGTCCTCTATAATAGAATTGAACATTTAAAACACATTGGGTGCACCATTTTACTGTGCCGGGCCGTCACAGGAGATTCCTTGGATTCCCTGGAGTGGTAAATGGTAAAGGCTCCTTTTGGTAAATCTTGCCACTGCTCTCAGAACGTGTAGATTACTCATACACATCTTATCCACACATCACACAATTTGGTATGACCGTCTCCATAGTCACGTGATCAACACAGACCTGCACCATTTCCCATATTCCATAAGAATAAACATGAACAATGAAACATGCACAATTTGTTCGTTTCGAAATGCTAGAAATCGCAAACACAGTGTGCCATTTCTGTAAGATTATTCCACTAGACCAAGGCTGTTTTTTTGTTTTTGTTTTTTTAAAACAGCCTCATGCTGGTGCTACAGCAGGGCAGTTCCTGTAACTGCATCGTTCTGTGTTGTATGCATGCTCCCTTGAGGCTCCCTGCGTCCCTCCACATTTGCCCGTTACAGTGCCACCACAAGGCAGTTTCTGGAGAAAAAAAAACATTTGTTTGAGTTTATATATCATCCAAATCTCACACAAATCGTTACACATGATCTCTGTAGTCATGAGTCATACTGCTAAATATTTGCCAAACGTCACACACACTTCTATCCTCCTGGTGGAGAGACCTGTGCCCAGAAGGGCACTTTTTCCTAAGTTCACTCAGGGATTCCGAGAATGAAAAATTCAAAGGTTGTAATAGAATCTGTTTTTCATCCTGGGCCCTCTGCCCTGCGTGTTAACTGTCTGCGTGTGAAAGACGGCGGTTTTGTCATTTCAAAAAGAGCCGCGGAGGCTAATTGAGTCGTAAGTAATAGGATTGGATCATCAGCTTGATGCTGGTAATAACAACAGGGCTATATAAAGGGCAAAGGAGGATGTGGGCTATTCAAAGAACATAATAATTTAACTTAATCAGCGGCTGGACTGAGGTTTTAAAGCCCATGCTGCTCAGCAGTGTAAACTGCTCAGTCACATTTTAATATAATGAGGAAGACAATTAAAAACACATCCTCTTTTTGAAATAGCAAATAGCCTAATGGCTGGACGGAGGCATTACATTCACAGGCACTTTTTGTCACGTGCTGCGCACACACAACATTCTCTCTCTCTCTCTTTCCCCATGTCCCTGTCTTTCTATCTGTCTGTTCCTTCTATTCAGTTTCTACGAGAAGGGAAGAAAAAGAAGTAGATCGCCATTTTTGAGAGATAGCTCGCATTGATGTTGTCTACAAATAAGATGCCGGAGAATTGTGTGTGTGTGTGTGTGTGTGTGTGTGTGTGTGTGTGTGTGTGTGTGTGTGTGTGTGTGCGTGTGCGTGTGCGTGTGCGTGTGTGTGTGTGTGTGTGTGTGTGTGTGTGTGTGTGTGTGTGTGTGTGTGTGTGTGTGTGTGTGTGTGTGTGTGTGTGGTACGGTATATGGCGCTGAATAACAGTTGTTCCCAACAGGGGATAACAGGGAGCATTGAGTGGTGTGTGAGAGCTGATACCAACCTCTGAGATATAAATAGGACCACCCTGCAACAGGGCTTCCACCACCAGCACTGATAATACTCTTTTTCTGTTCACTATTCAGTGTGTGTGTGTGTGTGTGTGTGTGTGTGTGTGTGTGTGTGTGTGTGTGTGTGTGTGTGTGTGTGTGTGTGTGTGTGTGTGTGTGCGTGCGTGCGTGCGTGTGTGCGTGTGTGTGTTTCAGGGGCTTTAGGAGAGCAGCCCATCCATATTCTGGGCTAAAATCCACACTCTCTCAATTGTATATCTGCAAAAGTGGTGCAAATATTTTGCCAAATATGTTTGTGAGATTAGGCTTGGCAGTACGCAAACAGCCAAGGAACAATAGCAGTTACTGACACAGGATGTTTTGACTCGATGGACAGATTTGAATCCCCTACAGAATGTACACATGGTTAAATACCCACGTCTACAGAGCCAGCAAGACCCAGATTTCTTGAGTCAAGGTTGAATTTTGCTGATAGTACCAAAAAACAATGTAAACCACAACACCGCACTTCCTCTTACCCACTTATAAGCCCTATTGTTATGCTTTGGTCGTTAAAAAACAATGATATATTGTGATGCGATGAATTTTGTTGTAGACTTGCTTTTGGAGAACATTGGAGAGGATCGTGACAACAATTTAAACATTTTTGGGACCGGTGACCCTTTCTTGTTTGTCTGTGCATCCTCATTGTTTTGAATTCAGTGCTATTCCGGGATGACTTGATTGCCAAGTGCTTGTGGTACTGCATACGTAGCACATTGGTCAAATGCGTATCCGGTTTGATTCCTGGCTGGCCGGACTATTTACTGAATGTTATTCCTCTGTTCTCTGTCTGCATTTCCCGTTTTCTCTCTCCACTATAACTATCAAATTTATTCATAATAATAAAAAAATAAATCCTTCCCGGTTAAGAAGAAATCAGGTCCTTCACAGGTACAATTAACTATACACTACTGTACTGTGGTGACTGGTGATAGAAGATAAGATCATATCGGTCCTGTTGAGAAACAAAAAAATAACAAAAAGTAAACACATAACCTGAACTATATTTAATTGAACCATTTGAATTTCTTTCGAAAACAGCTGAACTACAAGCTCACCGCGAAGTGCATTGTCAGCTTGTACTGTACATCTGCTATTTATTTTAGAATCTTAAAAAAAACTGCTGAAAAACACAGTCAAAGTCAAGGAGTAATTAGGAGTGACTCACGTGGAAGAATGGAGGCCTTGAGGACATTGGGGCAGGGGGATGGGGGCTGTGTGTGAAGGTGGTGATGGCAGGGGCGGATTGGCACATATTTTCCCACCGGGACAATTTTGCCTATGCCAGGCCACCCTGGGCGGGGGCAGCTGGTTAACCAGATGTAACTCTTTGAGAGCGTAAAAATGAAACCAAATGGACCCTTGCGGGTCCATTTGGTTTCATTTTTACACCCTCAAGAGTTAAAATATTCATCATGTGAATTAGCCCAACTTAGTCTACACAACTAGAGAATGTAGAAGATTAATGGTCATTTTGATCTGTATGTTCCAGGCGAGCATCTAGCACATTCTAGTGCAGGGGTGGCCAACCGGTCGCAGACTAAGAGCCACATTTTTCACTGTGTTACGGCAAAGAGCCACATCAAATGGTCACAACAGTTAGAAAACCGCTGCGACGGCCGTCACGGTCGCAAATAGAAACATACAGACATGTATTTTGAAACGGGGTTTACAATCCAAAAAAGTATATGACATTCTCAAGAGTTAAAATATTCATCATGTGAATTAGCCCAAGTCTACACTGCTAGAGAATGTGGAAGATTAATGGTCATTTTGATCTGTATGTTTCACTGTTTTGTTTTCTCTGAAATTCAGCCTGGAATTGTTGACACAACTAAAGGAAATCTTTAGCTTTGGGGTCTATGGAGCTAAAATGGTGGTCTGTGGCTCAAATTCTGAATAAATGGTGGGCCCTGGTAGAAAAAAAGGTTGAAAACCACTGGTATAGGGAATGAATGACTGCGTCATGAGGCCAAGCGTTTTTAACAGCTTCATGTGGAAGCCCCTTAAGAGCCGCATGTAACCAGCTGAAGAGCCGCATGAGGCTCGCGAGCCTCAGGTTGGCCACCCTGTTCTAGTGCATTTTGGAATGCACTAGAGCAGGGGTGGCCAACCGGTCACAGACTAAGGGCCACGTTTTTCATGGTGTTACTGAAAAGAGCCACATCAAAGAGGATTCCAGGTGGTCCCCATGCTAAATGATGGAAAGTTGGTTAGCCAGATGTAACTCTTTGAGAGCGTAAACATGAAACCAAATGGACCCTTGCGGGTCCATTTGGTTTCATGTTTACACTCTCAAGAGTTAAAATATTCATCATGTGAATTAGCCCAAGTCTACACAACTACAGAATGTAGAAGATTAATGGCCATTTTGATCTGTATGTTTGACTGTTTTGTTTTTTCTGAAATCCAGCCTGGAATTGTTGACAAAAGTAAACAAAATCTTTAGCTTTGGGGTCTGTGGAGCTAAAATGCCATCAAATGGTAGTCCATGGCTCAAATTCTGAATAAATGGTGGGCCCTGGTATAAAAAAAAGGTTTTTGATGGTTTCATGTGGAAGCCCCTTAAGAGCCACATGTAACCAGCTGAAGAGCCGCATGCGGCTCGCGAGCCACGGGTTGGCCAGGCCTGCACTAGAGCATTTTGGAATGCTTTTGGATCTTGTCCAGGCCACTAGGTGGCGCAGGTGGCGCCACCGGGAAAACTCCCTGTACTCCAGATGGCCAATCCGCCCCTGGGTGATGGAGAGAGAAAAGAGAAACAGGCCCTTTACCACTCAGTCTACAGTGTATGCTCTTCTTCACACATTACTGGACACAGTGTCTCAGTTCAATGTACAGCTCTACATTTCATAGCAACCATTAATCGTTTCATCGTAATCAAATCACTTATTCTATTATTTGTTTTTACCCACTTTCCCACTTAACCGTAGTTTTTCAACATTCTACTCATTAATTAATATACCTTAGAGAGGTTGTGTGGACTCGATAAAAAAGTTCTCACATTCTGTGAAATTGAGGTCTTAACATGGTGAAACACAACTTGATGACATCATCATCAGGTTGTGTTTCACCACGTTACTGATTCTTCTTTAATGGAACCAAATGGACCCACTGGGGTCCATTTGGTTCACATTTGTACACTCTCAGGAAAATTTAGGAAATGGGTAGAATCCCCTTTAAGGTGATAGCTGAATAAGAGTCATAATCCGATTAATGAATGGATCAGTTAAATAATCGGCCGATGAATGGATTATTAGTTGCAGACCACCAGTGGTCCTTGAGAGGGTTCCAGTTGGTCCCCAGACTAAATGATGGAAAGTTGGTTAACCAGATGTAACTCTTTGAGAGGGTAAAAATGAAACCAAATGGAAATATTCATCACCTGCATTAGCAGACCCTACCCTTATTTATCAGTTCTGTCGGGTATAGTTTCAAATATATAGCAGTCAAGTTAAGATCGTTCAGTTAAGAGAGTTACGCGTGGAAGGTTTTCACAGATTTATCTCTTGCTTATTTGCAACTTAAATAGATGTGACCACTTTATTTTGTCATGGAAGATACATTTTTAATGAAAACAACGTTAGGTTTGCCAAGCTATATAGAAGACAGAGGAGATGAACAAGATGAGGAGAAAGAAGACAACAACAAAAAAAACATGGGAACAGACACAGCCGGGTCCCTAGAGGAATAGCAAGAGGAAGTATGTGTGAATGCGTGCGTGCATGGCTGTGTGTGTGTGTGTGTGTGTGTGTGTGTGTGTGTGTGTGTGTGTGTGTGTGTGTGTGTGTGTGTGTGTGTGTGTGTGTGTGTGTGCGCGCGCCCGCATGCGCGTGCTTGCGCGTGTGCTCGTACGTGTGTGTATGTCCTAACATGCATGCATTCATGCATGTTTTTGTGAATGCGTGTGTGTTATGTGTGTGCGTGCATGCGTGCATGCGTGCGTGCGTGCGCGTGCAGACAGTCAGTCAGTGCTGAGTCATGGCTGTTCTGGCCAGGCTGATAGAAACAGGCTTCTGGGGGCCATCTGCAGGGGCAGGAGGATCACGCTGTGAGCATGCTCTTGAAACATACTGTACAGGAAGGGTCTCTTCAGTTGTTGTGGCACCACCGCCGCACTGCCGACATATCCAGGAAACTAGTAACGGTGACGCAATCCTCTTGCCCATGCCAAGTTCTGCTCACTCCCCGCATTGATGTGATGTGACCCCCCTCCCATCCCCTCCTCCCACCCACACCCCCGCTTATGTCTTGTGATAAACAAAAAAAAAAAAGAAGAAGAAGAAAAACAGGGTGGGGCTAAAAAAAAGTCGGCTTGTCACGTGACACGGGAGAAGGAATGGCTAAACGTCTTGTTGTTTTCCTCCTTCACATGCGTCATATTTAGGTTAAACACATAGATGACAGCAGACAGATAACATGTTGCTCCACGTTTTGGCACAACCATTATACTACTCTCTCTCTCTCTCTTTCCCCCTGTGCTCTCCCATCTCCCCCCCTCTCTCTCTCCCTCTCCCTCTCTCTCTCTCCACCAGTCTCTTTTCTCTCTTGTGGTTTTCTGTGATCTGTTGGGCCACAGTCATGTGTGAGTCCCACCTCACCCCCCCCTACCCATTCACATGCACAGACAGACGCACGTTCACACACTTAAATACTTCCGCTAGAATAGACCCCTTTCTGCTGCAATGAAGGAATAATGGTATGTACAATAATAGGCCCATGCTGGTGTTTCGGTAGCATTACTATGATCCCTATAGCTAGTTGCTATACAGTAGCACTCATGTAGTTAATGTGATGTGTTGAAGTGTATAGTGTTGTGACGGTGAAACTCCTACGGTGTAAATTCCAGTATAACAACAATTTGTTGCCGTCTAGTGTACAGCGGTTAAGTCTTTAAATGTCTCCCAGGTACAGTAGCTGCAGTACTCCACCTTCGGTTGAAATAAAACTAGGAGAATCAGCATGTCATTGTTGGGCCTCTCCATATTGAAGCTATTTTATGTTCTTTGTAAACTACACTAGTAGTGCATTGCCATAGAGCAGTGGTTTTCAACCGTTTTGATCCCAGGGCCCACTATTTATTCAGCATTTGAGTCACGGACCACCACTTGACGACATTTTCACCCCACAGACCCAAAACTAAAGGTTTATTTTGTTTTTGTCCACAGTTAATCTTCTATATTCTCTAATTGTGTGGTGTTAATTTAGATGATGAACTCTTTAGAGTGTAAACATGAAAAGCAGGTCCATTTGGTTTCATTTTTACACTCTCAAAAGTTACATCTGGTTAGCGAACTGTCCATCATTTAGCTGGGGACCACTTGGAAGCTTCTCAAGGACCACTGGCGGTCCCCGGACCACTGGTTGAAAACCACCGCCGTAGAGTGCCAATCCACAGCCCCATCTGGCTATGTGATACCCGTTGTATTGTATCTATGTCAGAGCACCTATTCCATTATGTGTCCCATTTATGCCCATATATAGAGATTTCTGTATCTGTATTCCTGATGTCGGAATATGTGCTTTGATGTAAGAACAGGCCAGCTCCTGGATAGACGGTGTGGCGATCAGTTTTCGAGTTACATTACAGAGGTACACACGTACGCACAGTATGTACACAGACTTAAGTCGGTGGGGTGAAAATGTGTATGAGTTTAGTAGCCTCCTAATCTAACAGGGTACCACCCTGTAAAGCGGTATAAGCCATAACCTCAGGTATTGCATCAGCTAATACTACACTTCTGTCCACTAATCTGCAACAAGCAGGAGTTGAGAACACTTGAAACGATCTGTGCGTGGGCGTGTGCGTGTGCGTGTGCGTGTGCGTGTGTGTGTGTGTGTGTGTGTGTGTGTGTGTGTGTGTGTGTGTGTGTGTGTGTGTGTGTGTGTGTGTGTGTGTGTGTGTGTGTGTGAAGGAACGGCAAGTTATTTGGAAAGATGAAGGACAGGGCTAGGGACATGGTTGCTGGTTGAATGACCACAGGGAATGTGTCTGTAACAACACGTCAGAGGATGGGGGCTGTATGGGCTTCAGCCACTGGTGTCAGAAAGACTCCAGTGAAATAAATTCAACTGCTATTGATGCACAGCGTCAGACAGACACAGACGTCGCTGCCATTTCAGTCCACCTCATGACGAAACTAAGAGAGGCCATACAAAGGTCAACCCTGTCTCTCTCAGCCACCCTGCCAGCTAGTGTGCGACCCTCCCCTTCCTAGCCACAGCATCCTTTCCTTGTTTCAACATAACTCTTCGTTGTAACATTCAGGGCAGGCAGTATATCGTGCATGGTTGCGGAGTCAACCAAAGTGCGTCCTGTTGCGTGCACATCCTGACGTGACTTTCTGAGTTAGGGTGCTGCTGGCCTGCGACCAACTCGATGATGAAATTGAGCATTTTTTCTGCTGAAGTGATCCGTCAGCAGAATGGAAAGTTTGATCCGTGCGCGTTCCAATTTCACGTGTTTTGGAATTGACGTTCTTGCACCGTTTTGGCAGAGTGAGACCCTTGATTGATGACGGTCTGATCCCGAGAACTGGAGCAAAAGGGAGACTCAGCGGCAGGGAGGAAAGTCAGGGTGTAGAGTAGTCCCAATACGCTCCATCAGTCCCTACACTCATTCTGTAGCTCCTACATGAGGTCACATACAGGTTACCGTACCTCCCAACATGGTTCAGAAATGTGAATTGTTTTCACCATTGACACTTTTTACGTTTTTCTACCCATTGAATCAAAAAATGGAACCTAAGCGACATAAATTAAATTACATTTAATTTATTTGCAGAAGAATATCCAAGTCCCAGCCCTCTCTGCATTAAACGAGCGTTAATATCACTTGTTAAATCTGTCTCTTCCTTGTTTTTCAAGAAAGTTGTGCGTCTGCATGTGCATATGTCGACTAAACTGAAGTCAGTCAGAAAATAAATTGAAAATCAACGCTCATTTAATGATGCAGCTTGGATTTTCTTCACTGAGAATACTGTACTTTCCGGACTATAAGGCGTACATAAAATTGTAAAAAAGAAAAAAAAGAAAAAGAAAAAAGAAAACGTCAGTGCGTCTTATACTGTATATGGATCGTTTGACTGCAGTAGCTTCTATTCTATGTTGACTGCAATAGCTTCTATTCTATGTTAACTGCAGTAGCTTCTATTCTATGTTAACTGCAGTAGCTTCTATTCTGTGCGCCTTATATGACAACAGTCCTAAATTAGGCCACTCAGGCGCCTTATAGTGCGGAAAATACGACAAATGAAATTTACTGTCAGACCTTCACTGTTTTGATTCAATGCACAGAAAAAAGTTAGGAAGCCTGTATTTTGTTAGCGATGCACGGTGTCTGCAGAGCAGTGGGAGGTGGCTTGGATGTGACCTGGTCTTGGGGCTACAGAACGTATTGGTGCTACTCTACACCCAGGGAGCGTATTGGGGCTAGTAGGTGTAGAGTAGACTGTAGAGGTAATAATTAATGTGATTGGTCTCGTAATTGAATGCGTCACCCTGAGAAGGGACAAGTCTCGTTCAGTCGGGTCACATGGACGCGGGGAAACCAGGGCAGGCAGCCAGAGAGCGAGAAATCAGCTTACTTCCTCACACAGTCTCTAATTGTGTGTGTGTGTGTGTGTGTGTGTGTGTGTGTGTGTGTGTGTGTGTGTGTGTGTGTGTGTGTGTGTGTGTGTGTGTGTGTGTGCATTGTACTTGAATGTGAAACAGTTTCATTGCCATCCCTCCTTTATTCTATGCATTAAATAATGTTTTTCTTTTCTTCTTCATCAATCAGACAAGTTATGGTCATAAGTCATGGGCCTTTGTTAAATCCAAGTAGAACCAAGACACATCGGAATTAGATTTGTTTGTTTTTGATGTTGTTGTTTTTGCGCACATTTCATTCTATAGCTGGGCAATGTAATTAATATAATCACATAATAGTATATTCATAATGCAGAGTAATGTCATGAATATGACTGCTGTTCATGTTTTCAATAAATGGCTGACATACATTATACATGACAGGTCCTTCTTGATTACATGACTACAGATCATGTGTGCAGACTTGCGTGATATTTGGATAAAATCTGAAGCACTAATATAAAAAAAAAGATGAATTGGAAAATGCAGGCCAGATGTTTTCCCTTCGTGGATAGTGTGCATGCAAAGTTTGACACAGTGCATTTAGGTTAAAACGCCTCTAGGCCTGTTAGAGCACTACCAAAAGGCTGATTTTAAAAATGCCAAGGGGCATTTCTTCCTGCAGCTTAGTGGGAATATGCATGCAGTTCCACCGCAATCAGACACTGACTCATTTTGCACAAAATGCCAAAAACTTTCATTGGAAGCCAACCCACAATCGGACCTCCTGGTGGCGCTACAACAGACAGAGAAAATGGGCCAGAGGTTCAGCTCTGGCATCCACAATACCCCACATTATGACAGAGAATTTGTTTCCAGTTTCTAATGTTATCTTTGTTCCACTTCACTGAATTGAAGTTTATCCCAAAATGAATAGAATCTGTTGTTTATCTCAGCAGAGTGCACACATCTCCTTCTGCTGTTACAGTGATTCTTCACTGGTTTTGGTAGTATTAAGATTGAGTACTGATAAAAAAAGAAATCTGGTCTTCCTTTTCTGAATGCTATGAACAGTTTTAAATTGTATTGGTTCAGAAGTAGTTTTAGAAGAGCATTGTGGTCTGTTTTCACAGGATTTGACCATGTGTGAATTCTCGGTTCTCACTTCTCAGCTTTCGACACTGAACCTGTACATGACACATCTGGATTGTATTCTAATCTCTCCCTTTATTTATCCCTCTCTGGTCTTTGTCCATCCACACCCCCACTCCCCACACTGTACCTCTGTGTCTGTCACTCCTTTCTGAACCCTCCTGTCTCTCTCCCCTCGGCAGTGATTCTCAGCCGGTCTGGTTACTGCAATGAATGGTAACACTATCCATCCAGCCACCACCGCCAACACAGCAGGAGGGGGAGGAGGGGGACCCGGCGTGGCAGCACCCCCGAGAGGCTGGAAGGAGTTCTGCGAGCTGCATGCCATCGCCACAGCCCGGGAGCTGGCCGCACACTACCGCAGCTTCGCCAGGGAGTGGCAGCATGACATACTGCCGCCGGAAACCTTCTCCAAGCAGTTCAGCGACCTCTTCCAGCAGCATTTCTGCTGCGAGGTGGACGACCGGGATGGAGCCCCGCTCAGCCGCGGCTCCACCCCCACCAGCGGCAGCGCCTCCTCCATCTGCGCTCCTCCGGGGGTGGCGCTGTCCCCCGTTCCCCCGCCTCCTCCCCCTGCCACTCCGCAGGCCGTGATGGGCCGCCTGCGGATCACGTCCTTCTCCGGGGCGCTGGACTACCGGGAGGCGGGCCGGCCGAGCGGCGGCAGCTCCGCGCTGTTCGCCGTCCTCTCGCCCAAGGCGGAGCCGGTGCCCGTGTGCCGGGAGCAGGAGCAGCCCCTGCGCTGCTCGGCGGGAATCCCCTCGTCGGGACACCCGGCGGCTCTCAGGGGTTCCGTCCGGGGCATCGGCGGAGGCGGGGCGTTGGTGGTCCGCAGCCACAGCAGCGAGGACGTCTCGGGGAGCGAGCGTCGGCAGGCAACTGAACGGTACCCCCCAAACCTGGCCAGCCCCTTCAACCACGCACACGCCGACGTGACGCACTTCTCCGTCAGTCAGATTCGGCAGAGCGTCAGGCGGCTCTTTAAGAAACGGCCCCTTCCCGACCCCCCCTCCTCCCCGCAGGACCTGTCTCCTAGTAACCCAAACCCCGCCGGCGTCAACAGCAGCAATAACGCACCGGCCACTGACAGTGGCAGCGACAGAGTGACCGCCATCTCCCCTGCGGCGGCCGAGGAAGCGCTGTCGCCTTCCTCCTCCGCTCCCGCCTTCTCCTGCACAGGCTCGGACGCTGCTCCCCCTGCCCCTGCCCCGACGCCCACCGCTGCCGTGGGCTCTCACTTCTTGGATCGTTTCCGTCGGTTACGCAGCGGCAGCGTGCGGCAGAGGAGGTCGGAGGCCAGCGGCTGCTGTAAAGAGGGCCAGCTGAGGTACCTGCTGGTGGACGACACTATCTCAGACACTCAGCCTCGCTGGCAACGCTGCCGCCTGCTGGTCAGGAGGACCAGGGACACTCAAGGGACTATTGGAGGAGGAGGAGGAGGAGGGGAGAGGTACCAGTTGGAGCTTTATGATCCTCCCAAGGTAAGAACACATGCGAGGTGCTTGCATACAGTAAGCAGACTTCACATTGTTATAAGGGCTTTGAAGTCATTTGTATCTTTTCGTGAAAGAGGCTGACCACCTGTAGAAAATACTCCACACAACATACAGTATGTAAAACTGATTTGGCCCGGGGGCCAAATCAGGCCAGCAATATTTAATTGCTATTATAACTAGCCCTCTGGTACATTGCACACACCATGAATTGTTCTACTTTCTCAACTCAATTGATTTACTCGTTTCACTACGAAAGCAGTGCTTGGTGGGGAAGGGGATCATAGAACAGGAAACTGAGCTTTAATAATGCAATCAGTTTTGAATGCATACAGTTTCGTCATTGCATCTTGCTATTAAGGAACATTTATAATTTTGGAATAAAAACTGCTGTGTTCCTGGGATGTCCTTGTAAACCGATGCCCCGAGTGAAACACAGCCTGGCGGGGCCGTCCCTCGACTTGTACCAATTGTTCTATTTTGGCCCGTTGTGTATTTGAGTTTGACATCCCTGCTCCACAGTGCCAGTACAGCACTACAGTGTAGTGATGCTTTTTTTTGCCTGGAATGTTCACTTTGGAGGAGCAGGGGAGAACACTGACAGCTCAAACACCGAAGTGAAGCACTGGAATCTGCATTGTAAAACAGCCCAGGCTACCTCCGGCCGGGCATGTAAGAACGGGTCCAACACTGGCACACAGTGTCAGTAACCAAGCACCCTATTTGAATGCTGGAGGGACGAGTGCTCTGAGGTTGACTAGTCTCACCGTTACCAGGCCAACCAGCCAATGCTGTAACTATAACTACCCTTAATTCTGTAGAGCCTGGATGAGGAACGATGAGTCCAGCCAAAGAGGCTTGGCAGTGTTTCTGGCCATGTACTGCATGATGTACTGTACATACAATAGAGCAGGATGACAAATGGCAGAGTTTACCAGGGCACTCACCCAGATCAGTGTCAGCTTTGTAATAAATAATGTAAGTAAGTCATAAATATTACAGCTGTGTAAATTATCCATGCATGGCATAACTTGCCAGTGTTTGTTTGTGTATGCACAAACCACACAGACGCATATACACACGCACACTTTATCAAATCAGAGCCCTGGGTTTGCAACTTTATTACTGAGTAGAATAATGGATGTGTTGCCAAATCTTAGCTAATATGTTTTATTTTGCTGCTGGATGCATCTAGATAGATGTAGTAACTGTACTGTAGCTGTGCAGTGCTACTGTTTTTTGGCACAGTTTGCTTAACAAAACCTATTTATTGCTTTAAAGGGATAGTACAGATTTCAGAAGTTAAGCTGTGTGAAATAATTACCATTAATATAGTAATTTAGTAAACTGTAATTTGATTGCCAGACTCCCATGGTGGAATTTCTACTCTAGTTTTGGTGAGTTCCGGGCATTTTGGGGTCGTCTCTGGTGCCACGCAGTAAAAATGCTATGTGTATTATATATATTTTCATTTTTGACGCCCCTATCACATGGAACTACTTTTTGGGCGTAGTGATATGGACACACAAAGCATAGTTCCCCATGACCCCATGAAAAATCTGAACCATCTCTTTAAAGGCCAGCATCAGAGTTTTTTACTCTGTGCGAGGCAGCAGCCGTGGAGGCAGTGGGTCATGGCTGGTTGAAGACCAAGCATTTGTTCCATTCTGGATCAGATCAGAGATACTTACAGTATGCTGGTAGGCGAGTAAGGAGAGAGTTACAATAGTTTTCATATAGCTGCGGTTTGGTTAAGGAGCAGCCTAGCGGGGTTGACTTCTTGGTGAGGAAGGGTCTAATCCTTCTGTTGCAATGTGTGCTTTGAATGAGAATGCTAGCCTATATACTACAGTATATGCTATACGTTTTGGGGTATAATATAGGGCTTAGTAGTTAACAATCCTGTGATTTTGCCATTCTTTCTCCAAAATAGAAGCATTGCCACAATTTGTTACAGCCAATGATGCCAATGGTTGTTATTGAAGCATTTTCAGGTTTTTTTGGCCAATTTGCCTGACACGAGCATACACACGCACGCGCGCACACACACACGCACGCACGCACGCACGCACGCACGCACGCACGCACACACACACACACACACACACACGCACACGCGCACACATGCACACATACTTATTTCCTGTTCAATTCTCATGGGTTTCCCCTCTTCTTTAAATCTCTCCCTACTGTTGTCTTGTTGTTTTCTCAATTCATTTACTGCATCTAAGCAGTGCCTTCTTCTACACAGTAGACCACATGAATGAGCACAAGCAAAGTAGCTTGGCCTCAGAAAACTGCTCTCATTTCATCGTAGGCTCTCATCACATCCCTCCCTTGAGTGATTGATTTGTTGTTGATCTGGAGTTATGGCGTGTGCTGCGATAAACAGCAGGCCTTGTGTTTGACTGTGCTGGGGTAGCGAAACACTGTCCTTACTCATAGTGAACCCATCAAAAACCCATTATTATAACATCATCTTTGGACTTCCTCACCGCACAACAATTATTTAGCCTATCCATCCTATCTTTGTTGTCATACTTTCATAACTGCTTTTGTTGACCATGAAAGGACAGCGCCAAGTGAAGTGAAATGAAGACGTCAAAGAGAAAATGTGTTTTGAGGGGAAAAAAAAGTTTGTTGACCCAAGCAAGAGTATTAGTGCTTCTAATCACTCCAACGTGGATGTCAGTGTGTCCACCAAGGCATTTTTGCAGCATATGTTTTGAATTGTTTTCAATGGGATTATTTACTATTTATGCAGGGAAAATGGCAGCAACATGACGAGGTGCTCAGCAACTATTCTGTTTTTATCTGAACGCCCCAGAGTTGAAGTGTTTTTCTTGGATGCAGAGTTTTAATAATTTCAACTCTGGACAACTCTTGGGAAAAGCAATTCGGTGGACACAAAAGCTTCAGCTAGAAAGAGCAACTTACTTTTATTTAATTACTTCTAGGCGTCTGTGTGAAATCATGTATTCTTCCTACAGCCTGAGGTGACGGGAGTTCGATATGCCTCCTACACAGTTTCCTGTTTGTTTGGAACCGTCTGAGTGTTCTCTCTGCCCAACAATCTGGTGTCATTAACACACCAACACTCAGTAGCACATCATGGTATCAGGTACGCTCGCTCCTAAACCATCTCGCTCCTCGACCTTTTACCGGGGCTGCACTTCTTATTTGCCTTAGTTTGTTTTACTGAGAATAAGGTTAGAAATAAGTTTAGTGTTAGGCATAGTTTTACAGAGGGCTGCAAAGATTCATCGATTAATTGTAATCAAATCGAATAATAAGTTTTTACCCGTTTTCCCACTTACAGTATAGTGGGAAACCATATTTTTTCCTGTGTTAAGTGTGACAAATTCCACCTAATTTAAACATTTTACTGTCATTAATTAATATACCTCAGAGATGTTATGTGGACATGATAAAAAAAAAGTTCTCCCATTCTGTGTTTACTAGAAATGGAGGTCTGAATAAATACATGGTGAAACACAGCTTGATGACATCATCAAGTTGTGATTTTTCTTTTAGGACCTTTTTCTAAGAGTGTACCATTACCATTTGTACTCATTTTCATTTTCAATTTTGAAAATGAGTGGTTGTTAAGTTTGGGTATAGGTTACTGTACGTTTAAGCATAGTTTTACTGAGGTTAAGGTTAGAAATAAAGTCCAGGACAGGTTTAACCGTTTAAGTGTAATTTACTATGGTTATTTTAGGAATACTAGGCCGCACAGTTCCGCCAGGCCAGCTGTATGACCGGGGTGAGTTGGTGAAGGGGCGACTCATCTGGTATTCATCAGAATTACAGCATTGATGGGTTTTGTTTTTTGTTATACGTACACTATGAACAGAGAAAGTATGTTCTCCTTGGGATAAATAGGAACAATGAAGGTCAACATGGCCTTTCAGCACAGTGCGACAACAGCAAGATGTTTTGTAGATGCTTGTAGTTATGTGTGATGGCTATCAGGTGGAAAAGCTATAGTAAGCGACTATAAGAGACACAAAACAAAACAAAACAAACTCTTATAGTTGCTGTGCTTTCCGCACGATAGCCATCACACATGACATGTGTACTGTACAATGTCCTGAGGAGGCCAGCTGCAAGGCTATGTGTTGTGTTGTGTTCACACACACCCAGTCCCTCCGAGCCCCACAGCCAGTAATCACTGCAAACCCTCTTTAACCACTGAAACCCTGTACTTAGTTGACCGGGTTCCCAACGGCCACGGCTGTACACTGAATACAGTATCTTCGGTGAAAATAGCCAATCTACAAGCCGAGCTTGTAGAACATCTAGTATACGTTCTGCATAGCACGTCGCACATCCCCCCAGGGGAGGGAAACTAGGGTTCATAGAAAAGTGGTTAAATGCAATTGAAAGCAGCAGTCGTTCTTCCATCACGGCCAGGGTTTGACGAGTGTGTGTCTGCATGTGTCTCCATGTTGCATCTCCCGTTTTCACCAAACACGTCTCAGGCGTGGTTCCAGTTACGCCCCCATGTTAACGGATGGCCGTGTTCCCACCAGCTGCACTGGACTTGGACAGCTCCTGAGCGTCAATCTTTTTTCTTTTTTTTAAAGGATCCCTGGCTATTAAGACAAATATGCTAAAAACATTATACTTGCCCTCCACAACTAAAACATAATAACGCCATAAATATTTTCTTTCTTTCATAAATACAGAATCATTCACTCAATAGGAACTGCTCCTGTCGCAATTGATAATGCGGTATGGACATACAGTATATTCTGGAATGTATGAAATGCACACAATAATAAAAAAAAACAACATAATACTTCCTAGTTAGCAGACAAAGCGACCAGACTGTGATAATGATTGCGTATCTACAGTGTAGTGCTCTGTGGATTCTTCTGTATGCAAAATCATCAGTAGTATTGATTGATTGATTGATTGATTGATTGATTGATTGATTGATTGATTGATTGATTGATTGATTGATTGATTGATTGATTCAAAATTTAACAGCACAAGGCACAGTCAGGCATGCCAAGTCAATCTCACAGAAACTCACAAATAACTGTGTGTATACACGTGCATTTGTGTGTTCCATTAGACTGCAGGTATGTTGTTTCCGCTGCACCTAGAATACCAGACTGTACAGGCATAAAGGAGAACAGTCTTGATGGTGCAGCGGCAGATGCACCTACAC